>OY757314.1:111246090-111851547 GCA_963583905.1 Stenurella melanura | reverse complement strand
TCTTTTTGTATTTACTATACACAAGGGAACAGAACTAAGCCTAATATCCAGCGTATATTTGCTTTACTGTACATTATTTGAAATATCCGCTTTTATTAACTTTATCCGGATTTTCTCGCCCCTTATTGCTCTATAATCGTAAGTTACTCTTAAGAATTTCATCTGTTTAAGACTCTTTAGCGAGAACTCCTTTCACAGAACGGAAAGTAATAAAAGTATGTTGTAGTTTTATAATTGAAATTTATGGAACCTTCACTGTTGTTAAATTACAGAATTTAATTATTCTGTTCTGTAATCCCCATTTTATTACGCAAAAGTTAATTTAAACTACATGTTCTGTGTGATAATTTAAAACGATTTAAACGTTCTATTAAATTAAATATTTTAAGTAAAACGTATAGTGTAATTGTGTGTGAGATATAACAAATCTACCACAGATGAAATTTCCGTAATTTTGAAAATTGATTTTCGACTAAGTACTATAATATTATTGTGTGTTTATACCCCCTGGTTAACACTCCTAAAACTGTGGGTTTTAAAATTATAACACGAAATATTACTATCACTATTTATTAAATTTCTATTTACAGTAGGTACATATTATTACACTAATTACTATTATTATGACAAGTATACAGCTTTTTCAAGCCAATTACAGGTTGTATCTATATGCTTAACCTAACTAAACTAAATTATAATATCTGAAGATAAGACACATAACATGTATTAGAACAAGAGCATAAATTGTATAGACATGGTAGGTAAAATGATTACACAATTTCTATTTCATTCTGAATATTAAGTAATCTATTTTTTAATTTGTTTGTGAACATTCCGTATATATCTCTGAATACGTTTAGATATTTCTGCAATGAATCAAAGCTCTTTGCCATTCTGACAGGAGGTGACTTTGGTTCTTGTTGATGTAATGCATGAAAAAGTTTTTTGAAAACGCGTTTTTCATCTGCCACATTGATTATTGTTTTATTTAACGTAGTGTGACGTAAAAGTCACCGTCGAGTCCCGATAGTCCAAAGTGACCAGCGAAAACTCGACTAACCCGGTTAACTTTGAAATGCGGTGAGAGCTGGGTTCGTAGGTAAGGTTAGAATTCAATGTGTCAAACTATTTTAACTTTAATTTTATTTTAACTTTATGCAAATGCTTGGAAAGCTAATTATATACGAATTATATAAGCTTGGGGGGCGCCAGCCAATTAACTTGACAGAGAATGGGATAGAGAACAAAACAACAAAGTAGAAAGCCAACGTATATAAAGGTAAAGTTTAATAATTAATTATAAAATGTATAAGGTAAATAAATTTTAATATATGTAAAAAATTGGCTTATCTGCACTTTGCAGATATGAATATAGTATCCTTTTAAGAAGGTAGGTATAAACAGTGTAAATACACCCTTAAATTATAAACTATTAAATTTACAACAAGAGATCCATAAGATATTCATTTGTATTTTCATTTTTTAGCACCGAAAGCAGCTGCTCATGGTTTACAAATTGCATATGAAGAGCTTACAACATATTACATATAAACACTAAACAAATAAGAACGTGTTATGTATAAAACGGTGGCAAGAAAATGAGTGGCGACAAACTACGAAAATATATATACAGGGTGCGCCAAAGTTCTGATTTTGGTCGATTACGGCTGTATTTGAAATGGTGGAAATATATTGTCTATAGATTATTTTCTTGATTTTCAATTCTGAATAACCAGAAAATATGTACAATTATACAGGGTACTCCGTTTTCGTTGTCCGAGCAACAACTTCGTTATTTTAAATGGAACACCCTATATTTTTTTCCTTTATCGAGTTACCCATCTAATTATATTCATAATTCTATTAAGGTGGTAGGTACTTAAAATGAACCGTTTACGATATAAAAAAGATTTTTTGACAAAAAGTGAGGTTTGCGGATAAGTTTTTGAGTACCTCTGATTTCATAGACAAGAGAGTTTTCAAAATTCTGCTTATACTGTTATGTTGAGCATATTAAGGGCTAGTAGGGCAGAAACATTATTAATATTAATCTTATACAGAGTGCTGAAAAAAATTGAGTTTAATGTTTCGCTAATAAAAAGGCCGTAATTCAATTTTTTCAAATGGGACGTACTATTTTCAGTTCTGTCATCTAATGAAGTGTTAAATTATCTTTCCATTGATATATCATAGTAGGTATTTATCTTTAGGAGTTGCATAGATATTAAGGTTAATTGTCTGGATCAGTCATTTTTCTTGCTGGAACTTCATGAGGTTTGTACTGCACTTCACCAGTTTCGATAAATCTGTCTCTAAGATTACTAAATGCAGGTTCTAAAGGGTGTCTCCTTTCAGGATATCTGGTTTTATAGACTCGGGATGCTAAGAGGCTGTTCCTTGAGCACTCCCCCAGAATAAAAATCATGTCAACCATTTCTTCCCGCGAATAATTCATATTTAATATAATTATATGCAAATGCAACTTCCTGGAACTGTAAAAGCTACTAGTATTTTATTAAAGACAATCAAAACAAAAGCACTTACTGATATAGCAGTAACACAAAACTTTAGAACATCCACAGACACGTGTTTTGACATCTATGTCTCTTCGGTGCGGCTTTTTCTAAAGTTCACAATCAACTGAAATATGTAAGCAAATACTCGTGTTATAACTATCAAAGGATTACCAGAACAGGATATTAAAAATTAAAATTAGATTATAGGAAATTCCCCGTAAAGGGATAATTATCAATATAATTATATGCAAATGCAACTTCCTGGAACTGTAAAAGCTACTAGTATTTTATTAATTATTTTTATATTTTATTATCAATATAATTATATGCAAATGCAACTTCCTGGAACTGTAAAAGCTACTAGTATTTTATTAGCTAATAAAATACTAGTAGCTTTTACAGTTCCAGGAAGTTGCATTTGCATATAATTATATTGATAATTATCCCTTTACGGGGAATTTCCTATAATCTAATTTTAATTTTTAATATCCTGTTCTGGTAATCCTTTGATAGTTATAACACGAGTATTTGCTTACATATTTCAGTTGATTGTGAACTTTAGAAAAAGCCGCACCGAAGAGACATAGATGTCAAAACACGTGTCTGTGGATGTTCTAAAGTTTTGTGTTACTGCTATATCGGTAAGTGCTTTTGTTTTGATTGTCTTTAATAAAATACTAGTAGCTTTTACAGTTCCAGGAAGTTGCATTTGCATATAATTATATTAAATATGAATTATTCGCGGGAAGAAATGGTTGACATGATTTTTATTCTGGGGGAGTGCTCAAGGAACAGCCTCTTAGCATCCCGAGTCTATAAAACCAGATATCCTGAAAGGAGACACCCTTTAGAACCTGCATTTAGTAATCTTAGAGACAGATTTATCGAAACTGGTGAAGTGCAGTACAAACCTCATGAAGTTCCAGCAAGAAAAATGACTGATCTAGACAATTAACCTTAATAACTATGCAACTCCTAAAGATAAATACCTACTATGATATATCAATGGAAAGATAATTTAACACTTCATTAGATGACAGAACTGAAAATAGTACGTCCCATTTGAAACATTTGAATTACGGCCTTTTTTATTAGCGAAACATTAAACTCAATTTTTTTCAGCACTCTGTATAAGATTAATATTAATAATGTTTCTGCCCTACTAGCCCTTAATATGCTCAACATAACAGTATAAGCAGAATTTTGAAAACTCTCTTGTCTATGAAATCAGAGGTACTCAAAAACTTATCCGCAAACCTCACTTTTTGTCAAAAATCTTTTTTATATCGTAAACGGTTCATTTTAAGTACCTACCACCTTAATAGAATTATGAATATAATTAGATGGGTAACTCGATAAAGGAAAAAAATATAGGGTGTTCCATTTAAAATAACGAAGTTGTTGCTCGGACAACGAAAACGGAGTACCCTGTATAATTGTACATATTTTCTGGTTATTCAGAATTGAAAATCAAGAAAATAATCTATAGACAATATATTTCCACCATTTCAAATACAGCCGTAATCGACCAAAATCAGAACTTTGGCGCACCCTGTATATATACGTTGGATTCAGCGCTGGAGGCTGATGAGACTCCTCACAATTTTATGGTTGAACCAAATAAATCTCTCCAGTGGGATGAAAATAATTAATTGTGTCACTTACTTGGTCTATATTACGTACCCTCAAAATCGTACGTATTACCTGGGAAAAATGTACAGTGAACGATGCCCAGACGACAACCCTGGACAACACGTCTGTTTCAAAGTTGCTAGTACCTGGTAACAGTTTCTTTTTTGAAAAAAAATAAGGAAATACTGTGGTTCCAATAAATCCTTGAAAGGCCAACAAATTTCTGTATTTGTATCTAGGCAGTATTCAACAAAAATAGGGCAATAGGGCTCCAAAAGAAAAACCAAGACAAAGAAAAAAACCTAAAAAATGCCATACCTTAATTTTATTGCCCAGGTATGTATTTATACTAAATGTTAAATATTTAAAAGCAAAATTACTGACCTTAGATGTTCTGACGTTTCATTTAATTTAATTAAATAACTAAGAGACCTGGAGAACCACTTTTCTCTTCTCTCCACAAATTCTAAAGATGGCCGTCTCTTTTTTGTTCTTTCACCGTAAAAAATTTAATCTTTCTCAATAATATCAAATTTGCTTATTAAAATTCCCTAGATTTATTTGACATCTGTCAATTTGAAACCAAAACAATTCTCGAAATTATTTCTATGAATGACTATGAAAAATAACCAGGTAGCTTACTAAATTTTGAAATTTGACTTAATGATTAGTTATAATAACATCCTAATTTAATACTATTACTTGTTTTAGGAGGCTAACGAAAGGAAACCAGCATAAATATAGACCATATAAGGACGAATAAATAGAGAAGTAGTTACGCTGGAGGATTCAACGTCTTGATAAATAACAAGCAGGTAGTCGAAACCAACTTCACCGATGCGAACCGTCCAGAATTTCAAGACACGAGTGCTTCTTTGTTTATCGCCGATAGGTTACATACTGTGCTTCTGTTGAAAGTATTTCATGTTTAAATTTTATCGGTACTTGCTAATTTTGACTTGCCACAGTAGTTACGTACGAAAGATTATGTAGAAGATTATACAAATAAACAATGTCAAAGTAAGTTCTTGTGCTACTTAGTATCATTAAACTATACGTCATAAGATGATCTAAATAAGAAGAGTTACTAGTATACCTCTTCTGTAAAATAAAATGAATGTTTTATAAATTTTCTCTGTGCATATTAGAATATTTGCATATACCTGGTATAGAAAGGATTCTAAACAATGGAGCTATTTAATAGTTTGGAACTTACAAAGGAAGAATATAACATTAAAATATTTTTCTCGTACTTAAATGATTCGCAGTTGCGTAAAATAAATCCTAAATTTTTATAGAATTTATTTAAAATACTTGTCACATGATCATTAGTCTCGAATCGAATATTACACCTAGATCAGTTTCTCTGTAAACTCTTTCCAAATTATCGTTTCTGATTTCGTATTTATAGGATCATTACTTTTGATGTCAGTTAAGCCTTAACCGTCTGCCAAATCATTGAAAGTACAATTGTCTCCATAGTACCTGAATCAGTTTGACCCACGGTTTACGTTTAACGGAGACGTTAGTCAAGCGCATTATTGCATAGCGCGAAAGTCATTTCCTTGCGTTTATTAATATTAAAAGATAACTGATTTTGGACAGACCAGTAAATGTTTCCCTTATGTTATCTTGTAGAAACAAACAATCTTGACAATCTTTTATTTGTTTAAATATTCTCATATTATCAGCGAAAAGGCTAACTGATGAATATTTAATTGAATTACCAGTGTCATTAATGAAAATTAAAAATAAGAGAGGACCTAGATTTGAGCCCCGTGGAACTCCTGAATCAGGCGTGTAGTAATTCCACTCAAAGTTATTGATCATGACATATTGCTGTCGACTTATAAGGTAAGATGGAGAATTCTCTAAGTTTATTTAGTAATATGCCATGGTCAACGTTGCTAATTGCCTTACCAAACACTATTTATTACTTGATATTTCGCTTCCACTTCACTTGAGATCAGTCGAAACTTATCTGAACTTAATTAACTAGCTCCGTCGATGACTCCCTATGTACCGCACACATGGTTTCTCGAACATTCAGGTTTTTCTGGCGCAGAAATTTAGAACAATCCATTATATTCTCGAGTAGACATCTCAACTTATACTCCTAGCGCCACCTCTAAAGTGGTAGTTGAACTCCAGTAGAGGCTTCTAATGAATAGAGTGCATAGTGGGCTAGAATCCAAAATTTCTCGCCAAAAATTCTGAAACTCTGCGAATGTACTTATTGTGCATAGGTCATTAAGGGAAAAATAGTTTAAAAAAATTGACACCCTCTGGGGGTGAGATAAAGGAGTTAAAAATATAAACAACCTTCGATATTTTTGAAACTCAGCTTACATACGTTTGATACCGAAATTTCTATGAGAGAAAAATTATCAGCTCCTGGGGATAAGTTGTAAGGGTTGAAAATAAAAATAGTGCATATATAGAGTGTGCCCAATGAGATAGCAGCACCCCACTAATTTTGCCACATTGCACTGTGGTCCGAAATAAATAAAAAATTCAAATTTTATAAGTGTGTTATACAGCTTTCACGTTCCAGGGGTACATTAGGGAACATTTCAGATAATATTTCCCGGAATATCGACTCATTTATTCGAAAAATCTACCTGCGAAGACCCTTCCAACATGAATAATTGATAAGCTATGATTATACTTCAGTTTGTTGCCAGATTTCAACGTGTGTCTGTGGTTCAAATATTTGTGCTTTTGGTTTGTAATTTTTACAACAAAAATTTTAAGACAAGTACTTTATCTACATGTAAAATGTTTCCACAAATTTTAGTTTTTTTATTAAAGTAATTTCCTTTTGTAAATTCTATTGTAGATCTAAAGAGAGTTTTCCAGTAAAGGCTACGGAGATTTTCATTCTAAAATATGCTACAGATATCCCTTTATCCCACGGTTAAATACATTTTTGCTCGAAGTTGTTCCATAAGAAAAAAATCGCGTTTTTTCATTTCGATACAGGGCGCTTCAAGTTATTTTCAAACCAAAATAAGATAGTGTCGTCAATAGTATGGCAATCGCTATACTAGCTTTGCACCTATAGTACTTGTTGAAGCGATTGCATCACAGCCACCCTACACTAGTCTAGTTTAAACAACCACCAAATTTATTTTTTCTTATTTTAAAATGCCTGCAAGAAGAACTGTTTAACGTTTTGTCGAAAAAAATCTGGTGAAATGCGTGTAGCACAGAAGGCTCATGTGGTGGATTATCTAGTCAATCACTATGGAAAGGCAGGGGATGCGCAAGCAATTGTTCGCATAAGAAACGCTGCATTTGACTTTTGCAACAATGTCTTTTCAAGACTGGACAAATGCAAACGCAATCTAGAAAGATTCCGCCAGAAGCATGGAAAGTGGCTTGACACTAATTTTGATGTTGGCGAGCAAGAAGAACCTGAGGAACCTGATTTTTTGATTACTTTTCTCGTATTTTATGAGTCATTTTAAATAACATGCACGCAAAAAAATATGTAAATTTCACTTTGTCAAAAAACTACCCCCTACAAAGCCACCCTGGGTTTGATATTTCATTATTATTTTTTTCATACTACATGGGTCATTTTGAATAATTTGCATGAAAAAATACGTGTGAACAGCCGCTGCCAAATACCCACCCCTTAAAAGCCACCCCAGATTTATTTAATTTTCGTCACAATTATTCTCGTGATATACCGGCTGGTCACGAGTCAATGTACGCCCCCAATATTTTGGTTGCTTTTGTATTTAAAAATTTGGTTATTGGTACACATAAGTTAGACAATAAGCTACTTTTAGACCAACAGGAATGAAAATATCACTTCCAGTTGAACCGGAAGTGACATCAACTTCTTTTTCTTAAATGGAATGATTATATTTTTTTGATGGCTTTTCATTAAGCATAAATTTCTAAGTGTACCAGTTTTTCTAAATGTAAAAAATTCCAAAAAATAAGTGTGAAACGAACAATTTTTTAATTCTTTCAAAATGGCCACGTCAGATGAATACAATCTAAGAAAATTACTAAGTAGGCTATGGAAATTATTAGTAAGACTTGTGTAGACTTGTCTGTAAACAGGAAAATAGTTGTTTGAATTACTGATAGGTACCAGTATTTTTAGTTTTTTTTTTCAAAAAAAACGGAATTTCATTTTCATTTTTATTTCCGTAGGGGTCCTATGGATTTTTTTTAATGGAACTGTGCTATTTCTTTTATTAATAAAAAATAATGATTCATAAACTATAATTTTTTCGCCGTTAATCATTTCTTAACGATATCCTTCGTAATAATAAAAGTATTTTTAAAAAGCAAGTGCCAACAAATCAATCTAATAAGGTACCTATCTACATTTAAATCCAAAATTGCAGATATCCATGAAAATGACAGACATTCGCAACAATTGAACTAGTCTTGACTTACTCACTAATTTTCTGAAGCAAGTGTATTAAAGTTGTTATAAACATGAAAATTAATATAAAATGGCTGAAAATTATTCAAGAGATGAAAAAGTTGACATGATCATTATTTATGGAGTGACTCGACGTAATGCAACTAGAGCACAAAGTCTGTATGGACGGAGATATCCAGAAAGGACACAACCTCCGAGAAATTATTTCGCCCGGTTGGAGCAACAATTTAAAACTGAACCTAATGTAGAAATTTAAGAAAGATTTATTGTAGGTGAAGAAACGGAAATTAATGTAGTAGCTTTAGTGCATGTTGACCCAACCATTTCGATAAGACAAATTGAACATGAATTACCTGTTTCCAAAGAATCAGCCAGAAAAATTTTAAAGAAACACGGCTACGTTCTTATAAATATCAATTGCATTAATTTTTGTATGAGAATGATTATCAACGAAGAATAACCTTTTGTAATTGATTACAGTTACGCCAATTAAGAAATGAGAATTTTATCAAAATCATTTTGTTCACTGATGAATCGCGATTTACAAACCTTGGGTTATTTAATCGAAACAACACTCGATATTAGGCAATTGATAATCCTCACATTATGAGAAGGGGCGGTTTTAGGAGCGGTTTGGCATACATGTTTGGTTAGGCGTACTGGGCCACCATATCATAGGTCCAATAATTTTTAACGAAACTCTAACTGGACCAGGATATATAGAATTTCTCCAAAATATGATAGTTCCACAGATTAATCAAATTCCCAATACCGATATTGACGAGGTTTACTTCCAACAAGACGGGGCTGGACCACACAATGCTATTATCGTTATGGATTACTTAACTCAATTATTTTCAGATCGTTGGATTGGGACCCACCGTCCAGTCAGATGACCTGCAATGTCGCCTAACTTAACCCTACTCGATTTTTTTATTTAGGCGCATTTGAAAAATAGAGTCTACATGACTGCTCCAACCACAAGGCAAGATCTGGAAGAAAGAGTTCGACATGAAATTGCACAAATGACGCCTCAACAATTACAGAATGTTAGACGTGCAATGATAAGTCGCTACTCTGTGTATTAATCTTAACGGTGAACAATTTGAACAATTTTTATAATGGTTTATTATTATCTAGGTTTTAAATAGTTGTGTTATTCTTGGTAATTTATTCATGGTTGTAACGTTATACCTATTAAAATTATTTCTTGTTTAATTTGGGTTTACTTTTAAAAAATACTTCTATTATTACGAAGGTTATTGTTAAGAAATGATTAATGGCGAAAAAATCATAGTTTAAGAATCATTATTTCTGATTAATAAAAGAAATAGCACAGTTCCATAAAAAAATTCCATAGGATCCATACGGAAATGAAAATGAAAACAAAATTCCGTTTTTTTGAAAAAAAAACAGAAAATACTGGTACCTAACAGTAATTCAAACAAGTATTTGCAGAGAAGTCTACAACCTTACTAATAATTTCCATAGCCTACTTAGTAATTTTCTTACATCGCATTCACCTGACGCGGCCATTTTGAAAAAATTGAAAAATTGTTCGTATCTCACTTATTTTTTGGAATTCTTTACATCTGAAAAAACTGTTGCACTTAAAAATGTATGCCTAATGAGAAACCATGAAAAAAATTCTTCTATTTAAGAAAAGAAAGTTGATGTCACGTCCGGTTCAACCGGAAGTGATATTTTCATTCTTGTTAGTCTAGAAGTAGCCTATTATTGTCTATTTTATTTGTACCAAAAACCAAATTTTTAAATACAAAAACAACCAAAATATTTGCGGCGTACATTGAGTCGTGGCCAGCCAGTATACTTTATTCCTGACTTACTTAGACAATAATCAGATTTTTGTCCACTTTCTCTGATTTTGGACACTAGCCTGGCACCCCTACCATTAACTTAATGCACGAGTGTCACTGGAATGGCGTAACAATACTTGTGTCATGAAAGATAAGTGTGAGATGAAAATTTTACTTTTCTAATATATTTGTCGTTGCCATATGGAAATTCTTAATATTAAGGGCACATTCTTAACACTAGATTGTAACTTTAGAAGCATAGCCTTTCACTGCATATATTTACGTTTGTCATCGGGTGTGATAATATGATCGAAATCATCATATTTGACATGATCCGACAGTCGGTTTATTTAAATGCTATTTCTCGACACAAGAAAACCACCAGGTTCTTCTTTTCGTTTTTAAATATAATTAACTCTTACCTATAAAAATAGGTAATTATATGTTTTAGTTCAAAAATAGAAATCTGATATTTCTTTGCTGAGTTCAATCCTCTATGCACAATTTTGGTTATTTTCATTAACAATATTTATAGTAAGCTGAAATGTCGTTATATACCAATGAAGTTTTTTTGCCAAATCAACTCTACTCCCAACTATAAAATATTCGAAAATATTTCGGATCTAAAAATAACTAGTGCAAAGTAAATACACTTGTCTTAAATGTCAGTACATGCAATGTCATGTTGTAATGTCTTAAGGACATCATATATAAACGTGATTATAAAATTCACGAGGTATCTCTTAACAACCCGGTTAAAGGGGAATTCGTGATCCGAATGGGATAAGCTATGGGCTGTATTAATAGATATGGGAACAAGCTGGCATCTTGTTTCTATTTTGTTCGACTATATGAAGGAAATTATGCTTTGGTGAAAGCTGGCAAAGGCGTCAGCCAAGGCTGTGTGTTGTTATCAACACTTTTTAACATCTATAGTTAACACGTCATGCAACGTTTGCTGGAGGACTATCAAGGTGGAGTAGCTATGGAAACAACTGAGATTTCTAACTACAGCTTTGCGGATGCCAGTCTTGGTTACAGCGAGCGAGGATGAACTCATCCAGTTCCTGGGTAACCTCCAAATAATAATCTTTGAATATGGTTTGAGAATAAATTGTGATTGTAAATCGATCAAATGAAAACTACCCAGACTTTAAGGATACGTGAGGTAGTAAATAAGATTAAAGCCCTCGTGAATAACATTGGAAATTGAGAGTATGAGATTCGACGAAAAATACAGATGGCAAGACTCTCTGTGACCGTAATATTACGAGGCGGACAAAAATCTAACTCTTCGGTTTCTCTATCTTTCTTTACTTCTCTGAGATATGGACCATTAGGGAGGCAATCATACAAGGTATTGACGCTTTTGAAATGTGAACTAGGAGACATTTGTTGCAAGTTCCCTGGTGCCCACCGCATAATCAACTCGATTATCCAAGAATTATGCCCAGGGGTCCCCAAGGGGACCAGCATCGCATTTTTTCAAATCCCCTCATTTTATGGTCACATCAATGGAAAGGATGACAATATAGAACGGTTGATAATCCAAGGAAAACCATCTAGCCATCTGGATAGGCTGTACGCCTAGCAGACAGCAATATAAGGCATGCCGACAGCTGTCAGACATACCATATAGCAAAAACAGGCCAATTACAACTAGAATGGTCATGAATTACAAAATGTCTTCGAAGTGGTGATAAGAGGAAGAAATTTAAAAAATTGATTTCAAGATATCAAGTATATAAATACATTTGTAGTGTACGGTATTTAAAAATGCTATGCTTTGCTTTGATATAATCGCATTTGTCTTACGCAGTTGTATCAAAAAAGGAAATTGTACAGTTTAACATAAGTAGTTGACTTAGAAATTATAGTTTTAAGACCATAAAAATGATGCTGATACATTCAAATAAAATGCATCAAGTCTCAACCTCAAGTCCAAATATAATTGAAAAGTCGACAATTAGAAAGTTGGAGTTTACTGCTTGTGTAAAATTTCATTCATGGAGTAGTAGTTTTAAAAGAAACGTTTTAATTGCGCTTTTAAAGTGGCTTTAATTCTCTTTGCTTTTATATTCTGAAGTAAAGCATTATAATAAAATAGTACTTATAATGTAAGGACTTCTCACATATAGCATTTCTATGCTTAGGAAGTTGCTATACTAGCCAGCTGGTGCGCTGTTTATGCCTTTCACTGACTTTAATAAAACAGTATTATTTTTCTAGAAAATAAGGCACTTTAAAATACATGGCGACATTGAAATGACTTATCACTAATGTATACAGGGTGTAATTAGTTTCATGTCATTAAAAAAAACTGGTGATAGGGAACGACAAGACATACAAAAAACCTTAAAGCTCATAGTTTTGGGGAACGAAAATCTACAAAAATGTCCAAAATACTTAATAGCATAGTTTGAGAACTGCTGGCATATTGGGGTAGGTTTTATTGCCTCGCATCTTGTGGCACATGATACTCTGACATTCCTGCAAATAAGTATGCTGACAAGGCAGTTAAAAGCGACCGACAGAGGACACCGTTTTTTGCTTCTTCGCGGCCAAATAGTCTTAAGTAATAATTTCAGTTTCTGTCCTTACTTGGCAAACGACGTACCACACGACGCGACCTACCCGACCTGGTTTTGTCTGTTGCTTTTGTTCTCTTTGAATTTTGTGCCACTTATTTTAAGATTTATTTTATTGACTTATCGTTCAAGTCGTTAGCACTTGGTTACGTAAGACACTACTTCTCGGTCGTGCTTTTTGTGTTACTTTTTGGACTTTGGACCAAGTTCTTTTTGTTTTCTTTATTGATAACGTTAATTCACAGTTTAATGTGGTATTTTAAAACGCAGATTTTGGACATTATGGGAGATTACAATTATCCAGAGCTCGCGGATATGCACTTGGTATATGGAGAAAGTGGTGGAAATGCGGCTAGTGTGGAAGAGCTTTAGAACAATTGCAACAACCTATTTTAATGTGCATAGAAACCATAAAAAATGTTCCTAATTTACCAAATGCGTTGAACGAAGTGCGTATATCCTTAGTTCGACGTACCAAAATGTGTATATGTGGAGATGGAGGTTATTTCGAACAATTCTTGTGAAGAATTCAATAGAATCGTTCAGTTATTGGGTGTTACCTATTGGGCATTAAAGGTATGGTTATTATTACTAGTCGCTGTCTTGTTTTGATCTGTTCATTACTGTTTACATTGATTTTCATAGAGACCAAAGACTCGATTTTTAGTTTTCGATACCTGATTGGGAAAAATTATGCGTTCAATTCGTTAAAAAAATCCGATTTTTTCTAACTTAAAATACACAACTATTTTCTGTTATCATATCTCGGACGTCTAACTGTTCGTTTTCCAATTTCATAAAATAATTACTAATTTTTTAAGTTTTTAACATAATGTTACAAATGTTAATAAACCATTTTTAAATTTTATGAATTCTTATAAACGACAATAAAAGCTACAATACTTAACTTTGTTCCAAATTAAAAAACACATGTAAACAAATCCTATTTAAACCCCTGCGGTCATGCTATGCTTGCGTTGTGCCGAAAGAGAAGGAATTATTTACATTTTCATAATTAGTGGTATAAAAAGTCCGGTACAAGTAATCCCATCAAAGTGCCGCATTTCTTCCGGCGGGAACACAAGTCGGGTATTACAGTTTTTTGTTATTTCTAATATTCTGAAAAACAGTGGTTTTCATATATTTCCTACTCTAATATTAAAATGTTAAACCTAGGTCAGTTTTTTCAAAGTGCCCCTAGAGAAAAAGGTCATATAGGTTTTCTGTTTGTCTAGTCGGTCCCTATTACCAGTTTTTTTAATGACATGAAACTAATTACACCATGTATTTGCAAGTCTTTAGCTGGTCTAAATCAAAGGTAAATCTCAAGATTCTTTGTTGAGCAATTAATACCATTTCACTTTCTTTAGAAGAAACTTATCCGGAAAGTTCTTAAGTCATCTACGCATTGTTGACAACATTACCCTGATGAGCACTGATACATTTGGAATCATACTGCGAAAGCCCAAGGAAGCTATAGAGGCCATGTGGCTGAGGATGAACCTCCTGAAGATGGAGGTTATGAATCCAGACAACATGCAGGTCACACTCGACAATCACTTGCTTGAACCAGTTAGAGAGTACGGGCATATCGGCCCCAACATCAAGCTTGATGAAGATAACTAGACCGGAGAAATCACCAGGCGAATTGGGCTGACATAGGCTGCTTTTGGTAAACTTAGGGAAACTATGCGGAGTGTTGGGCGCTCCTATATAAGATGGAGAGACGATATCCTGAGGTAAGCCGACAGGAACTGAATCTTGGGTGCTTAAGACAGAAAGTGGTGAAAAAATATGGAGAAGATCTAAGTTCAGTAATGAACGAGAACGGTCTAAACAACAAGAGGGAGGTATGAAAATGCCTAAGGGATATGATTACAGGCTAAAGCAAAGTTACAAGTCTAAATAAAGTTTAATCTGATATGGAAAAATAAGCTATAACTAGCAAACATGAGGTTGCAAAGATGATTTACGCGATAACAAAACGGTAATAAACATGCATCAGTTATAGTTATTAGTTATAGATTCAGGCAGCATTTATACAAAATACAAAATGTATTAAAATATTCTGTCAGTAGTGCTCTGAAATGGAATTTTATATAGATTTCATTGTATCTTGGAATATATATTTTCTTCTTTCACAATATATGCCGCATTCAGAACACACCATTCCAACTAACGTTTGCAACTTCTCCATTGACGCTATGATAGAAGTCACCTGTAAACATTAAAAAGTTTCTTTCTCTGATATATTTGATAGATCATTAGTAAAAAACGTGAAAAGTTCATTGAAAATTGATTTTTGTGGAATTCCTATAGGAACTTGAATGGATATTTGTCATTTAGTTTTGTCAATTAATCTTTGGTTAATCATTGTACTAAGAACTGATTCAATTTAACATTGAGTATATTTGTACAGTAATAAATATGAACACGATTTAAATCAGCAAAATTAGTAAAATTATCCCTGGTATTTCAATACATCTATAAAATACCAATTTATTTTCCAAAATAACATTCATTTTACATCACATTTTAGATTTCAGCTTCAAAACGCTTTTATAAATATTTCATAACCGCTTCAAAACGCTGATAATAAAACAATGCACTAATTATCTTTTACAAACTTGCCTTTTTTACTAACCGCTCGGCGAGCTTTCATTAAAATCCCACTATGCCAACTGCTTTATTTATTTTTCATATATCTATATATCCCTCTATTATTTCTGGACAAATTAGATTTTTTAATGAAGAGTGAATGGTAGTGCGAAAAGTTTTGCAAATCAGTTTATAATTTTTTCATCGACACTTTCTCCTACTTTGTGAATTTATTCAAGTATTCACACTAAGAATATGATAATTTCCACTGACCTTTCTTGATTATTTCATTTACGATATAGCGGAGTAAATGAAGACAAAAAAGGGGCTCAACTTTACAATTTTGAAAGACAGGTCGGATTGACTCAACATTTTTTGCAAAACCTTAGAAATGCTTTAAATGTAAAAGTCTACCCTTTGAAAATTACCTCTGCTTTCTTAATTTTGCAATAACAAACAATAAATGCAAAATTACGTATAAAATGGAATAGCTCGAAGAAAAATCAATCGAAATTAATGAAAATTATTTCCTGGGGGTTTCTGGGTGTGCTAAATATGAATCCTAAATCAAATTTGTAAAATTCAAAATGGCGGATTCAAAATGGCCAATCGGAACTTAATAAAAGTGCGAAAATTAGTATAAAAAGGAGCAACGGTTTATTTTAATGATTTTTCATGTATATTCATTTTAAATTTACATTTGATTCAGAAAATTCAAAATGGCTGAAGGAATATGGCTGTTCTCATTAAAAAAAAGCGAGGCTAGGTAAGAAATAAACAATAACTTACACATACGGATTTTTGTACCTGCTGCATACAATCTTACACTTGATTGAGAAATTCTAATTATGGTATAGAATTTATTATCTTACGTTACGAGGGAAAAATGAAAACACTTTAAAAATTACCGTTATAGTTTTTATTACATGAATTAAATAAAAAATATATAAAAATATGAGATTAATCACAGTCGTCCTCCAAAGTGTTAAGACACTCTTGACCACAGCAATGTTGCCAAGCTACATTACAAAATAGCCCAGACTTTTAAAAACCACACGATTTACTGCAGAAGGTTTTGCACCTGCAGAATATAACTCTTAGAATATTTTCCGGAGCGGGACCTTGCGTCATCGCTATGGGTAGTAGGAGATCTCCAGCTTTCTTCCAACCCAATCTGTTGGTTCCAGCTGATTTCCAAGCCACATTTGCACTTGTAAGCATACTCTTTTATATGTTGATCCATGGCATCGAAAGTGATGCCAACTTTGTACTTGAACTGTTAATAGACGATTTGACAAACATGTCATATCGAAATTTATTCAAGTCCACTTCAAGTTTCTTTGCTGTGTATAAAGCCAAAACACATCTCACTACATTTTTTCATACATTTTCACAATTTTTTTAAAAACAAAATTTGTTTTGGTCATTTTCGGTGAAAATATGCATAAAACACTATAATTGTGATAAAACAAACTATTTCGTTAGAAAGTACACACCACAAGCTTTAAGTTAACCACCTGCAAAGGGTCGATATCATTTTGCAAAATTATGTTATCAACGATCAAAGCTGGAGGTTTAGAAGTAAAGAATGTGATTTTTGAAAATTCTCCAACTTGAAAAGAGTCTAATTTGTTAAATAAAATTATATAATGGTTTTCACCATAGACCTTTTTTTAGCTAATACCTTTCCATATACTATGGTTGCATTATTCAAATTTTTTAATCTATTTTGTACATGTTTCGACAAATTTCGTTGAATATTCGATAATTTAGTTGATCTCCAAGTTTCAACTATATTATCAACAAATTTAAACACTTGAAGTTGTTCGAGAAACTTTTTTGATGTCCAATTGGTTTTATAACATTATTTGTGTTTACCAGTCTATAGTTATAGTAATTTATGTGTAGCGCGCACACTCGCGCAGGCCAACTTTCTGTGTGAGCGGACGCAGGACACAGCACAACTTGATGCCTTGGTTAACAAATTGTTACTGTCTCTATTTTAACTGCTACAAAAAAATGTTTTATATGTTTTTTCGTAAATATTTCCGTTCTTTCGAATGGTGCTATCAATTTATCAATAAAAATTAATTTGAAAAACTTATACTCAAAAAAAAACCGATTTTTGCATTTAATTGTTTATTAACTAATCGAGCGGAACTTTTTATGAAGCGGACTCTTTACCATATATTATTGACACCACAAAAAAGAGATTAAAACAAAGTCGGCCATGTCTTCGACATTTGTAAAGTTGAATTCTTGATTGACTCCACTAATAGGGTTTAGGTACGCGGTAGTTTTACTTCAATATCCACGTAAAGGAGTGGAAGTACAGTGATTGTAAAATAAATATTTTTTTTAAAATTTGTCACAAATTTCGACTGATTGCTGAATATCCTGAGTTTTAAGAAAACAAACCTTCGCAATGAGGCGCAACTCATTACTTCGTTGTATAATATCACTAATAATAAATTTAATCTTCTTTTATGCATTATAAGCACTTCTAAAGTCATAGAGTGGTCAGTATTGTATATTCAATGGCAAGCACTATAAAAATGAAAAGCATAAGCACATTCACTTAATTTTAACAACAAAATAACTACAAATAGCTAAAAATACATCTACTGTCACAAACACAGGCAGATCGGAAAGCCAACGTAAGGTCTGATGGGAATAAACTATCATTCTCTAGTCACATAATTCGTGGCTTTTGCCTGCATTACATTTATCGGAATTAGTGTTTGCCAATAATTTAATTTAGGGATTTTCTCTCAACAGCTATGCGAAGCGGCTGCTGGCATTTCTGTGACGTATCTTGTTATCAAGACCTGTATATTCACATCACTGTAATATACATCTAGGGGGTACGTTCGGAGTTGCATGATTGTTAAGATTGTCGTTAACTGTCAAGTAACCGAAGTAATATTTTAGAATCTCGCACATTTACGTTTGTTTGAGTACATGTTATATTGATTAATAAAATCTAGAAAATACTATTTAGTAGCAAACATCGTTTTCATAAAAGGGATAATAAAAAACAATGGTAGTCATTTCGCGGGTCTACAAAGGGTATACTGTTGTCTTAAATGATCTAATAAACTGGGAGCTTTATCCCTTATACTCTTATTGTTGGAAAATTTGCAGTATTAAAGTTCAACAAACGTGTTTAATGTAATGAGTTAATTTATTATGGTACTAGGTTTAATGTATTTCAACCAAAATTAATGTTTCTTCACAATGTACGTTTTATACTGATTTAAAAGTACAGACTTCAAGTTTTTGACTTACCAGCTCCTATTAGATTAGGCCAGATATTGTAGCCACGGACACGGGGTAAAATCCTAAATGATGAATTGTTGAAACTACAATTATTGCTCAGGGTCCAAAACAAAACAATGTTTTGTTGGGGAGCGGATTACCGAAAACGCGAGAATGTAGGGTTCATGAAATGTGACTGTTCTGACAATAATATATAAAATAATAATAAATATGCTTTTCTTTAGTATCGCTGTATACAATTCATATTACAAAGATCAATTTGAAGTCTGGCTGAGGCTACATTGCCCAACTATACAGTATTGGTTATTCTAAAACAAATTTAATAATGAAATATAAAGTAGAATCTAATGAAAATTTTCTTCTACATATGCTTAAATTAAGATGTATACAGTGAAGGAACAAAACTCCTTAGGGGTTATTTAAAAAATACACCTTGAGGGTAGGAGGGGTGTCATAGAGAATGTGACAAAGTGGTCGATGGGGAGTGAGCGGCTACACGAATAACGAACGTGCTCAAAAATATCAAAGCAATATATTTTTAAAAAGCGTTATTTTTTATCCTTAAATGTAGAAGGGGGGCAGTTTGCTTACAAAGTGTTACAAAGGGGGTAGAAGGGGGTTACAAACAGCCAATTTTAGAGAACGTATTTGTTGAATGGCCCCTTATGAACAATTATAAGTATGAGTATTATTTGATAATGAAACATATTCTTTATAGGATTCTGCAAACAGCGGAAAGAAAAACTATCTATGAGAACTAAAAGAAAAACTTTATGTAAAAATAATAATGAAAGTTTTGCATTCTTTCGATAACCTGACTTCTGGTTATGTTAGCAAGTTAAAACTCTAAAATAAATTTGTTCACTTTCTTATTTCACATTCTCATTATAACACTAGCATCCAGCATAGTCCCCTACGGCTAAGCAGATTAAACCACTATCTACATGACCCCCTACGGTATGAAGATTCAGTTAAAAATGAGAACAAAATCCTGAAATGAATTTATTTACTTAAATTGTCTTAAAAATTTTTTCATTCTAATGAATACATTTTGATAAAATCCCTCATTCGGTTTCTTGGAAATGCATAGCTTTTGAAACGTTTTTGCCCTTATTCTGAGCTCATCAGAAAGGCACAAAGCCACTCATAACAATGTTTTCATGCAAAACCAAGACAATATCCATGAATAACTATGAAATATTTATATTTGACATTGCCTGAACAAAATACAACAGATCTTCACCTACCTATTAGCTAACTAGTATTGGAGCCTACATACTCTAAGCATGTTTAAAAGTGAATTATTTATTATTTTTTTGATTATAGTAATGAAACATATTCTTTATAAGATTTTGCAAATTGTGTGCTTTTCTGATGAGCTCAGAATAAGGGCGAAAAACGGTTCAAAGGTTAAGCATTTGCAAGAAACTAACTGAGAGATCTTATGAAAATGTAATTCATTAGCTTGAAGAATTTTTTAAGACAAGGTAGGTAAATAAATTCATTTCAGGCCTTTGTTCTCATTTTTAAATGAATCTTCATTCCGTAGGGGGTCATGTATATACTAGTTTAATCTGCTTAGGCGTAGGTGACTATGTTGGATGCTAGTGTTATAATGAGAATGTCAAATAAGAAATTGAACAAATTTATATTTGAATTTTAACTTGCTAGTGTAACCAGAAGTCAGGTTATCGAAGGAATGAAGATTTCATTATTATTTTTACATGTAGTTTTTCCATTAGTTCTCATTGTAGTTTTTCTTTCCGTTGTTTGCAAAATCCTATAAAGAATATGTTTCATTACCATAAGTAAACAAATAATAAATAATTCACTTTTATTTGACAATGTTCAAAACATAAGAATTCATCAAATGTGAAGCAAGTGTTATTTAATTAATCCTGGGTAACACAAATGTCTTTGATTTTAACACGAAAGCTATTCAGGGAAACATTTTTATTTCTTCGTCAATGTTGTTGCTCATTTTAACTGAATTTTCTGTGAAACATCCAGTGAAAAGGGTTAAGTGGAAGCGAGGTATTGATAATATTTTATTTAATGTCATTATTATTAATTCTAAAAACTAATTTATAACATAAATATGGAAGTAGCTAAATAGAATCATTACTAAGCACAATGACAACCAATGGGCTCATTTAGCTTGTTTTCTTTATTATATATTTTTAAAGAACATTTGATTTTAGAGTTACATACAAGGAAATAGAATTTTCCACAATTTCTATAGACTTCAAAATTAACCAAGAACTAGCCCTCATATTAACAGCTATGTGACGTTATTTACTCCTATGGTAATTCAGTGCATCTCAAAATGTGCTCCTGCTAATAGCTGATAGAAATGAAATGTAAAGTAACACGAATTATGTGAATAATATTAACTGCTATACATATGATTTAAAATGTTAAAATGTTCTTTTCTTACGAAATTAAAAGTTTTTTGCATCTTATTCGTTATACAACTTTGACATTGCTTGTCATTATTGATCATGTATTTTTATTGATAGGTAAGTCAGCTTTAAACAACCAGCTTCGCACATTAAACGTATCTTCGAGACAAATTTTGGGAGCAAATGACGTCAAAGTTTCCTACGTATCGGTTCATATTTAAAGCAGTATATTCCTGAAACTAATTACCAAATTTTCAGTGTTGTAATTATTTGACGATTACCTCGCGTACATGTACTAAAAAAATGCAATATTTAATTAAACTAAACGACGCCATTGGTATTTGTATAATTTATCTATTTTTAGCCAATCCAATTGTTTAATTTTTAGTATCACTCTATCAAATCTTTAAAGTCCAAAAACAAAACGGCAACAACAATTTTGTATCTTTTGAAGTCCAAATTGTATAGTTTTGTCTAGACAGGGAAAGTTTATAATAATAGAAATAATTTAACTTTGACACAACTAATTTCAATTAAAAAAAGGAGTAATTTCATGTCCATAAATGTTTTCTCTTTGTGAGTTAATCACTGACAAATCAAATAAAAACATTTTTATATTCTCTCACTAGTGTGTAACACATCACATTCTATAATATGTAAAATCACCATAGTAATAGCCATATTCCTTGTGTGGAGTAAATAAATTGCTTCATCGAGAAACAAAATATTTCAATAGTTTCATTATACATAAGGACATTTTCGTAATAACTTTAATTCTAAATTAGAATTTTCTGATAATTCACAACGTCTTCACAGACGTTTCGTAATTCTTACAAAGCATTAGTTACCCTTTCTTTGCTGACAGCTACATGTCATATGCTGCGGATATCAGTTAGGTACATAGCTCTGCCGCAAAGCTCTTTTTGTTTATTTAATTTTTCTTATTTGCAATCTGATTTTTACTGGTCTATCAATCTTCCTGTACTGTCTTTTTTACGGTGGATGTCGCCAAAAATGTGAACTCACGGAAGAATACGACACTTTGGAGTATTTATTGGGGAATCAAGCTGTTGATGAGATGGGCTGTCAGAGAATTTGTGGCAAGTGCCTCCAGGTTCACATTTTGAAAATATTGGTAAAATGTATGTCTGTCTGCTTCCCTTACGGTTTTCATACCTCAAAGGAGGAAACAAAATGAAGAAAACTGGCCCGTTAGCATATGTGCGCTTCATGACGTAGGTAATCGAAAAATATGAAAGTTGCTCCAATGACAATTAGCAATTTAAAGACGTACTCTTATAGAAAACTAATCAACTGAATATTTTTTAACACAGCACCAATAATTGTTATGTTTAAAAGTTAAAGGTGGGAGTTTGCAGACGAACGGTCACTTAAGAGAAATGTTATTGTTCTTTTGATGGCGTCTTAATTTCTTTTTAAGTAAATGATCTAAGAAAAAACCGCTGCCTAACTACTACTTCCACATCCAAATTTTCCATCAAACTCTATTTAAAGGAAAACATCTCGACTATATTTGCACTCTAGTATGTAGAAATAATTGGTCATAGAATTTGAATAATATTTGAGGTGTGGGTTTCTAGCATATACTTCAGAAAATAAGTTTCTGGACTCTTATAGCTGCTTTACTTATTTTCCTCAATTTACACCCACCACTTCATCTCAATCAGCTGTCATTACAATACATGCGTGTACCAAGTTTCAAGTAAATATCTCAATTTCATCTTATCAATCCCTATAATAATGGAGTGGAAGTGCTGGTGGGCGGTTGAAAAATATTATAAAGAAATCTGGGGTCTTGGTCTCTAGTATATACGCTGAATCTCAAGTTTCTGTACTCTTACCAGCTTGCGTTACTTATTTTCCCCTATATACCCCCCAAACTTTTACTGGATATATTCAAAAAACAATCCAGTTCCGGATCTCTTTATGACACATAGGAGTGCAAAATTTCAAGTCTATATCTTAAACCATTTCAAACGATTGCTATACGTCCACTCCTCTACGTGAATGTGGACGTAATAATAGTTGTTTGAACTTGATTTTCATTTTTTAATAATTCAAAAAAATTTGCCAAACTATTCTGAATATCTCAGATTAATAATACTGGATTTTATGTTAGTAAAATAGTAGTTTGTGCAACAAGAGTGGATATGATATCCATATCACATAAGAAAGAAGATTGAGCACGATGCCGTAGGCGGAGTGCCTCAATCTTCCGAGTGCGATGTGGATAATCCACTCGAATTGTACAGTCACATATAAATCCCATATGCGACACTGAAAAGGACAGCGATATTTTGTGCAACACTAGCAGAGATATATCCAGGTTAAATTGCCGAGACTCATACACAGTTGAACGTCAACTAAATACTTTAGCTGCAATAAAAGATTGAATTTTCGTAAGACGTACAGATTTCACTATTATTTTAAAATAAGCCTTACAAATGATACAAATAGGTAATGTAAGGAATTATGCGATGTAGGTAAATGTACTATATGATGCAGATATTATAATTATATGATTAAAATCCTCTATTACCTACTTCAATCAGGTACTAACATTCCGATTCGGACTATCCGAATCAACCCGAGCGTATTTAATCTTGACGTATCAAATCTACAGTAAAAGTCCAAGGTCATCGGGGGCATTTCTGCTGGATCAAAGGAGTGTCGCATGTGGGATTTATATGTGGTACAGTATACTTTTTCTACGACCAGCTTAAGAAAAAACTACAATTTTAAAAGATTTAGTAAACATTAACACTGAAAATTATTTTGACAGCTTATGCACTAACTTGATTTTTTTAAAAGAGTAGTTGGCTATGTACTTAATACACGAACTGTGATTTGTCGGTTTCATATCCATCCTTGATAGAATATGAAATATATCCGTTCAGATAACTGGAATTGCATACTTATCCATTCTATAGAGTGCACAGAAAAGAGCAGATATATATAAGGGAGCAGAAAAAAGTTATATTTGTTTGCTTCAACACTTGTAATGGTCATACGTATAAATGTTAGGAGCGAGAATACTAATATGTTATTTTAATATTTTTTAAGAATAGTTTAATATGTATTCTTATCTAGAAATCACATGATAAAATTTGCTTTTACATAATATTATTATTAACTTCTCCCTATGTTGTCCATGTAATCCTCAACAAAATCGTTTATTATTATTAAAATTTCCAAAAATAGCACCTCATAAAATATGGATTTTGATATTAATCCGTTTCAAATTACGTTCTTGAAATGTTCACCAAGTAGATTGCTGTAGGCAGCCCAGTGCGGGAATATCGTCTAACGAGGGAAATCTAGCAGTTCTGAAGTAGGATTGCTTATAAATAAATCAGTGATCTTGATTATGCCACGGTGCGCAATGCAGACTCTAGCACGAGGGAACATCACGGATGTCAGCTATCCAAAATGCCAGGCAAACCAGTTCTTTATTAAGAAAAGTTTATCATCGAACGAGGATATGTCGATAACTTAATATAAATGAAATAAATCTGAACAGTATTATTTAAATAATTTTTGCAGGATATTTATAAATTCTGATTTATAGCGAACTTTGATACGAGTAATTTATATTTCCATCGAAACCATTACTAAATTATATTGATTTATTTCTCAGTTTTAAATATTGGATTTAAGAGATGCAAGAAGAAATAATTAGTCGCAAAATAAATAATTTGTGGAACTCAAATATTTTTACATACCAGCCAATATAATTGTAACAATTGTAATATAGGGGTTAAAGAAATTAAAATAATTTTTCATACAATAGCGCGATGTGGGCAGAAAATTGAGACGTTGGTTCACAGACCCTAAAATGTAATAAAATAGTCATGTCAATGTAATAACAGGGGATTTCAAAAACAAGATTGTAAAAATTTTAACAACCGTTTCGTGTCAAATACAAAAAACTTTTCGACTATAACTATAAAGTACGTTATAGCATATTTTCTCAATCTGAGATGTTTTATTACCGTTTAACAGCCCCTCATAAACCCATAACGCCGAAAGCACGGGAAAGTGACAGTCCTGTCAAATTGCTTTTCATTAGAAATGTAACAAACCCGCGGTTCATTAATCGTGAGATTGAGGTAAAATGACGCGTTTCGGTGAATGTGTAAATTAGGCAGGGCGTGGGTCATAATCGTAAATAGTGTAATTGATTACAAGCATTCCCCGAACCCACTGTATATTAGAAAGAGACGGCGAAATGTTTTTCCCCTATATGATAAGGAATCTTCATCTCGTTGAATTGAAGGGTAAGGCCATATTGGCAATATTTACTGTAGATGACGCCACTTGCCAGGTCTACCTAGTGTTTGATATTTATGGGGAGTTACCTTGTTTATTTTAATTAGAGTTCAAATTAAACTTTGCCTCACTCGAATTCTCACTGGCAACTGGCGTTTTAGTAACTCGTTTTTTTAAATTACGTTATTCAATTGTAACCTTTCTTTGATACCCCTCAGGTAATCATTTTTCGTTTATGGTTAACGAATTTATTAACAACAGGTCCATGTGTTTTGCTCACTACGGGACTACGGTCCATTTTCATGATTTATGTTTGAATTCTAACTTCTGTTTTCTTTGTTAAATGTTTCACCGATTATTTTCGTGTTTTGTTTGTCAATGTAGTTTTCAGTGTGGTTATACCTCCGTGTTTTATTTATTTGCTAATTAGTGAAAGTCGAGACATAAGGGTTAGATCACCGTGGTGAAACAGCAGGCCTGACAAAGAAAAAGGGGTAAGTTTCTGCACTCTAATCTATCAGAGTGTACACACATATCTCTGTGAGCGGTCCACGTATAACGATGTTAATGCATCTAGACGTTACGTGGCTCAATGTTCAGAGAGAGAGTGTGGGCCACGCGTTTGAGGAGGATCTATTGATAGATAGATGATTATTCCTTGGTAGGGGCACATAGTGTAAATTTGTCTAATGATGAGGCTTGTGTAATTCGTAGATATAATCAACAAAAATAACAACCGCCATAGTGTAAATAAGGTAAAGGTGAACTATTGCATAATCAACCGTAGCCTATTTTGGTCCTTCTATGCACTATGTAAGTCATTATTCATCTAAACATTAAGAACTTAATTATATTGAAGGAATAGGATTTTGCAACCAGCAGACAAAATAACTATCTATAACTAAAAGAAAAATATTAATGATATCTTTGCATTCTTTCGATCACCTGAATTCTGGTTATGCTAGCAAATTAAAATCCTAAAATAAATTTGCCTAATTTCTTATTTGACAATTCTCATTCTAACACTAGCATCCACACAGTCCCCTACGGCCATGCAGATTAAACTAGTATCTACATAACCCCCTACAATTGCTGTTTGCAAAATCCGATAAAGAATGTTTCAATACAGTTATAAGCAAACAAATAATAATTCATTTCTAAACATTAATCATATATTATAACGTCGCGTCGGTTCCTACATACTTATAAAAACGAATGCTGTACTATCGTCAATATGCCCCATATAAGTGATGAGTTAAAGTTGGTGCTATTGCCAAAGCACAAGATAGTTGGTCAATGAGGTACCGCGTTATAACTTTAACAGAAATTCGGTATTTAACATTGGAGTTGAGAATGAACGGCACAATTAGTAGAAATCTTTGATGAGGCCGACGAGGAATATCTACGGTACAACAAGACTTGCAATTGGTGAATAGAGAATTGAGAGAACATCCATTGTACTCAGTTATTTAAGCTGGGGAAGAAACTAATTTCCTGAACCGAGTCGTACTGGTCGTCGGCGAGTAAAAGATCGGAAGATCATCCAGCAGCACAAAAATGCTTACTTAAAACAGAGCATAAAGAAGCTCGCTCGAGTAGGATTTGCTCTAGAATATATAACATTTGATGTAGATTTTTGGAATAATGTAGTCTTCCCAAACGAAGAATGTTTCCAGTCAACATGCAGCGATCTCATTCGTGCTTACCGCTCCGCTAATACTCGATTTGACGAGAAATATATATCCAATAATGACAAAAGTGGTAGATTTTCGTTTAATACGTGGGCCTGCATATCGGCACGTAGTTCTGGTATTTTGTGGCATATTGAGGAATGATTTAATAGTGAAACGTATATTAGGATCTTAGGTAATATTATGCTTCATTCGGTGTCACAATTAACTCATAATAATTAGTTCATATTTCAACAAGACAACTGTTCCGTTCCAATTGCCTCTACCGTAACTAACTGGTTTCGATACAACAACATTAATGTTCTTAACTGGCCCAGTCATAGTCAAACAGGCTAATAGAAATTATAAATAGAAATTGTGCAATAACCAAATATTACTAGGTAGGTCTTTCAAAATTTTTAATAATATTTCTTATCAAGCAATTAAAAGGTTTATTCTCCAATTTTTGAAAATGTTAAATACTGAGTGCTTATTAATGTTATAACGCAGTGCAATTTGTTTCATTGACCATTCATTGCTTGTAGTGTATACACCAAATCCCTAGTTTCAGGACTCTTACTAGTTTACTTCACTGATTCAGCCCCTATTTCATCCCCAACATTGTAACGGTACAAGCTCAAAATATGATTTTGTTCCAGATCTCGTTATAATACATATGTGCACCAAATTTTAAGTTAATGTCTTTCTTTTATTCTGTTAAGCTCTTTGATAATGGTATGGTGGTGGCATATGCTATAAAAAAATTTGAGACCTTTGCTTCCGGTATATACACCAAATACTAAGTTTTTGAACTTTTACTGGCTTGTATTACTTACTCACTTCTATTTCAGCCCCTCAAGTCAATAACTTTACTTTATTTTACTAACCCCCTTAATAATGGACTGGGGGTATTCTAAATGTCAAAAAAATTCTAGAGCTTAGCTTCCAGTACTTACACCAAATCCCAAGTTTCTGGACTATTACTAGCCTGCTTCACTTTTTTACCCCTTTCTCATCTCCAACCCTTCAACGGAATCATCTCAAAATATAATCTATATAATAGTTCTATGTGTCGTTAAAATACACACGTGTACCAAATTCAAAGTGAATGTCAAAATTTTATTTTATTAACATCTTTAATAATGGAGTAGAGATGGGTGAGTGGTGGTGGTGGGTAGTAAATGTTATAAAAAAAATGGAGGCCTTGGTTGCTAGTATATACACCAAATTCCAAACTTCTGGACTCTTACGAGCTTACGTTATCTGTTTTCCCGTATTTACTCCTATTCATCCCCAACCCTCCACCGGAGTGAGTTTAAAACATAATCTAGTTCCAGGTTTCGATATAATACATAGGCGTGCAAAATGTCGTCAGTCTTTTAGAGAGAAAACATGCGCACAAGTAAAGTTAGGGACAGACCGACCGATAGACAGGCAGAATTTAAATATTGTCTAAATGTTATTTGTGGCATTATCTTCATTCTTTCTAATTCTTTGGGACTTCCTGGAATATGTATTTTTTCTTCTTTTTAACCGGTGCTCGAGGAATCTACAAAATATCACAATTAACCAGTATGTTACTGGGAAATAACCTCTATGCCTGTGACTATTACGTCAAAGGATCAGTTAGGTTGCATTTTTGATAAATAACATAAATTAGTATAAAAAATTGAAATTAAATATTTCGCAGACGTTTCGGAAATCTAATCTCTTTCCTTTTTCAAGGCCTTTTTTGAAAAATCTCTTTTGCTGTGTATGATAAATACACAGATCTAAGAATGTGTCAGGAAGTCCTAAAGAATTAAACAGAAAAGCAGAATTTAGTTTCGCTGAAATTTGAAATTTCGACGTTTCATGACATTCATGACCTACTTCAACAACAGAAAATTTTAAATTTTTTTTTCGAAGACTATGCTTCACGCCACTATGTGGATATTGATGTGATCTTAGACATAAAAAAACATTAATGTTGTACTAATTTATAGCTGTTTTAAAGATACTTTTGTGAAAATTACATATCTATTATAATAAATATAATTTTTGCGTGTAAAAATTAAAATTAACATAATGTAAATTTAAAAAGTGGTAAAATTGTAAAAAAGCAGGTAATTTTGAACGACTGTATCCCAGCCAATCTTTATCAAAAGTACTTCGGTAACCATTTTGCACCAGCTTTCTTTTTGTGAACCAATGCGTATACCTAAATCCACTCAGAAAAAAATTATACACAAAAATTAAAAAAGCAAAAAATTGAAATTTTTTGTTTTCTTTAAATAATTTGTTTTATTTATTTTGTTTGAAAAAATTTGTTTTACTTTATAAAGTGCTACTTAGGTAGGAAATTTGATTCTCTACAAAAAATCGTATTATGTGTATATATTAAAAATGTATAGTATTTAAGTTATAGTTATAAAACTAAAAAGTAGACAAATTTTCTCCATTCTCAAAAATCCAAGCCCAAATTTAATAGCATTTTGTGGAATTATCGTCTTTCGGGCACAATTATTGAACATATGAAATAATAAAATATCTTTAAATAATTAGTTCCTTTTACCCCTGTTTTTTCTTCGACAGTCGATAGCCTGTGTTATCTTAACCAGTTTTTAAAGATCTAAATAAGTAAGTAAAAATTCAGGGCAATTTGGAATGTCCCACAAAGATGCAATAGAATTCAAGGCGGCGTAATACAACACAAACTTGTGTCTCCGGTGTATTCCAAATTTAATTTAACGTCTTACATAAAACAACACACGGTGCATTAGAAAACATCGGGATCAAAGAGTGTGCCTTAAGTTGGAAGATGCGATGTTGTCTTTCCAATCCATCTGGCGCGGCAACAAACAAATCGAATTAGGGTTCAGTTCGGTCTCGGAATGGTCAACTAAGAGATCGGACATGCGAACACGTTTCCGGATAGAATCTGCTAAAGTTCGCCATTAGGCCGTTCCATGGCCATTATTAGGTTTGATTCTAATTTAGAACATGCACTATTTAATTTAATTTTAGAGTTCTATTTTAGTTGCGAACTGGAAGTTGAAATTAGCTTCAGCCAAACAGGTAAATAAAAGCGATCGTAAGCTTTTCTCACTGACTTCTCACTGACACAGAGTTTAGAATTATACTTACACAATTGTATATTTAACAGTATTGTACATGAACCACACAATTTTGGTCTCATATTAATAGTAAGTAGAAATATTTCCACTCATATGTTCTTAAACGACCAACATTTTAATAATCCCTTTGACATTATAAACATATTCGCAGATTTTTTTAGTAAGTATTTCATGCCACCTACGGATAATTTCGAGTCGATAACTGACCAAGTAAACACCTCAACTATCGCTATCAAGTGCTTCAGTGAAAATGAAGTATTTAAAGCTCTAAAAAAACTAAAACCTAAATTAACAGCGGGGCCGGATGATATCCCATCCTTTCTGATTAAAGATTGTGCCCCTGTTTTTTCATATCCATTTTCCGTACTGTTTAACTTATGTACTCGCAATGGCCAGCTTCCAGACATTTGGAAATATTCAGTATAACGAGTTTTTAAGAAAGTTGATAAAAACAATATTGCCAATTTCAAGCCTATATCAATAATATGCAATTTTTGCAACGGCATTGAAATTCGATTACATGACACCATATATAGCAGCATTAAAAGTCAGCTATCAATTTACCAACACGGTTTGTTAAAGGACGCTCTACCACCTCTAATCTAATATGCGTAACTCAATCTATCTCTGAAGTCATTGATTATTGGAAATGGACGTAATATACACTAATATTTCTAAGGCATTCCTTGACCATGTTATATTACTTCAAAAAACGTCCTCTTTCGGTTTCTCCCAATCTCTTCTCGCATTTTTTTAATCCTATCTCTTAGGTAGAAAACAATATGTTAGGATTATTACTTCCACAGCGGACTGCAATCTGTTACAAAACAACCACTCCAACATATCTTATTGGTCTGTTCGAAATAAGTTAAATTTAAATGTGTCCAAATGCAACATCATGTCCTACACAATAAAACCCATACCCACTATGTTTAGTTATAGCACAGAAAATGTGGAACTCCAAAGACCCGTGAATTTCAAGGATCTTGGAGTAATTATTGATAAAGAACTTTCCTTTGTACCACACATAAATAACATAAATTCAGAAGATTTTGCCATTTCTACTCGGATCAAGAAAATAGTTTACCAATACTGATACTCTAAGAGTATTTTACTTTGAATTTGTCCGGTCTAAACTTGAATACGCGTCACTCATCTGGAACCCTCATTACGCAACTTATGTTAACAGCCTAGAAAAAGTACAAAAGCGATTTGTAAAATTATTGTGATTCAAGTGTGATAGATTTGATTTTCCACACCTGGAGCTTTTGAATAGATTCTCTATAGACACTCAAATATTTTTATATAATCTAATACATGACAAGATCGACTGTCCAGAATTTTAAAATAAATTACGGTTTCATGTCCCATTAAATACTCGGATAATACAAACTTTTCATATTCCCACTCTGCGCTCTAATAGACTTAAATTTTCCCCTCTATGCTCAATGTATCATAATTACAAGAAACTTGTGGCAAATTTGATATTTTCAGCTGTACTGTTAATTCCATAAAAGACTTTGCCATTGACTGCTTGTTTTCCGTTGGACTATGGTTTATACAGTTTTATTATTATGCTCATCTTGTATGAGTATTGTTATATTTCTTATCTTTGGTCTTTGCTTTTATTTAGTTAGATTATTATGTTATCTCATAGGATTACTTTACATTTCTCTAATGTATATTGTAAATATTTAATTTTTTGTATTTTGTGTATCCGTCCTGCTATTTAAATGGGTTATACCTGTTGAGCAGTGTATGCTAAATTAATGAATAAATAAATAAATAAATAAACATAACAACAACATTCATATTTTCCATGTTTTTATTTTCTAACAGTGAAGGGACAAAATGCTGTATTTTAGAATGGTTTGAGGGAATATAATATTCTACCTACAATTATCGTTGAGACAAAAACATTAGCTATGTATAGGAATAATTTTGAAAATATATACAGGGTGATTCAATATTTCGTATACATGAGCTATTATAGACTCCTGCGATCAAAAGTCGATTTAAACTTTACCTCTATGTAGCATACTATGGAAATTCTGGGCCACTTTCTTCTGGACCTGTTATAGAACACCTTCAGCTAGCTCTGGACATTTCTTCGCACAACCGCCCTCAGTCAACCCCAAGACCTACGGTTGCTGCGGTCCAAAGTCCCATAATGAAAATTATCCAGAAGTTCCATAGTATTACAACTCCTCTATTCCAGGTTGCCTCGTTTAGCAGCTAGAGGATATCAAAGGATAACTGGAAACGGTGATCATATCGAACAGTTTTTCTAAAGGAGTTGTTCAGTTGTTGACTAAAAGTGTTGGTAAATAGAAAGATAATATTTCCTTATGAATTGAGTAAATTTTAAAATGAAATGTCTAAGTCTAGTTTGATTTAAATACATGGTAATTGTATTATAAAAATTAATTATGCCAGGATTATTAGAAACAAAAATATTTTACACATGCCAGGAAAATTTTTAAGTCATTCATATTTATGATAACAAATAAATTGAAGCTATTGTATCACACCGCAAAAAATGATGAGCAATTTGTTCAAGGTCAGAGGTATTTTCGCACTTTCATTAATGCAGTTACTTTAGTTACAATGGCATAGAGTGGCATGTCTACGTACATATTAGCGTGCCAAATTTCAGTAAAATCATACAGAGCGTGTCAAAGTTGTTTGAATTTTTTAAAAGAGAATTGCCAATTTTGACGCCCTCTAGCGGCTAAACAAAGAAACTTGTAGTAGAGGTAAATTTAATTAAATCGCCTTATCTTAACCACAATGTACAATTGTATACAGAATATTGGTACATCCTGTATTCTTGCAAAAATATACGAACCCATTTTGAATTGTAAGACTTTAGGCATATTTGTATTAGATACCATTATAATTTATAGCAATTATTATTAATACACAAAACTTTAATTATCTATTATATTAGTACAGTTTTACTATTCAATACAAGTTATTATATTCTTCGCAAATACAGAGCGTAGAGAAAAAAATTTCACATAGCTGTGTTAGTGATCGAATTCTTTCAAAATGTCCGTCCGTCCGTCTGTCCGTCCGTCACGTCCTTTGTAAGCACGATAACTTAGACACTACGTTCCTGTTAACCAGAGGAAGAACCCTATTGTTTTATAACAATATCTATCAATAAACAAAAAAGTTATTAATTATTTAACTTAAAAAAAATTATTTTATTTTCTTTAATTAAAGAAAGACTAATGAAACATATTCTTTACAGGACTCTGCAAACAGCAGAAAAAACTGTCTATGAGAACTAAAAAGAAAAACTATATATAAAAATATTAAATATTTGCATTTTTCGATAACCTGAATTCTGGTTATGCTAGCAATTAAAATCCTAAAATGAATTTGTCTAATTTATTTGACAATTCTCATTCTAACACTAGTAACTACATACTTCCCTACGGCTATGCAGATTAAACCAGTATCTACATAACCCCTTACGGTCATGAAGATTAAGTTAAAAATGAGAACAAAGGCCTAAACTGAACTTATTTACCTATCTTCTCCTTAACATTTTTTCATTCTAATGGATTGCATTGTCATGAAGTTATCTGTCATTCTGTTTCTTGGAAATGCTTAGCCTTTGAAACGTTTTTCGCTCTTATTCTGGAGCTCATCAGAAAAAAAAATTAAAACAAGGTAAGTAAATAAATTCAGTTTAGGCCTTTCTTCTCATTTTAAACTTAATTCTCATGACCGTAGGGGGTTATGTAGATACTAGTTTAATCTGCTTAGCCGTAGGGGACTATGTAGGTACTAGTGTTAGAATGAGAATTGTCAAATAAAACAGACAAATTCATTTTAGGATTTTAATTGCTGGCATAACCAGAATTTAGGTTATCGAAAAATGCAAATATTTCATTAATATTTTTACATATAGTTTTTCTTTTTAGTCTCATAGATAGTTTTTTCTGCTGTTTGCAAAATCCTATAAAGAATATGTTTCATTACAATTACAAGCAAACAAATAATAACTCACTTTTAAATAAAGAAAAACTCTGAAACTAATATTTATTTGTGAGCAAAAATTATATAAAAGTGCAGTAAATCGTCGTTGTGTATAATGGTTAGCTGCTACTATTATTCTATTTGATGTTTAAGTGTTTAATGATTAACAAAATAACTGTTATTTATGTTACGTTATTAACAATATTATTCTGAGCTAAAAAATCTGTATAACCTAAAAAAACTGAATTATGTTTTAATTATATAATTTTCATTTACTAACAAAAATATTAAGAAAGATAGAAACGTTTTGTATGAGCAGGAAATCGCGCAGCTGCTTAAAGGTATCGTCGATCAATTTGATCGTGGAGCGACCAATTTCAGGTTAAAACTATAGTATTTCAAGTTGCTGTTCTTGCTCATGATCATCTTCAAAACAGTGCTAAAGAGAATTAGAAAAATCAATAACAATTTCATTATTCAACAAAACATTTTCGATGAAAAGAAGAACTCAGAAATATTTGCTCCAATTTGGTGGCCACGTTCAACATCTTCTGTAAGCATATTGTCATGCTTTTATTAAAAACAGATGTTTTGTTTCAATAAACTGTTATTAAATAGTTAAATGACATATAGAAAAAAACATAGGAAGTAGCCTAAGAACTGCAACTCTACTACGAAGTTGTTGGTGTATTACAATATCAATGTAATCCTCTCGCCGAGAACTTTACTTTGATATCTATCTCGATATAGTTTATACTAGGCAATATTTATAACATCCAAGACGTTGTATATTTATGACACTCTTGGTATTGAGGTGAATCCACCGACATATCAGTTATAAACATCACTCCAGCAGTTCGGTCGCTATGTTGGAACATCTGTACCTACCCACATATATACATACCTACATAATAATATGTATATATTAGGCCGGTGGTCGTAAAGTCAAAATCATCGATTTTGCGCAGAAATTTAAAACAGCAGTTTCATCGACTATTCTTATAGGAAAAATTACACGATGGTGACATTAAAAAAATTATAAAACACAGGCCTCATTGTTAAAAACAATGTTTTTAGCGAAAATTCTCATTTTTTGATGTTTTTTGACTTCTTGACGAAAATGGTGCATCGGATAAGAAAAGTTCAAACATAAAAAAATTTATATTTTATCAATACGCGTCGTTTGAGACTTGTAGCAACCTTTTATCTTTGACTATTCAGTTGTTATAAACAAATTAAGTTATCTAAATTAATAATTTATTTCCTGTTCAACGAAAGGGCATACGGATATTTTATTGTAGTAAAAATGTTGCATTTTGTTCATAGAATTTAAAGTTTTTTTGTGTGTCGATATCTCGCGCATTGTGTAATTGTTTAAACAAATAAGCTATTTTTTGTACCAAGGATTTGCGACTTCCATAGCATCTTTTGCACTTTCCACTACCGGCATTCGATAAATATTGATAAAAACTACCATTCCTGAGTAGTCTTGCCCCTTTATTCATTGTTTTTACCCCCACGCCAACGTTTTAAAAAAAATTGCTTAGTAAACAAGTGAAATATGTTGGCTCAGGAACGTCGCGTCGTATCGAAATGCAATTGTCGGAAAATGAAAGACAATAAAGAAGGGAACATTTTTAGCCTAGATAGACCTCGATCCGTTAACCAGAACCGGAGGTATAGACCATTTTGCGTTTACGACTGTCAATTGTTTATTAAATATAAATAAAAGTTACGACGACCGGCCATACTGACATAATCGTAACCACTCCTTCTCTACTCTACCATAGTTACGTAAAAAGTAAAAAAAAATCCAATATGATGCATAAGGTGACATCTTTGTAAATATTCCAAATCTTGCATTCCGATTTGCTTAAAAAACTCGCATAAAATTTTACTAATCATGAATAACAAGAAATCAAGCACACTCCCTAAAATTATTTAATGAGCTATATAATACAGCAAACTAGAATTGTTCATCGATTGTTCATGGAAATTATTTTCTTCTGGTAGTATAAAACCGAAACTAAGCTTGTAAACATATTCACTATGTTTCGTTGACTTCACATTAACCATAAATAATTTCCTGTTCCATTAGCTGATTAAACAAATATTAAAGGAAATGACACAGACAGCTTATACATATACGGTTGCTGTGTGTTGACACAAGAGGAATAATTTCGAGAGTAAGTTTACTTGTAAACAACAAAAATTAAAATATTTCAGACCGACATGCATACCCCGATCCTAAAAGATTAATTAAACTGATATTCCAAAAGAAAACAAATATAGGATTTGCGAAATCTGGTGCCTCAATTTTATCAATTTGAGCAGATATATTTTGCAGGCTCTGTGGCAGTGAGGCGGTACTAATAGTACAGCAGCCAGCATGTAATTACCTGACACATTCTTAAGAGCTAGATACATGATAAATCCATTGCCTTAGAGTATGACGGACAAGAAAAATGATGTGGGAATTTTTCTTCGTGGTGGAAACTTAATTTACAAATGAAATGAATTATTAAAAAAAAATCAGGTTTACACATGTCAGGTAATTGCACGCTGACTCCTTTACTATAAAGAACATAATCCAGGATTTTGTATTAGGATGAGAGAAAAGAGGCCTTGCAGTTTCTAGAGAAGTCAGTCTCGTATCTGTGACGTAGTTCCCAATTTTACTTCCACATCCACATAGTGGAGCGGAAGTACCTATAGAAATAGTAAAAATAAAAAAGTTTTCTTGTTGAAATAGGTTTAGAATATCATGAAACGTCGAGATTTTAAATTTGAGCGAAGAAAAATTTCTGTCTGTCAGTCTTTAACTTTTTTTGTGCGCAAGATATCTCTGGAATGGTTTAAGATATTGACGTGAAATTTTATACACCTATGTACTAGAACAAGATCTGGAACAGAATTGTTTTTTGAACTTATCCGGTGAAGGGTTGAGGGTCAATAGCGGTAAATGGGAGAAAATAAGTAAAGCAAGCTGGTAAGAGTACAAAAATTTGGGATTTGGTGTATATACTAGAAGCCAAGGCCTCAGATGTTTTCATAATATTTCCATCCCCCGCGCACCAACTCCACTCCATTATAAAAGGGGTTGATAAAATAAAATTGAGATGTTTATTTGAAATTTGGTACACGTATATATTATAACGATGCCTAGAACTAGATTATATTTTGAGATGATTCCGTTGAATTGCTGGTGGTTAAATAGGGGTAAACGGAACTTGGAACTTGGTGTATACACTAGAAGCCAAGGTCTGGGATTTTTTATAATATTTCCATCCCCCCCGCACCACCACCACTCTATTATAAAAGGGGTTGATAAAATAAAATTGAGATATTCACTTGAAATTTGCTACACGTATATAGTATAACGATACCTACAACTATATTATATTCTGAGATGATTCCGTTGAAGGGTTGGTGGATAAATAGGGGTAAACAGGAGAAAATAACTAAAGCAGGCTGGTAAGGGTACAGAAACTTGGAATTTTGTGTATATACTAGAAGCAAAGGCCTCAGATTTTCTTATAATCTTTTTCAACTCTCTCACCACTCTTCATTATTAAAGAGGTTGATAAAATTAAATTGAGATTTTCACTTAAAATTTGGTACATGTATGTATTATTGCGACGTCTGTAATTAGATTATATTATGAGACGATTTCGTTGAAGGGTTGTGTGTTAAATAGGGATAAATAGGGAAAAATAAGTAAAGCAAGCTGGTAAGAGTACATAAACCTGGAATTTGGTGTATACATATTAGAAGTCAAGGCCTCTAATTTTTTGTCTAATATTTTTCAACTCTCCCACGACCCCCACTACATTATTAAAGGGGTTGATATAATAATATAGAGATATTCACTTAAAATTTGGTACACTTATATATATTATAACGACACCTGGAACTTGAATATATTTTGAGATTATAAAGGGTTGGGGGTTAAATAGAGGTGAATAAGGGGAAATAAGTAATACAAGCTGGTAAGAGTTCAGAGACTTGGGATGTGATGTGTATACTAGAAGCCAAGGCCTCGGATTTTTTATAACATTTTTCAACCTCTCCACTACCCCCACAACATTATTAAATGGGTTGATAAATTACAATTGACATATTCACTTGAAATTTGGTACGCGTATGTATTATAAAGACATCTGAAACTAGATTATATATTGAGGATGGGGGGGGGGGGGGGAGGGGGTGTATTGAGGACAATAGGTGGAGGAAGCTAGAAACTACATTTTTGATTTATATGCCAGAAACAAACATTTCAATTTTTTTTATGACGTCTGCATCAAATATTAAACTTATTTTCTTTTAAAGAGACCTGGATGGGAAATCTGGATGTGGAAGTAGTTATTCCTTAGGCAGTGGTTTTTCTGTAATGAAAATACAGTAAAGGAAGAAAGAAAAAAAAACATTTCTATTTTATTTTAAATTGACTAATATACCGGGCGAAGAAAATAGGAGATTTCGTTCATCCAAGCTAGTCTCGATATATCGAAAGCGGGCCACACATATATTGCAGATTGAGCTACAAGTATGACAGCTGTGGGCACCCTCACAAAATTAATAAAAGATGAAAAATTTAAAATATTTAATATATTCAAGGATTAAATTTTCAAAATAGAAAATACTGCGTAGCAATGTAGAAGCATTGGTAATATAGATACTAGAACACTATATGTACGACTTACAGCCAGCATATATAAGAATGTAAACTTTTTAACAATTAGAAGAAGCTAGCGTAGTAAAAATCCCTACTCTTCAATAGAGAAGAGGTTCAGCAATATTTCCAGGTTGGGGGTAGCTCGTCTCCTGGCGTCGGTGATAGACCTGGGTAGCGGAAATACGCAGACGTTAAATAAGCGAGAAGAAAAAAACAATTTAAACTTTAACAAGTCAAATCTTACTTACTTATAGAGCAATTTTGAAAAAAAAAATCAGAGAAAAATAATTTACTTGGTCCTCTATCCGAATACATAAGTGTACACAAACAGTTTCATCCAGACCCTCAGGTATGGGCACTCTTATTATAAAAAAACCGCTGCCTAAGGAATCACTACTTCCACATCAAAATTTTTAATCCAAGTCACTTTAAAGGAAACATCTTGACTAGATTTGCATTCTAGTATGTGAAAATTATTGGTCATAGATGTCATATAAAAGTTTGAGGCGTTGGTTTCTACCATATACGTCAAAAATTAAGTTTTTAGTTCACCCTACTTATTCACAACCTACCACGTCCCACCCCTTCTTTGGAAAAACATTTTGACATTTTTTTACGATTACTATAATTCCAATCCACTGCGTGGATGTGGAAGTAATAAGAATGAGTCGATTGTAGCTTCTTGCTTATTGGATCTCGTCAGTACAGACTAGAAAAGTAAGGTTACACAAGTAAATATTTCTCTCCGTACGCAAGTTGAGTAAATGTATTCGAAGAACTTGATAGGAAAATTATCTACCATGACTTGTAATCAAACGATGATAGGAACGATATTGTCAAATATATGAAATACATAAACATACCTACAGTTATGTATCAAATCTATTTTATTTAGGTAATATCGCTTTAATGCAACTCGAAATTAAACACATTCTTCAGCATATAAAAATATGTATGATTATGACAAATCTTTATATAAGCTCTTGATCAACACAATATTTCCATGTCAAGGTAGTGCCTTAGATTGATAATAAAAATCGAAATTTTTAATCATTCAAAGATACCTTGTACATTTAATTAACTTTAATTGCTTTAATTATAGATGCCTATAATAAAGTCATTAACTTTGTGCTTTGAGAACTTTGGGTATTGGAAAATCCTCTAGACATTTAATTACATTCTGCGTACACAATTTGCATCCAGAAGGTCGTTTAACAAAAAGTATGTCTCTTGTCAACAAACATAATAATGTTCATGGGGATTAAAATCAGAACGGGACTCATTAGAATTATCCCTATTAAAACTAATCCAATTTAAATGAGTCCCTGGAGCTAAGCGTTTTTTACGCGTCCGTTACAGTTTAATATTACCTGAAAGTTAGAGTTTTTTGCAGTGCTAAACAACAAATACAGGTAAAATGCTTGTGTCGACTTTTAGGTTTTATATCTACTTTAAAAAAAATACTCATAAATTTTGACCACGACAGAGCTTACAAATAATTTTGCAACATAAATAGTAACCTATAGGATTCTCGTGAAGCTATATACAGTATAGACAAATGACATATCTTAGATGTGGCAACATGGAGTAGTATGGTAGATGAACTTTAACGTCATTATTAATGTGTATTTATAAAAATATCAAATTAATAATGATCAAATTAGCATCTATTTCTAAGCTCACAAAGCCACATCACTAATAAAATCATGTATACTTTATACGAGCAGAATTGAAACCGTATAAAAACTAAAAGCCGGCAAAAACAGTCGGCAACTCTTTGTTGTACATGGGCGGAGGTAAATAGAAATGCTTGTCATAAGAAAATTTTATCATTTTTTGAAAATTGTATTAATTATATAAATAATCTACCCGAAGTGCTACTATACGTCGTGATTCCATAATTACCATACGAATATCAAGTTTTTTATGTTTAAAAACGCATTCTAATAAAACATTTCGTATTGTATCTAAAGAACTATAATTATAATCAGGATAATCGCTTAATTTTTATCGAATCATTTTTAATGTAGGAACTATATTTTCTTCATACATATTATAAATTATACGCCGTATTACCTTTTTGATATCATCAATATTTTTTAATTTCGTATTTTTCCGTTTCCTATTTGTACCGTGATCTATAACATCTCCTTTTTAAATTACGCGATAAATTGTTGATTTTGATATTTTAGTTAATTCGTTAATACGTTCTATTACTTCTTTCTCACATTGTTCACGATTTTCGCTTTTTAAACGTTCATATATATTTAAAATATTGCGTTGACTTTGTACGTGTAAATCTTAATTTTTAAACTCTAAATTTATTTCGGCTTCTTCGACAATAACCGGTTCAATTATTTCGGGCATTATTATATTATCCTCTGTATCAAATGGCCACCAGAAAGCCATGGTAAATTAGTAAATAATAAAATATCTTACCTTTTATATAGTAATAAATATTTATAAATATGAACAATAAATACAAACTGAACCACACTTGATATTATAATAGGTATTTCTGCACTGCACTGGAAAAATGTTATAAAGAACTATGCACATCTCACAAGTCCACGTTGAGTGCTGAGAAACGATTTACGGGTTTTTTTATGCTAGTGGACCTGTCCGTTTTATTATCTTTAAACCAGTGCAGTCATTCAGGCTGATTACATTGCCAGTCTCCTACTCGCCTGCACAGTTTCAACTACTATTCGATTCTCGATACCATTGTTAAATACATAGGACAAAATATCAAGTTAAGTGCGCACGGTCCTGTGCTTTAACACTGACTAATTTCAGTTGACTTCGTAAACACTATATGTATTAGGCTATTCCCTCGGTTTTTATTATTGTGTAAACTACTGCGATCAAATTTGCTATTTTGTAATAAGTATGTGGAGCTGCATATGTTACGTCACCATATCTGACAATACAAAATTTTAGGGAAAACTTGTTTTGTAATTGATCTCTAATTTTACTTTCCTCTGTCTAAACAAAGAATGCTAGGCTCTGACGACTTATTTGGTAAAATATTAAATGCTTTGAATGAGCACACCGATGAATTAAAAACAACACACGAAAACTAAACCTGCAGATTTCAAAAGAGGCTGCAATAATTCGAAAAAAAACCTACTTCAATTGAATTTAATGAACCTAGATTCAAAGACAAAATTCATTTGAAGAGGGTAGCCAGGAGGAATAATATAATTATATTTGGCGTTGAAGTAGACAACAGATTCTGCAAAGAACTTAAACGACGTATATATGGATATATGTTTACGTCAAACTTATATAAATGCCATTTATAAATTTTAAAAAGAGGATCTCAGCAACTCATTTGTATCTTTTTTTAAATAAACAGATTTTTGATTCGGTAGGAGAATTAGAGAACTCATCTGTATCTGTAAATTTACAATAACTTATCGAGAAAACAAGAATTTATTCGTACCTATGTACTTTTATTGCGTAGACTACGCGCCATCTTCTCCAACCGTTATGTACTTTGCTGTATATCTCTTCTAATATTTTTATGAAATATAAAATGTCGTATTCGTCATTGAATATTGTGACCTGATCTTCCGCGAATAAAAGTGTGTGTAAGTATTAATCATTTGTATTTATGCCCATTGGTTGACACTTTCTTCCAATCCGTTAATATTTCAATAGGTCCGCCTAGTGGGTAATCGCAATATATGTTATGATGCTGTCAAACGTACCGTACAGCAGAGTGAGGCAAATAAGAATAATGCATGGATTATGGTAAATAAGAAGCATGTTTGATCTTTGTATAAAATTATGTTTATACAATATAGACGAGATGCTAAGAGTATCATCATTTGCAAAATATCAGTGACGCATTTTGTCTCTTTATTGTCTACTTGAGGATTCAACTTTCATAAAAAAATGATGTTGCCCTTGATCGTCGTGGCCCAGCTACTCTGTACAACCCCAGTCCGTGCTGGTATGTTAGACAAGGCAAACATATTGCTTTCTTGTCATCTTTTCGTAAAGTTGACCGTTTCCAACTTATAAACAATTTAATGTTTGAAAAACGCAAAAACGGTCATTTTTAAAAAATTAAATTTTTGAGTTCGCCAAAAATTCTTATACAATCTTTGAATATCCATTAACAAAATCTTGAAGAGTAATTGCAGATTTTTACATTCTGAAGCTTAAAGTTTTAATTGTTAAAAAAAAACAAAAAACCCATTCGGGTCAAAATAAGCGATTTCTGTAATTTATTTAAAAAAAAATAGTTTATAAACAAATTACATTTTAACCAAAAAAGGTCGACTTTTACTTCCCTCGCATACCGAAGGGAAGCATTGTATTCGAGAAAAAATCACCCTCTGAGATTTTTTCGAATTTTCACGTTTCAGATCATGTAGATTACGAAAATATAGGTTTTTCAATTCCGTCAGTCTGTTTGTCTGTCTGTCTGTCTGACGGTCTGTTGGTGTATGTACTAAAAAGCTACTTGACGGAAAACAGTCAAATTTGGTAGGTAGCTAACGACACTGTCACCGAAGAAATGGTTAGACTGTCACTGGAAAATATACAGGGTGGGCCGGGCCGTCTAAAGGAAATAAACAGGTATTGGAAAGAAACATTTTTCGTTCAAATTTTAAATTTCACATTCTGACATTCTAAATCTATCTCAAATAAAATATTTTTATAAATTTTTTGTAAAATGGGTGATGGAAAAAAAATTTTTTGCTCAAATTTAAAATTCTCACGTTTTGTGATATTTTAAACCTATTTAAAGAAAATTTATTTTTATGAAAATTTAAATTAGAAAAAAATTTTGTAAAAATGGATGATGGAAAAAAATTGTTTTGCTCAAATTTAAAATTTTCAAGTTTCTTGACATTCTAATCGTATGTCAAGAAACAATTTTTTAGAAAATATAAAAAAAATGTGAATATTTTTTATAAAATGGGTGATGGAAAAAAATTTTTTTGTTCAAATTTAAAATTTCCACGTTTCATGACATTCTAAACATATTTCAAGAAAGAAATTTGTTTCAAAAATGTAAAAAATATTTATTTTTTATTATTTAACCACTACAATAGAAATAGATGATGGAAAATTTTTTTTCTTCAATTCTAAAATTTCCAAGTTTCATTATATTCTTAACCTATTTTAACAAAAAAAATGTTTTGAAAATAAAAACAAAATTCCCACCACTATGCGGTAGATGATGGAAAAAGGTAACAAGTTTTCTTTGTAATAATAGGGTTAACTACATGGCGATTATAATTCTCATATGTCATCTCTTAATTAATAATTTTTTAGAGTGACCGTATGAATAAAGAGGGAAGTTCTGTGTAAACACTTTTACCGATTTTTTTTGTTTAAAATGTAATTTGTTTATAAACTAATTTTTTTTAAATAAATTACAAAAATTGCCTATTTTGACCAGAATTAATTTTTTAGGTTTTCTTGGACATTATAGACAAAAAAGGTCTCCTGTCGTTTTTCTGTAAAGTTGACCGTTTCCGACTAAATAATTGAAAGAGCGCGAGCCCGGCTAAAAATTTCTATTTATCTATTAAAAATTTAAGCTTTAGAATGAAAAAATCTGTACTTAATCTTCAGGATTTTGTTAATGGGTGTACGGACGTAACGACAATGTAATTCTGGAGGAATTAATGTGCCGTGCGGCCGTAGTGTAGTGAAATGAACAATTAGCAGTTTTGTGGGAAAAACTGCCGAATTATTATTTCTTGGTTCGAATATTCCCTAGGATGCAGCCTCACACCCTTATGATTATGGCTTGGACAGGGGAACATCAATGAGAAACAACAGATTTGTTGAGACTGATTTATTAATGGAAATTAAAATCTATTTATACAAATTTACAATCAAAACAATTAAACATTACATGTATGAAATAAAAATAATGAAATCAGCAGAATGCAAGCTAGCATTATTTCTACACCTGCTGCTGACTTGCATAACTGTTATAGTAATCTAAATAAACCTACTTAAATGTAGGTAAGGAAATAAACTTTAACTTTTATTAAAAGAAATTAATAATTTACAGAAAAAGGAAGGTATTCAAAAAAAAATATGTTTAATGGTGATTAAACAATGGGTGTTCATAGATTGTACAAGAATTTTGGCGAACCGAAAAAATTCATTTTTTAATACTGTATTTCAACCCTGAAAATGACCGCTTTGGTGTTCTTTCAAACATTAAATTGTTTATAAGTCGGAAATGGTCAACTTTACGAAAAAATTTCAAGAGATCTTTCTTGTTTAGAATTACCAAAGAAACCTAATTAAACTTCACTTGGGTCAGGAAAAGCGATATTTGCCTTGTCTAACATACCAGTATAGACTGGGGCGTACAGAGTAACTGGACCACGGGGGTCATGGACAGCATCGTTTTTTATGAAATTTACACCCTCAGGTCAATACAAAAATACTCTAAGCACCTGCACTAATTAAATTCAATTCAATTCAATTCAATTGATTCAATTCAAAATTCACTCAATTATAGTTACAGATTTCTTAATGTACAACACTGTCATTAATTTTAGGGATTTTTTCTGATATAGCACCTAGCTGATTAAACAGCTGTGTGTGCTCAAAGATAATTAACTAAGTATAAATTATAACTATATAACATATTTTGTAAAACCATAAACAGTAATTTATTAACATAAATAACTTGGTGATCAATACACCTTAACTAACTAAATAACCTAAAATTAAAATTAAACTAATACTGGTAAATTATTTACATATAAATATATTTATAGAATATTTATGAAGTCATTGTATCTCTCAGTAATATAAGTTCTGCATTTTTTGTTAAACTTTTTGTAATTTTTTATATGTCTAATGTTAACTGGCAGCAAATTGTAAAACTTAGGTCTAAGATAAATCAAAAATCGTTGGCTTATATCTTTATGGCTCATAGGAATTTGAAGATTATTTTGTGTTTTGTTCCTAGTTTCATGCTGATGATTTACATAGTTCTTAATTCTTTTTTTATGAACATATAGACATGTAGTTAGGATATATAATGATCTTACATTAAATATATCTTCATTGTATAATAAAGCTGTTGGATAACGCTTTCCTTTATTGTATATTACCTTTAAAATAAAATTTTGTATAACATTTAACTGTCTTAATGCGTTGTTGTACAGACCGCCCCATACCTCTATACCATACCTAATTAAGGATTCCACCAATGTTCTATATACCATTATTAATAGATCATACCGCGTAACAAGTAAAATTTGTGAATTAATTTTCTAATATTATTTTTTAACCTAAAAGTATGATCATCCCATTTTAAGTGCTTATCAATTATTACACCTAAGTATTTTATATTTGAAACTTCTTTAATGCTATTATCAAATTTTTTTATAGAGATGCTGGAAAAACTAGGACGGTTAGCAGATGTAATTGAAAATGCAATGTAGTTAGATTTAGTTAAATTTAGTGTTAGTTTGTGATGATCCAACCAATTTTTTATTGTAAGCAAGCCTGATTTTACCCGTTCCCTTACTTCATCCCAGCTTTTACCCGAAAAGAGCAGTGCTGTATCGTCTGCATACGAAACTATTGTGCCGTTAATATCAAGATTCGTATGTGAATTTATGTACGCAATGAATAGAATGGGTCCGAGGACTGTTCCTTGGGGAACACCTATTTCGACATTAATAGAATCACTATACGAGTTACGAATTTTTACCATTTGTTTCCTATCAGTTAAATATGATTTAAAGACATTCAACACGACACCTCTAACCCCATAGTTTTCAAGTATACTAAGGAGTTTGTCATGAGGTACGGTGTCAAGTGCCTTTGCCAGGTCTAAGAACACAGCAATGCTCTTTTCGCCAACATTGAGGTGTGTAGTTATTTGACCCACAAGTTCACACATCGCATCACATGTACTATATCCACCAACAAATCCAAATTGATTTTTTGATAGTATACTATTTTCATTGAAAAATTTTATCAGTCGAAGTTTAAGACATTTCTCAAATATTTTAATTTTAATAGTGACTGATGATAGTGAGTAACATTAATTTGATTAATAATGAAAAAGTAACCAAGACAACCAAAAAATTGATAATTTTATCGAAAAGTTGTCATGAGGAGATACTGTACATCTATTTCCTGTGTTGGACATTCTTAACCTTGCATATCAAAACAAAGGTGGTGTATAAAATGAGTTACAAATTCTCGTTTAGGATTTAGTTTTAGAAGAGAGGACCGTAAAATTGAAACACATTATATTTGCTTTAGTTTGAACGGTCGTGGTATTTTGTAAACGATATCAAATGGCTCGATGATTTCCGTGTTGATTAATAGCAAGAATTCGAAGTACAGAAATGAGGACATCATCGGTTCGCTTTTGATAATCGCTTTTCGTGACATTGTTTGTTATTAAATTTCGATTAAAAAAAATCGGATGACAGGTCCGCTTAATATGTGTCACCATCAATAACTTGGCGTTGTCGGTCTGTCCAGATACTGAGCAGGATGCTGGATGCTGCTGCTATATAAATTACCGGGCAATGCTGCTTTCCGGATGATGTATCACTGACAAGGCGCACTGTAGACAGTTAGGAGATAGCGAGACCAATTTTAGTGGGTAATTTACACTGAAATATTGTCTTAAAAATATATTTAATCATAGCAAAAAGTTGATGGATTCAAAACTAATGTATTTTAATGCGGTAAACGACATGTGTTTTCGTAAATGACAAATACTTCTGCTCATGAGGATAAAATTTTGCCTTTGGCAGTTGTTTCTTATTAACTCCTGAAAACAACTTTTAAAATATATGTGAAAAATTTTAGTATATATTACAATATTAAGAAAAAATGAATTTATTTATTTGACAATAACAATAACTGGCCCACAGAATGGGCCATTTGCTACAAATATGTACGATACAGAAATAGATTATTTACGTTGATCAGAATAACAAAACACAGAACTTTAAAAATAAAATTAATTAATCAGGAGACAGTAATAAAACCATGTGGGATGCAATAAATGAAGTCTGTATCATTAATGTTATTAGCAATAACTGGGAAGTGGTGGACGATATTAAAACTTGTAACAAAGTGTATTTTTCCGACGCCAAAAATGCAATTTAAATAAATAATTATGCTTCGTTACTTGTTCCACTTACGCGCCTGGAATTACATAAAATGAGCCCTTACCATCAAGGTGCATTACTTTATAACACGTTAAGTAATCATGTTAAAGAGCCCCCCCGCAAACTGTTTTAAAAAGATGCAAAAATACATCCAAGAACGTACCTGAAAAGGTCTTCGTGACACTACCGAAACAAAGACAACGCAAAATAAAGTGACTTTAAGCCACTAGACGTGATCCACCTACAACAGCATCAGTATTTTTCTGCTATGAGGAACATCTCAAAGTAAGTTGAGTAAGCAAAGTAAGTTTAAAGCATCATTATCGTGCATGAGTATTAGTCTAAAATAATGAATAGCTAGCTATCCAACCCTGTTTATATTACAAGTTTATGAGCAACATTTATAGGTTATGTTTATATAATATCAACCTTTTATGTATATTATATTGAGCAACTTATGGATAAAACTTTTTATTCACTTAAGGAATATCTTAATATCTAAATCTCCCTGAGTCTAAATCTATGAAATTACTGCTCGCTAGGCGTTTTTGCAATATTTGCTTTTATTGTGTTTTCTTGATGTTTTTGTTTCATTTTTTTTAATTGAATTTAACGTACGTGTATTTTTCTTTTTTGTAGATTTTTTTCAAGTAATTTATTAGAATTATTTTGACTGTTTTATGTACATACATTATAAACATTCTGTAATTTGTATTATGTACCTATGTATCTCTGTGACACACCAAGTGCTCAAAATTTTTTGACCCCCTTGGGAAAATACGAAAATATCATTACTATAAGGTAAAAATTAAAATACGAAATTTTTGCAGACTTTTATTACGCCCGGAGTCTCATTAATGTAAATATATGTCAAATTTCAAGAAGACACGGCAATAGTTAGTGGTTGCATACTTTGAACACTTATGAACAGTTTCATAAAAGATATGATTTTCAATGATAATTATTTTTAATGGGAAATAAAACAATAACAAACTATGAATAATACTCAAATTAAATAGTAAGATTGATAGATAGTATCATGTGTCAAATATTTTACAATAATTTATTTTGAAGGATGCGACTCTTTCTCTTGTTCGCATAATGGCGACTTCTCAATGATAACACAGGTTTACACAAAAAAAATGTTGTCTGGATCTGTGGTTAGGCCATACGTTTCTTATGTATTTTTCGACGCTGTTTTTAGTTTTGCTCTATCACGTCAGGATTTTGACATATTCTAACCTAAAAGTTAGACATATTTCAGGTTATGTAGCTTTGAGATTTTTTTTCTCAAGAAACCATGTTAAGGATCTTAAAGTACAAATCTTCCTCTTTTAAATGCCGTAGAGTTTGCTCAATAATATCTTTTTATTTTCGCTGAGATACCGAATTTTTAAAATTGTCTGTTCATATCATATCTTTCCCAATACATTTAATTAGTATGAAAACCTTATGGCCATTATTTAAATTGCAATATCTCGGCGAAAAAAAAGATATTTGAGCAAACTCAACGGTATTTTAAAGGTGAAGACTTGTACTTTAAGATCACACACATGGTTTCTTGAGAAAAAACTTCTCAAAGCTACATAACCTCAAACATATCCAACTTTTAGGTTAGAATATCTCAAAACCTTGACGTGATAGAGCAAAACTAAAAACAGATTCGAATTCAGCGTCGAAAAATACATGAGAAACGTATAGTCTGACCCCAGACCCAGAAAACTTTTTTCTTTTTGTAAACCTGTGTAATCAGCAACTGTGAACGAGAATTGCTTTTGATGTTCGTTTCCAACTGAATCATTAAACTTTTTGTCATACAATGCCCCCCCCCTGCGGTATCATTCACCAACTTCACAGCATTGACGGAGCTTATTAGTGTATCACTGCAATATTCTTCCACATCGTGGATCCCAAACATTTCCAAGAATATCTTTGTTTTGTTTTATTAGTAACAGAATCGCTGAGATATTTTCCTTCAAAAACTAGGTTTTTACCAAACATATTTTTCTTTTCAGCCTGAGTGATATGTTCATCCAAAAATCCAATCTTATGTTTGTTTCTGACAGATACCAGAGGTATCTCTTAGTAACTGTGAGAGCACTTCTTTGACATCTGTATCCTGGGTAAGAGTTCAGCAGCTGTAGTATATTCAGATCATTCATTGTCCATCCACTTACAACTGCCTTGTGACAAAAGAGGACATATATTAAACAGGCAAAATGTGCTACGTATCTTATTCCTTTCAATTCTCTATTAGTAATATCTAATTTTTACTGAAGAGGACAATTTTAAGTGTATATATGGCCATTACCATATATCTTGCTTGATGATGAGCCCATGGAACTCTGAATTTGAAATCGTTTTCAGACCAACCTCCAATATACAGGGTGATTCACGTAGGCCATTCATTAGAAGTTTTTCAACTTGCAGTTGGATTGGAAACAAAAGACAGTTGTAATAATTTTTAAAGAAAAATATGGATTCTTATTTAATTACACGCAACACCAACGAATTATTATTAACGAACAAGAACAATGTTGACGAAATTCTGTCAGTGAAAACGGTGCACACATTGAGCATTTGTATTGAAATAATTATTTTGTTAATCTGTTTATTTGTTGTTATTTTGTTGTTATTATTTATTATTGTAATACGATTTTTGATTAAAAATTAAAATGAAATGATTGTTTCCAAAGCCCGTTGAGAAAAAAAACAATATTTTTTTCAAAAAATGCCAATAACTCAAAAACGACTGTAGATAGACATACACAATGTTAATAAAAGTGGCCCTAAAATTCAATTTTGCATTGATTTCTGGCGTCAGAAATGGTAGACGCAAAGATGTGCTACGCAATCTGTTGAAAGTAGAATAATAGAATATTTGAACAAAAATATGGTGGTCACATTGAACATTTACGTCAGAATTTCCTCAACATTGTTCTTGTTCGTTAATAATAATTTGTTGGTGTTGTGTGTAATTAAATAAGAATCCATATTTTTCTTTAAAAATTATTACAACTGTCTTTTGTTTCTATGGCATACTTGGTGAAGTAAGGAATCTCTCGGCAAGATAAGGTATTTCTTGATTTTTATTGAATAACTCGATATGCGGTGAAGTTAGGTATAGGTAACTCACCCTAAAATTCAATTTTCTTTCGAATGGGGTGAAAAAAAATAGTAGGTGCCATTTGAAAAAATTGACTTTTTGACAATTTTTGATTGCGACATTTGAAAATCGACTGCGCCCATATGGTACAAAATGGGACCACCGATGGGGCATCAAAAGTTAGCCTGGACTTCCAGCTAACTGCTTCACAAATTTTGTTTCATAATTTTGAAAGGTTTACGAGATACAAATTTGTTCGTAAGCTACTACAGCGGCAATTTTTTTCAAGAAATTGGACATATGTCAAAAATTGTAATAGATAAGTTAAGATAACTTAGGTTCTCTAAACTCAGAATTAAAAGACCAATCGAACCATGTAAAGAAAAATATAGGTTTCCATTTAAAATAAGAAAGTTGGTACCAATTTTTGGCACACCCTGTATAGTTGAAGGACTAAAAATATTTTAGATAGAACGGACATGATCGACTATGGCTGCATACCAAATTTCAAGTTTCTAATCCAACTGCAAGTTGAAAAACTTCTAATGAATGGCCTACGTGAATCACCCTGTATAGGAGTGATAGTTGTAGTAGCTCTTTGTAATCTTCTCTTGGATTGCTTCTGTCTTTCAAGACGTTGAGGATGCAGTTTGGTGTTCTTCTAGAGAACCTTGAACGGAATTTTATTCATCCAACATCGTCGTATACTGCGTTTTTTCTAATGAGTTCCACTGGTTATGGAACTTTCGAAAAATCTGGATGTCACATTTATCGACAAGATCATACTCCCAAATCTATCACTTCATATTTGTTTTGTTCGTGTTTCTTGGTTTCTCTTTACTCTGATCTTGATATTTCTTGTATAACTTCGGTATACTAGCTCGGATATTCCCCTCCATCATGACTGGGATATCTGCTTTCTTCCACACTTCTTGTTGTTTAATGCAGCATTCGAAAGTGTTTCTTTCGTTTTCTTGGGATTGTAAATAAAAACTAAAAGCACTTGATCTTTGGAAGGGAGCCGATATCCTAAGAATTCACCACTGGGTACGTTTTCAAGTAGACAAATTCCTCTTCCAATATTCATTTTAAGTTTAATTACCTGTAAAAGATAAAAGAAACACATGAGAAGCACATTAATATGATGCACTACAATTTTAAGAATTTCAGTAGTTTGAGACAAAAGTCATCAAATTGTGCACCCCCTAAAGGTTATTAAATTCGGCTAAAACTTTTCATACGAATCTTTTAGATAAATAGATCCAAGGATTCAAGCAGTCATATGAAAATCGCAGCTTTGGAGAAATGAAACACCCTAATGAACATGTTATGATAATAATAATAATAATAATAATAATAATAATTTATTAATCCTGTCGATCACAAATACATGATATAGGATAAGTCAATATTACATAATAGAATATAAAATAAGTATAAAATATAATATAAATAGAATATAAAAAATGTATACACTAATAAAGTATGTCATTAAATAAAACGGTATGTAAAGCTATACATAAATACTTAAAAAATATCACCAAATAAGGGTACAATTACGAACACGCACAGAGTATAAAAACAATGGAAGAAACAAATACACGTTGATTACGGCAATAATAATATTAAAAAAAAAGATCAAGAGAGAATGTACAATCACAAACTTCTATCAGCATAATATTCATTTAAAGAATAATAGCTCTTATCTATTAATAATTTTTTAAGTTCTAATTTAAAATATTTAACTTGCATGTTCTTGTATTTACTTGGCAAATGATTGTAAGCTTTTATAGCCAGATATTTGGGACTTTGTTCATATTTTGTCAGTCTATGTATTGGTATTTCTAGTGTTGTGCTACTTCTTGTATTATGGGAATGATAATTATTAAGAGTGTTCATATTTAGTTCCGTTTTACCATACATTAATAAATTTAATAACAAAGTGCAGGGTAATGTTAATATTCCCAATTGTTTAAACAACGTTTTACAGCTATCACGCTTGTTTGATCCGGTAATAAATCTTACGGCTCTTTTTTGCAATTTAAATACTCTAATACTGTCACTTGCTGCTCCCCAGGCAATTATGGCATAAGAGATTAAAGAGTGAAAATGTGCGTGGTAGTACATAATTAAAACAGACCTGTCAACAACATCACGTAACTGATTTAAGCAATAGCAAACTGGAGCAATACGTTTACAAATGCTGTCAATATGTGTAGACCATGAACAGCTGTCTGATATATATAGACCTAGAAATTTTACAGTTTGCTCTTGCCTAATAGTACCAGTACTTGTTTTTATTAAAAGACTCTCCTCATATTTTTTCTTTATTGAGCTAAATCTTAGAAATATAGATTTTTTATTATTTAGAACAAGCCTATTTTCGGTAAACCATTCGTTAGCTTGGGAGAGCTTTATGTTAGCTTTGTTTACAGTATGTCGTATATTGGAATCCGATATTAGGAGAGATGAGTCATCAGCAAATAGAATAGAGTCATCCACAGTAAAATCATTTACATAAATAATATATAGTAAGGGACCTAAAACTGACCCTTGTGGTACTCCTATTGAGGTTTCAAGGATATCAGACTTGAAGCCATTAATTTCGACAAAGTGTGTTCTACCGCGTAGATAACTCTTAAACCAATTTAGTGGTTCACCTCTTATACCATAGCTCTCCAGTTTTCTTATAAGGCTAGTATGACATACAAGATCGAAAGCTTTACTCAGGTCAAGAAAAATACCTACACTTTTTTTATCTTTATCTAAGTTATCATACAAATGGTTTAAGAAGTGTACAATAGCAGTGGTCGTAGAGAGACCAGCACGAAAGCCGAATTGATTACTGTTTAATAGCTTATGTTTATCAAAGAATTTCGAAATTTTCTGGGCCACATATTTTTCAAATATTTTAGAGAAAGAACTTAATATAGATATTGGTCGATAATTCTCCACTTTTGAGTTACACCCTGACTTAAATAATGGTACTATTTTAGCAACTTTCAATTTCTCTGGGAAGATTCCTTCATTTAAAGAACAATTTAATAGTTCAGTTAAAGGTTTCAATATTGGCATTATACATTTCTTTAATAAATTCGTGCTAATATTGTCCATACCTGATGAATTTGAATTCTTCAGATTTTGCACAATACTTAAAATTTCATGTTCGGTTGCGGGTTCAAAGAAAAATGAGAAGGAATTTTGCTTTATGTGAATTTCATGAGAATTGTGTTGAGATCGATCAGGTAGCAATAAATTAGGTACATTGTTAAAATATTTATTTAGATGATTACCTACTACATAACTATCATTTGTTAGAACATCATTTATGCCTAAAGTGATTTCATTCTTATGTTTATTGTTATTCGGTCTGATTATGTTCCATGCCATTTTTGATTTATTTTTAGTATTAGCAATTAAATTATTATTATACATTTTCTTAGCTTTTTTTAAAAGTTGTCTATAAATTGATTTGTATTTTTTATAATAAAGTTTTATATTTTCATCTCCTTCTAAAGTCAGAATGTATAAATCTTTTAACTTTTTTGATGATATTTTTAAACCATTTGTTATCCACTGTTTAGAAGAAGTTTTATTGCTATCTATAATTTTAGTTTTGACTGGGAATGCAATTTCAAAGTAGTACACAAAAATATCACAGAACATTGTGAATTTGGTATTTGCATTACATGTTCTTGAATTTAAAATATCACTCCAGCTCTCGTTCTTAAGTAATTCACAAAAGTGGCGAACATTATGAGGGTTATTTAATTCTCTGTACGTAATACGTTTTTTATTAATCTGCTCATTTTTCATTGAAACCGATATTCTTTGAGCATTGTGATCACTAATACCATTATTTATAACTGAACTTTTATATGATTTTTCTTTTAAATTTACACAAATATTATCAATGCACGAATTGACTCTAGTACATTCCATTATGGTAGGTTTAACACAATACGAATGAAGAATATCCAAAAGATCTGTGCGATTTTTAGAAGGTAAAATAAAATTTATGTTAAAATCGCCGCATATTATTATATCATGTTGTTTATGATTTTTCAGTAATAAATTTAGTACTATATTTAACTTGTCTAAAAAAATGGGAACATTTCCATCCGGGCTTCTATATAATGTCAAAATTAGGATGAAGTCATTTTCTTTTACCGTGCACTTTATTGCTGAACATTCAAAATCTTTTTCTATAGAGAGATAGAGAGAGAGAGAATATTTATGGATTGAATTTGATCTTTTTTTGCCCAACACTCAGATACACAAAAAATATCGCAATTTATGTTTTTTTAAAATAATTCCAACTCTAAAAGTTTGTTACCAATACATTGGACATTTTGATGTACTATATTAACACTATTTTCTCTAATTGTACCTCTAAAAAATTGCCATCGGAAGCCGTATCAGGACAATTTGCTCTCATCGATTCTTTACTATTTTTTCCTGTAGCTACGGATGTATCCATTATGCTTTTTCGAATTTCGGAAGCCATTGAAGATTTAGATGTTCCGTACTCTTGACTATTCCAATGTAAAACAGCATCATCACTAATTTTAATAAACGTTATATTTTTTTTCATGTACGGTGCAGAATAAATAGTTTTTAACATAAGAGAGGCAACCATTCGTCCATTGAATTTATTAGAATTTCTAATATTGATTTCTATGTAGCTAACCAGTCCCTCTGAATAATTATTATATTTCGTTAAGAACTCATTTAGTTTTGTATTAAATTTCATAATGTGGTTATTTATAATTGTTCTTGTGTAGTGAACATAAGGTACTGATGCAAATAATATGTTTGTATGAGAGCAGGCCTTAAGCTTATTACATATTAAACGAAAAGAAGGTGTAGTGTTATTTTCTATATCGTTTAGTCCACCTATTATAATTACAAAGTCCTCTGAACTAAAATTACTTACTAACGATACCATATCTTCCATTATCTGACACAACAATGCTCCAGGTTTTGTTATTGACTGTATGTCATAACACCTTTGGTCAACTAATTTTCTAATTTGCCAGTTAATATTTCTGTCATCAGTAAGTAACAGTATTTTTCTCTTCCTAATATCTTTACTTGCAGTTAAGTTTACTTTGGTTTCACCCCTTTCGTAGTTTGAGTTTGGTAAATTTGAATTTTCTTTCATGGTGCTTTGTCCCTCGTCATTCTTACAAGTATTTGAGGTGTCCTTATTTTTATTCGACCCTATTATTTCATTCTTTTCTGTTAAATCAATGAACGTTGAACAGTGTTGTTTATTATCAGATTTTTCGGGGTTTGTTTGTGCACTAGTTGTAGTCATTTTTTTTGTCTTATTTTCATTACTTTTATGTTTTGGTTTTGATACGCCACTGTCTATCGTTATTTTTAAGTCAGTTGATGTAGATACCGATTTATAGCTTTTACCTTCATATTTTGTTTGTGTACTGTTAGTTTTTGTAACTTTTTTGCTAGCTTCTTGTTTTTCACGGTAGTCTCTTATCTGATCTCTTAATTCCTTAATGATGTTTTCTTGAGCGGTAATTAATTTATTCATATCTTCCTCACATTTTGTGGCTTCTTGAACAATTAAATCTCTTTCTGTTTTCAGTCTTTGTATATATTTTGTTTTCATTTCACCATCACTGGCTAACTCGTTAATAGTTTTTTCCAGAATACTTTTTTCCTCACAATCAGAGAAAGAAAAACTTGTATTATCACTGTCACAACAAACTATTTTATTGTCTTTCACAAAACGAATCTGGTTTTTAAAACGATGTAAACAACTTTTATGAAAGATGCTTGAACATTTAGTACACACATAATGGATAAATTGTTTTGTTTTACAACACTTATAACTAATTAGACTCGCACGACGTAAACTTGCGACCTCATTGCTCGCCATTTTTACTACAACGTGAAGATGGAAGCATGTTTTAGAAGGCTGTAATATAAGGTCTGTCCATTTTATCAAGGCGCTCCAGAATATGTCAATATCGGTCGTGCAAAGAAATTGTTTCTACGACAATTGTGCTTTCTATAAACTACAAAATGGTTGAAGACATTTGAAATCCATGGCCTACTTTAAGAATTATGACTGAAAATATCGAAAATGCGGAATATGTCTAAGTAAAATATTATTTGAAGAGATACGATGAAATTTCTATGGCGCCAATTTTTTGCAAAAAAGAGTATTTCAATGGGATTATATCTAAATTTTTTGAAAACCGCTGTATTTTGAAACTTACTCTTTAGGACGTTAAAAAAATTTCTTTGAAAAGGGACTTGAAATAGCGGCGTTAAATAGAGTATTTCTATTCCTTTTCATCGATATATCATGCCATATTTATTCATTACACCTGGGCAAGTAATAATAAAAACATTTTTTAAACCAATATTTTTTTTAACTAGCATCATAGTTGCCGTAGAGAAGTATGCTTAAACAAGAAGTAGGCTGAAATAAGTTCTCCAAATCTTTGCTACAATCAAACACTAACAAAATTTAAAAAAATAAAGTAAATTCAGCTAAAAAGTAATAATAAGAATGAATATAGCATTTCTATCTAATCCTCAAAACAATTTTTAAAATATATCAAATTTAGTAGATAACATGAAATACAGACAAATGGATATTGTACTTAAATTATTTGACAAAGGTGTTTTAACTTTTTCCCCTAATCGTTTCATGTTGATTATTAATTTTTTTCTGTTAGCTGAATTTACTTTATTCTTTTTAACTGTGTTAATGTTTGATTGCAGTAACGATTTGAAGAACTTCCAAAATTTTCTAATCATCTTATTTAATCATTCTTCTCTACGGCAAGTATTATGCTAATTAAAAAAAAAAATCGGTAAAGGTATTTACACAGAACTTCCCTCTTTGTTTGTGCATGGCGGTCACTATAAAAAATTATTAATTACCAAATGACATTGAGAATAATAATCGGAATATAGTTATCACCATTATTATAAAGAGAACCTGATAACTTTTGGACAAGAAAATAAACAGAGTGGTCATCCGACAGCAAGAATTCAATACTAAATAGCAGGTGCCAAATGTGGAAGGCTTGCGCAAATACCTTTACAAATGTCCACCATGGTTGAATTATTTCTTGGGATGGCCACCCTGTACATTTTTCAACAGAACTATAAATGGGTGCATATGCCAAACATTATTGCCATATCTGTCACATTTTCAGTTCCACAGTCACGCAGTGGAGTGGAAGTATAGTTAGTAGTGATTAAAGAATTTTTTTTTAATCGGTTTAGAATATTGTGAAATGTATTCTAGTGGTAATTTTTTTTTTTTTTATCATCTGTTCTATAGTATTTGGAAATTTTAAATATGAGCAAAAACAATTTTCTCCCGTCATCTATTTGGTATTTTGTAGTGAGCAAAATTAGCATTTTTTTTTTATTTCAACAGTTTTTGGAATAGGCTTAGAATGTCATGAAAAGTAGAAATTTTGAATTTTAGAGAGAAAATAATATTTACATCTATTCTGTAGTGGTGTTAGAAAAAAACTAGATTTTTTCAAATATATTTTCAATTTTTTTTTAAATAGGTTTAGAATGTCATGAAACGTGGAAATTTTAAAATTCAGCAAAGAAAAATTGTTCCGTCATCTATTTTGTATTTTATAATTTTCATTTTCTTTATTTTTAAAAGTTTTTGGAATAGGCCTGGAATGTCATGTAACGTGGAAATTTTTTTGAGCGAAAAACTATTTTTACATTAATTCTATAGCGGTGGTAAAAAAATTAGATTTTTTCAAAAAAATTGTTTTTTTTATAGGTTTAGAATGCCATGAAACGTGAAAATTTTAAATTTGAGCAAAAACAATTTTTTTCCGTCATCTATTTTGTATTTTGTAATTTGCAAATTTTTTATTTTTCTTATTTTCAAAAGTTTTTGGATAGGCTTAGAATGTCATGAATTTGAATTTGAGCAAAGAAATTTTTTTCCATCTATTCTAATGGTAAAAATTTTTCTTTAAACAGGTTTAGAATGCCATGAAACACGGAAATTTTAAATTTGAACAAAAAATTTTTTTCTCCATCTATTCTAATAGAAAATGTTTCAAAATTTTTTTTTTTCTGAAATAGATTTAGAACGTCATGAAACATTAAATTTGAGCAAAAACAATGTTTCTCACTATCCTCCATCCACCCTGTATATTTTCCTGTGAAAGTTTAACCATTTCTTCGCTGGCAGTAGCGTCTGCTACCTACCAAATTTGAGTGTTCTCCGTCAAGTAGTTTTTTATTTAATGCACCAACAGACAAACAGACAGACAGACTGACGGAATTTAAAAACCTATATTTTCGTAATCTACATGTTCTGACACGTGCATGTCCGAAAAAATCTCGGAGGGTGATTTTTTATCGAATACAATACTTCCCTTCGATATGCGAGGGAAGTAAAGAAATATTGGTTTAAAAATCGTCTTTATAATTATTTGGTTAGTTGTAATAAATAAATATGGCATGTGATATATCGTTGAAAAGGGAAAAAAATACTCTATTTAATGCCGCTATTTCCCACCGGTTTCAAAGAAAATTTTTTAACACCCTAAAGAGTAAATCTCAGAATGCAGCGGTTTTAAAAAAAATCAGATATAACCTCGTTGAAATACTCTGTTTCGCAATAAATTGTCCCCTTAGAATTTTCGTCGTATCTCTTCAAATAACGTAACATATTTTGCTTAGACATATTCTGCATTTTCGGTATTCTCTGTCATAACTCTTAAAGCGTACCATGGATTTCAAATGTCTTTAAATCATTTTGTAGCTTATAAAAATCGGCACAATTTTCGTTGAAACAATGTTTTTGCCCGACCGATATTAAATGAGATATTCTCGAGCACCCTAATAAAATAAACAGCCCATATATTAACATTTGAATCATTCTAAAAAAATGAAGCTGTGAAAGGAACAAGAAATGTACTTTTATAATTACTTACGTGAGTCGAACTAGAACAGAAGTAGCAATTAGTAAATAATAAGTATTTATCAATTAATAATATCCTCTCATATTCACATTTCATATGTCAGTTATCTCGAATAAAGCGATATTTATATTATTACTGAAAATTAATTAATAATACATCTCTTATTAATTAGTACTGCGCTACAATGCCATGTCAAAATAATTAGATATGTCATTACAGAATAAGTTTGAAAATATGAACTTTTGTTAAGTTTAATTAAGCTCTTGTCAACAAAATAGAACCATGTCATTTGCAAATTAATTACATTTATAAATAGCATGTATTGTTATTTACGTTGTGGTATTTATGAATAGTCTGGTTAATTTTGCGTGTGTTTGATGCATTGTTTTGTAATATGTGTCATCCATCAAACCGAACATTTTGCACTCAAATTTTATATTTTACATTTAACGCATACATTTTTTTATTTTTTATTAAAACATCGAGATAATAAGGAACAAATTATACACAGCATTTAATTCATAAAATTGGAGGTTTGAGGATAAAATAATTTAAGTAGAATTTAAATCGACACTAGGGTGGCTTGAAAAATCAGGTTAATTTTTTTCCTCTCACCCTTCAAGTTCTAAAGAAATGATCTCTAAATTTGAGCAACATCGTTCCTCCATTCCTCCGAAACCATGAAGTTTCCCATGTATTTGTTATAAGTAAAAAACATGTTTTCGTAAATTGGCGACAAACGAGCTAAAATGTAGTAAAATGAAATCGCACACAAATCCCCTATTCAGAAATATTCAGAGAATAAGAATTAGTAGTTTTTTCTTTTTAATTTAATCCATCATATGGTTCTCCTAGGACCTCAAAATGACTCCCATTGATTCACTTTGAGGTGACATCTATGGAGTAATTTTTTGGACCCCACAAAATGACCTTATGGCAGGATTAATTTAAATATTCATTTGTATTTTCTTAAGGATTCTGAATAGGGGACTTGTGTATGAGTCTTTTTCACTACATTTTTACGATTCTGTCGCAAATATACGAAACAATGTATGTTTTCCATGGAAAAGTTCAAGATCCTTGATGCAAGTGTTAATATCAACAAATTTTGTGCAAAGTCTGGACATTATTTTTTTTGGGATTTAGCACATATTGGGTGATGAGCCAAAAAGAATCGAAATTTATTAGACACGCATATTTAGAAATTGCGAACGGCATTACTATAGCATGCTATATGACAAACACTGTCTACCAGCTCTGACATTAGCAATGTCTCTGGGTAATGGTTATCTAACCACATTCTCTCGAGAGGGTCATCTCTCTCGTATAGCCTTGAGGTTCGAATTAGGTTTCTCTTTCTTATCAGTTGCGGTATTGAACACCTAGTGTTCTGAAGCTTAAACTTATTGTGTAAATACTCCGCATGACGGTGTGGGGACAATGCACAGAAACTCCCGTTTCTATAATTCAAAAGGATATACTAAAATTAATTAATTTTAATATACCCTTTACTTAGATTCCTCTAACCCGTGCCACGATACTTTTAAGAATAAATGTGTTTAATCCTCCTTAATTCCTTAATTTATGTGCTTTGTATATATGCTTTCTATACTTAGATCAAAGTACATTAAAAAATCGATTTTCATAATTATGCTACGAGAAATAGGAAATAATTCTGTCTCTGTAAATACTTATATTCCCGGATGATGCTGATACTGTTAGCGAAACACGCGTCAAATGTTAGTATTCGAGTGTTTTGTTCAAAATTTTTGGTATTTTTGGAAATTACATCTCCGGAGATAATGAGGTACTGTAGTTTATTGGTAGCATAATTTATGTGTTTATCCCATTTCAGGTGACTGTCACTTTGGGTCCTAGACACTCAATTTCTGTAGTGCTTATTTTAAATTTATCCGATATGATGAGATTGCGCAATTGTGGTAATGTACATATTGGTAAATAAAACTTATCGGTAAAATTTATTGTTAGTGATGTACTGTCGAATCAATATTTAATGTTTTCTATATATCTTTGTACCAGAAGTTTTAATGTTTATCCGTATAACACACTTTAAATGCAATAAACTTTTTAGTCTTACGATTTTCGCAATATTTATGTATTTTTAAAAATTTATCAATACATGAAAATTATTTTGCTAATGCAGTGGTTTCTTCAGATGTAAGTGTTAAACTAACATTACAATACTGAACAGGGTATATAAATATAGGGCCTTAAGCCGGTAGAACACTAGATATTATTTTAACTGAATGAAAATGACAAACGGTCTAAGTTAAAATAATATAAACGGTAAACGGTATTCTGGTTTTCTCTAGAAATATTACCTATGTTCTTTTTCCAAAGGTGCGGGCCTATGAAATTTTTTTGAAACATAGTGATTTGGATAAAATCGAGGGAATCTAACAGGCCCTAAATCGAGCACAACTACTTTGATATTAATTTATATTTAAATTGAAATTTACTTGGCTAAGTCGCAACATGGTAATTATATTCTGACACATTTATTCGGAAATTGTTTTAAATTATTGCTTTAATACACACATTTTACTGAATTAGTCTTATCTGTGTTACTATAAAAACAGCGACAAGAAACGGTGGTGATTGTAAATCGGTGTGTACTTACTGCATCGTCGATTCGGATTATAATAATAATCAACGCGTGGTTGACTATTAGGCAGACGGATCGGAATTGGTATTCAAACATGCTTTTATAAGAATGATTAGCGCTGGTCTGACCAAACGCTGTTCGTGGCAAAATATTATAATTACTGTTAATATTGCAGATAGACCTCGCACGGCCGGGTTTATTACATTTTCTATATAAAGTAGAATTCTGTTCCATGATTTAAGCTAGCTAAATTAGGAGGAATCTATAATAATGATTTACAATATCTAGTTTTCAACCGTAATGTTCGTCCGTCTATATGTATATTACAGCCCTCCAATTCTCTTATTTTTGTAAGTATTGAGATGACCGATTGGTATACAGACGTAAATTGATGACCCAAAAGCAGAAATCAAGAGATTTCAAAAAAAATTGTATCCCCCTTCCATGCAGTAAAAAGTGCAACAAAATAAATTCACAGATTTCACAATCCTTGCAACCATTGAATATGATAACATCATACATAAAACATAAGCTTATGCCGGAATTGGCTTGCCCTCGTCCGGAAACAGCTACGATCCATCCCAAAAGATATGATTTCAGGTACTTGTTATAAAAATAACTATTCGCTCTTTGTCAAACTTTGTGAATTATAACTTCATTTTCTCCGCGCATGCTCATACTGTGCACACTTGCTCAGTATTACATCATCTGATCTCGACTATTTCATATCGGCGGCATTGGATAAAACTCGTAACTTTGTAAATTTCTAATGTCAAATAGTGCTGGGACACCCCCTGCTGCACCCCCCTTTCTTTGTCTGTGATGCTAATACTGCCTGCGGCGCTGATAGTTATTAAGAATTAGATAGCAAATTAAAAACCACTGCCTAAGGAATCACTACTTCCACATCCAGATTCTTCATCCAAGTCACTTTAAAGGAAATATCTTGACTATATTTGCACTCTAGTATGTGGAAATTATTGGTCATAGAATTTTAATAATATTTGGGGCAGATGTCATAGAAAAGTTTGAGGGGTTGGTTTCTACCATATTCGTTAAAAATGAAGTTTCTACTTTACCCTACTTATTTTCCACTATTCGCAATCTCCACATCCCACCCCTTCAATGGAGTCATCTCAATCGGATGTCACTACAATACATACGTGTACTAACTTTCAAGTGAATATCTCAATTTGATGTTATCAATCCCATTAATAATGAAGCGGAGGTGGTGGAGTTTGAAAAATATTAGAAAGAAATCTGAGGCCTTGGTTTCTAGTATATACACCGAATCCCAAATTTCTGTACTCTTACCAGCTTGATTTACTTATTTTTCCCTACTCCTATTAACTCCAACCCTTCTACGGAATCATCCCAAAATATAATCTAGTTCCAGATGTCGTTGCAATACATACGTCTACCAAATTACAAGTGAATATCTCAATTTTATTTTATCAACCCCTTTAATAATGTAGCTTACTACATTATTAAAGGGGTTGGAAGTGGTGGAAGAGTTGAAAAATACTATGAAAAAATCTGAGGCCTTGGCATCTAGGACATACACCTAATTTCAAGTTGCAGTACTCTTACCAGCTTGCTTTACTTATTCTTCCCTATTTACCTCTACTTACTCCCACTCCTTCAACGCAATCATGTCAAAATATAATCTAGTTCCAGATATAGCTATAATACATAAATGTACCAAATTTCAAGTGAAAATTTAAATTTAATTTTATAAACTCTTTTAATAAGGGTGTGGGGGTGGTGGGGAGATGGATTATACTAATAAAAAAACCTGAGACCTTCGCTACTAGTATATACACCAAATTCCAAATTTCTGTACTTTTACCAGCTTGCTTTACTTGTTTTCCTCTATATACCCCTATTTAACCCCCAACCCTTCAATGGAATCATCTCAAAATATAATCTAGTTCCAGATGTCGTTATAATTCATACGTGTACCAAATTTCAAATGAATATCTCAATTTTATTTTATCAACCCTTTTAATAATAAAGTAGGGGTGGGGTGGTGGGGGTTGAAAAATATTATAAATATTCTGGGACCTTGGCTTCTAGTACATACACCGAACATGAAGTTTCTGTAGTCTTACCAGCGTGCTTTACTTATTTTCCCCTATTTACCCCTATTTAACCCCCAACCCTTGAACGGAATCATCTCGAAATATAATTTAGTTCCAGATGTCGTTATAATACATATGCGTACTAAATTTCAAATGAATATCTCAATTTTAATTTATCAACCCTTTTCATATTGGAGTAAGGGTGATGAGGGGCTGAAATATATTATTAAAAAATCTGAGGCCTTGGCTTCTAGTACATACACCGAATTTCAAGTTTCGGTACTCATACCAGCTTGTTTTACTTATTTCCTCCTATTTACCCCTAAATAACCCTCAACTCTTCAACGGAATCATCTCAAAATACAATCTAGTTCCAGATGTCGTTTTAATTCATACGTGTACCAAATTTTAAATGAATATCTAAATTTTATTTTATCAACCCTTTTAATAATGAAGTAGGGGTGGTGGGGGTTGAAAAATATTATAAATAATCTGAGACCTTGGCTACTAGTACATACACCGAATTTCAAGTTTCTGTAGTCTTACCAGCTTGCTTTACTTATTTTCCCCTATTTACCCCTATTTAACCCCAACCCTTCAACGGAATCATCTCAAAATATAATCTAGTTCCAGATGTCGTTATAATACATACGTGTACCAAATTTCAAATGAATATCTCAATTTTAATTTATCAACCCTTTTCATATTGGAGTAGGGGTGGTGGGGGTTGAATAAAATTATAAAAAAATCTGACGCTTTGGCTTCTAGTACATACACCGAATTTCAAGTTTCTGTAGTCTTACCAGCTTGCTTTACTTATTTTCCCTTATTTACCCCTATTTAACCTCCAACCCTTCAACGGAATCATCTCAAATTATAATCTAGTTCCAGGTGTCGTTATAATACATACGTGTACCAAATTTCAAATGAATATCTCAATTTTATTTTATCAACCCTTTTCATATTGGAGTAGGGGTGGTGGGGGTTGAAAAATATTATAAAAAAATCTGACGCTTTGGCTTCCAGTACATACACCGAATATCATGTTTCTGTACGCTTACCAACTTGTTTTACTTATATTCCCCTATTTACCCCAAATTAACCCCCAACCCTTCAACGGAATCATCTCAAAATATAATCTAATTCCAGGCGTCGTTATAATACATACGTGTATGAAATTTCAAATGAATATCTCAACTTTATTTTATCAACCCCATTAATGGGGTAGGGGTGGTGGGCGTTTGAAAAATATTATGAAAAAAATCTGAGTCCTTAACTTCTAGTACATACACCGAATTTCAAGTTTCTATACTCTTACAAGCTTGCTTTACTTATTTTCCCATATTTACCCCTATTTAACCTCCAACCCTTCACCGGATATCCTCAAAAAACAATCCAGTTCCAGATCTCGTTATAATATATACGTGTACAAAATTTCAAGGCAATATCTTAAACCGTTCCGGAGAAAACGTGCGGACAAAAAAGTTACAGACAGACAGACAGGCAGACAGACAGACAGAAAATTTTTTTCGCTCAAATTTAAAATCTCGACGTTTCATGACATTCTAAACCTATTTCACGAATAAAAATTTTTGAAAATTTTTTTGCGATTACTATACTTCCAATCCACTACGTGGATGTGGAAGTAAAACCAACCTAACTGACCTAACCATCCTATGAAAGATTGAAATCATTATAGGAAAAAGAAGGAAAACAATATTTCTGCCGTCAAATCAAACCCGAATTTGTGAAAAAATTCATTAATTGTTACAAAATAAAAACACAAAATTCGGCGTGCCCCAGGAGTTGACGAACAGCGCTATAGCACGGAAGAAATAACTGAACAGATACGACGGTACGGAGAAAGCAAATTTTGTAGAATAGAGCCGGCATTGTTGGACCGAGAATTAACGACGCATTACGAACACAGTGATTTTAATGTTAATTTTGTGTTATTATGTGACGCTAATACTGCCTGCAGCGCTAATAATTATTAACAATTAGATATCAGAATAGAAACCTATTAACCTAACCAAAAGAAATCACACGAAAGAATGAATTTATTTTAAGCAGAATGAAAACCTTCCATTCCTAACTTAAAGAAATCTTAGAGAAGAATTTTTGAAAAAATATGTTAGTCGTCACAAAATTAAAGAGAAAAAAATTAGCAGGCATTAGCACCGTAAACGAGAACATTACCTATGCGCCAACAGTATGGCCGATGAACATTAAGGCAAGGGATAAATAGTGAGACAACTGATATCACGCTTCTTTATTCGTCCGCCGCAGCAGCACTAATGCATCCCGGCACGATGTTACAAGATTTGCTCTCTCCGTACCGCCTTTTGTTGAACAGGCGGTACAATATTGATCGGCGCTGACCGACTACACCACATTCGCTTCCCACATAGTAACAGGCTTTCGCTCAGTATTACATTATCTGACCTTGATACTTTCATGTCATGGGTCTTGTAAAAAACTTGTAATATTTGTCCTATACGCTATATACATTAAAATTTCCAATGTTAAAATGTACACTTGCCCCATCCATTGGGATGTCACAGGATAGATCTTCTAATATGTAACAAAAAAAATGTAAAATCTTCTGTTCCATAAATAATTCAAACATCAGATAGATATTGTTTGCTGCCTATAATGTCTGTAACAAATCTACTCGTTATTAAAATATGCCAGCGCTGTAGATTTATTTTTATTCTTAAAGCTTTGGAAGGCGGTAATAAAAAACTTCCTTGTAGTGGTGTTATTCCAAATTAGTATTTTGCTTAACTGTTTTGTTGCATCAGATATACAATTTCTTTTTCAATTACTGCTTTATTATGTTACGCTTAGAGTAACAAAATACCTTTGTATACCTTACATTAACAATTTAAAATGAAATAACTATGATAAACGTATTCCATTCCCTTACTTTGTTTTAACTCAATTTTGTCATTCTTGTTCCTGTACTTCGGCCTCGAGCTATTATTTTCAATTTCCGCAGTGTATTTTGCGAGCGTGTTGTCGCGACATTTTTTAACCGAGCTTCAACCTACAAATGAAAACAAATCTGTGGTCCCCGTCCACGACACGCGGAGGCGTGGAAATTCATATTACTGCAGTCGTGTTTTTCCCTTTGGACATAAAAAAATTACTCCGGTTTTATTTAAACTTTATTGCTTTTAAAACTAGAATCGTCTGTTTTAGCTTTATCCAAAGTAATATACAGGATGAATCATTAATAATAGGCCATAATTCATCCATTGAACCAAAATATGAGGATATAACCAAACATGCTTTAGTATGGCCATTAGTAATAGGCCATAATACATTCTTTAAACCAAAATATGATTATACAGTGCCCTCTTGAAGTGACAGCTACCCCCTTAAAATTTTTGAATGGAATGGGGGCGCATATGACAACTCATTTAAAAGGGTTTTTAATTATTTATGCAGCAACATAAGGTTTTTTGAATTCTGTATATTCTTCATCAAGAAAATTAAATTTAAAAATTTTAAAATGTATCCTAAACTATTTATGTACTATGTACCAAATATCTGTCAAATCTGACTGGTCTAATTAACTTTGTGTCATGTCGTAACATTCAATTTAAATGTATCGTTTTTTCTGATACGCAGGTGGCAAAATACCCAAGAAAAGGAGAGAAGTAGAATGGGTTTCTTTTTACATATGAGAAATAATTGTTAATTATAATTTCTTTATTTGCTATATCTGTGCAAACTTATGATTCTAGTTATTTATCGCTGATAATCAAGTTGACCATTATTTTAACAATGAGTCTTTCTGTTACCAAAAGAATTGAAATTTTGATATTATTAAGATGTGGAGATAAAACAAGGACGCAAAAGCAGGTATGCGATATCTTCAATAATAAGTATCCTGACCATCGCATTTCTCAGTCTACGGTTAATAGATTAGAAAATAATTTTAATGAATTTGGAAATGCCATAAATATTCCTAAATCTAGTAGGAAACGCATTTTAGGCGATGAAAAGAAATTGGATATATTGTTAGATATTCAGGATAATACACATAAACCTACAAGACAAGTTGCAACCGATAGTGATGTTAGTAAAACACTACATATTCTAAAAAATAAATAATAGATATATATGTAAAGTTCATTTGGTTCAAGAACATAACGACGATGACCCTGGTCGCCGATTGGAATTTTGTGAAATCATGGCAAATAGATGCCAAGATTATTCGTTATTTACAAAAACATTATTTTACTTCCACATCCTCATAGAGGATTGGATGTATAGTAATCGTAAAAAAAATATCAAAATTAATTTTTGGAAATAGGTTTAGAATGCCATGGAATGTTGAGATTTTAAATTTGTGAAAAATGTTCTGTCTGTCTGTCGGTCTGTAACTTTTTTTTTGTCCGCACGTTTTCTCTGGAAGATTGACTTCAAATTTTGTACACGTATATATTATAACGAGATCTGGAACTGGATTGATTTTTAAAGATATCCGGTAAAGGGTTGGGGGGTAAATAGGGGGATATAAGTAAAGCAAGCCAGTAAGAGTACAGAAACTGGAAATTTGGTCTATGTACTAGAAGCCAAGTCCTCAATATTTTATATCATAATTTCCATCCATAGAAGAATTTCAGTAATGCCTCCATTATTGTCAAGAAGCAACGGGCGATTTGAACATTTGGTTTAAACTGTTTCATGTTCTTTTGCTTATTTAGTAACATTAAAAATGCAATATATTTCAATAAAAAAATAAAAAAATCTTATATTGCTGGATAGAGAATTATAGACCCTTTCACGTGAGCCATCACACGCACCCTCGTTCCATTTAAAAATTTTAAAGGAGTAGTTCTCACTCCAAGAGGTTGAAGGAGAAGGTATAAAACAGCGTCGGACAGGGACCCAGAGGGCCTACAAGGCAAATTGTTTTGTGGGCCACATATCATATTTTTTTAATATATTTTTTTGCATACCCATCTTCTAAGTACATTATTAAGTTAGGTAGCCCCTAGGAGAAGAAATAGATAGTTCTATTTTATTTATTTAAAAATAAATACATATATAAACGACGAGTATAGATAAAATCTTCAATTTTTATATTTTGACTTCTTTTTGTCCGACGTACGTTTTCGTTAAAAGGTCAAAAAACATTAAAAAATGAGAATTTTCTCTAAAATTCGTTGTTTTTAACAATGAAACCTGTGTTTTATAATTTTTTTAATGTTACCATCGTGTTCAGCGCAATTTTTCCTATAGAACTGCTGTTTTAAATTTCTGACCCAAACAAAGTTACGACAACCGCCCTATAAATAACGAAATAAAAAATTTGAATTATTAAATTAAAGTGGGTAACAAAAACGTAAATCTAGATTCTAATTTGCAAGAGCGCAACTTAAAAAATAAAAAGTTATGCCTTTCGTTCATTAGCGAAAATCAAGCTTTTTTTAAGGTAATAGTTCATAGCCATGCTTTGCAAAAATTGGATGCTCTTTTTTGCAAAAAGGTTAGTTAGATTTTGAATATTACAAGAATGATTTGTGAATCAATTTTAGTTGAAAATTTCGAACTCCCGGGAGGTCAAAGTTGTCCATTTTTTCCCTTAGTGGGATAAAGAAATAGGATTGCGCAAAAACTATTGCACCGACAGCCCCATCTTTTGCACACTTATAAAGCATTATAAAAGACACTTAATTAAGGCAGTTTTATAAAATATTAATAACAAATTAAAAAATTAATAAGTTAAAGTTAATAAAGCCTCTCCCATTACCTTTCCCAAAGCCATTTTTCAAAAACATCGCGGCTACTAATATAGCTAAAAATTTTGTATGTTTCAGCTTCATTTACCTGACCTATTAAACATTAGAACACGAGCGTGGGAGATTAATGTCTATTCTGCGAACCGGGGCTCGGGGTAAAGATAAAAAATATCAATCAAAAACCGCGAAACCGTCGCCACTTCGCTGGTCTAAGCAGGTTGAAATTGCTGCTATTTTCCAGTGTTGTCACGTCTCTCGTCTTTTTAATTTTAAAATTAAAATGATTTACTGAACACTTTGAGATTGGGATTTCCGAATGTCCAAATGTCATATGGGGCAAGGGGATCACATTTTGGACCTATCGGGGGGCCACATTTTGGGTCTTTAGCGGACATGTCCGGTTGCCCGGCGCCCCAGTCCGACACTGGTATAGAATAATGTTCGAAAATTTTTATTTTAGAATTTAAAACTGACGTATTTTATAATTTATCTCATAAATTGTAAATTACGTAGATAATGAATTTGTCAGTTACTTATGGACTTCACTGTATAACCAAACATGCTTCAGTAAATTGTTGCTGTGGAAAAAGATACTGGGTGTCAAAGTTGTATTATTATCCTTTTTTTTGCAATACCACAACTACCTCATGTAGATCTTCTCCAAATCCGGTAAGGAAACGTTTTTTAAGCTAAGAGATTGAACTTGATAATTCCAACCGTTTTCGAGAAACTGCTGCTAAATGTTTCAATAACTCTTTTAAAAAAAGCTCAATTTGAAAAGGACAAATGGTATTTATTGAAAAAATGACACAACGTAAGTAAAATTTGAAGAGTGACGACTTAGCAAACCCATTACCTTTCTTATGAACTACTTGCTGTAACTTAGAGTAAATTTTCGATGCGGTGTTCACATTCTTCTACACAACTTTCACACCCTGTCTCTTTTCCACAGCAACAACTTACTAAAACATGCTTAGTTACATCCTCATATTTTGGTCCATAGAATGTACCCTTGAATTCAAGCCTATCATTAATTGTCAACCCTGTATATGTAATACCTCTGTGTTTATTAACATTTGTTAGTTACCTTATAAGAGATATCTGTCATCAGAATGGTTCACCTTAATTCGTTCTTGAGAAATTAGTTCCTTAATACAATGCTTTTTTTTCCAATGTCCTTCTGTTAACTAGCACAGACATACTTTAATCTATCTTACAAAAATCACACCACAAAAATAAGACTGCCCATCAAGCAATAATTAATATTTTTTAAAATAAATTTTTAATTTTTTCTGATATCATTATTTTAGCCTCCCCACAAATTGAAGTAAATAGGGAGGATACGGCAACTGGTAATAAAAAATTGAGCTAGAACCAAATTGTTCCGTTTCGAGTTCCCAGAAACACGAAAAAGTGGTTTTTAAAATTGTCTGTATGCCTGTGTGTCGCTATGCGGCACGATAGCGCAGAAACTAGCGTACAAATTTTGCTGGAATTTGATATAAGAGTGATATTTTGTATCGTACATGAGCTGAAAAAGTTTTGGTGCAGATCGGGTGACGTTTAGTGGCCACTTGACACATTTATATTTTACTTTTCGAAAGTGGACGTTATTCTTATTTTAACGATATATCACAATTTACTCTTTTGCGTCCATTATTTGTTAAAAAAGGATTATTCAAGTCCTGTGGCGGTGGGTCGTCTTGAATATTTTGATAATTCATCTAGACTGCGGTATACCGTAGTTGATGTCAGTGTAAGAGCTTTGAGATTGACAATTTCAAAAATTTTAACAAGTAATACAATGAGTTAAAGGTTAGTCTGGTTTCGAAACTAACTCCATGACTATACTGTTTCGATTTATTTGCTCATGATGGTACAAGAAGCTTTTTAGATGATATCGGTGAATATTTCCATTGAATGAAATAAAATATGTTTTCAATATGATGCCTGTATTCATGCATGTTGTTTTAATTGTGATTAAAATAAAAGCTCAAATCATTTATGATTTCAATGCGAAAATGTATCAAAATGGCGCCATATATTTCATAACTTTTTATATTAGGCTCTAAGGAGCCTAGTAGTTTGTTCGATATCACTCTTTATTTTAAAAGAATAGCACAAGAACTGTTAAATTTAAGGGTTAAACTATAACTCAAATTTAATTTTAAGAAATTATTGTTTCAGATTGAACTGTAAATACAAAATGACATAATTAGCAAGTATTAAAATGTCTTAATTTCTTAAATTTCTGTAAAAATTAATATTACAAATCCACTTATGATTTTGAAACTATTGCTGATAACTTAGTTCTGGCGTGGTACGGCAGTTTCTAGTCCCACAACGGCCGGTCATTAAGTATAGATTCTTGCAGTCGTGCAACGGAGACTTGCATGACACAGGTCAGCGATACCAAGCCCGGTTATTAACCAAATCAAGGAATGCTCGCAAACATTTGGTGAGGTAGCTACCAATTTTTTTGATTGTATTTATTATGGAAACCAGATTTATCTACCAAGCGAATAGATTTTGAGACCTGCAAAATAATAAGGGATATCCAATTACTCAAAGGATATTTTAAAAATTTTACACTAAAGTATATCTCAGATTAGAATGCAGTATGAGCGAAGCCCAGTTTGTACAGACACAGGCACAGGCATCTAGGAATTCCCAAATCTCCTGGAATCTTCCCAAAGCCGTCTCAAGCTTATTGACACATAAAATAAAAGTGAACGGTTTAATTGGCTATCATTTAACATTTTGTTTCCTTATAAATACATTGAACAACAACAACACTATTAAACTAGGTGCGGCAACAACACGAGACTACAAGCGACTTTGGATGATTTATCGCCACCGTTTTCGACGCCCCCGTGTTCCCTGGCTGGCCCCTCCGCAGTAATTCTTACTGCAACAATACATGGCATAGAGATTTTATTATGATCATTATTATAAAAATATTGCTATACTATACATAGCATTTTTTTGCAAAATAGAATAATGAAAGCTCATTACAGATGCAAATTCTCTAAAAATGTCAGGGTCCTAAAGAACTTTGGATAAATTATTACTTGCTTGTGCTTGATATGAGGCGAGCTGCCTTCGGTCTGAACTATATCTTTGATATCTCTCATATACCTGCCTAAAAAGTGTACACAAATATTGTAACCGCCGTGTAATGCAGACGAGACTTACAACTGAAAATAATTGGATAGTTCGAACAAAAGGCATTTTTTTCATATAAAATAAATTTACTTAGATTTTTCGTATAATTTCTATGATTGTTGAGAAACAATAATACGCTAATGGCCGATCTGTGCTTGAGTCATTTTATTACTCTTTGTATAGTCATATAAAAACATGATAACAAGAGTGCCGCTATCGTAGTGCCGAAAATTCTCCTTATATTTTTTAAACATAATTACTGAGAAGATATAATAATAATAAAACTAATTAGTTTTAAATAAGTACCGCTTGTGTAAAATTTTTGTATTAAAACTGGGTACAATTTTACATGATGATAAATATAAGCTTATTCTAAAAAAATATCACTTTTTATTACTTAAATACTTAAACCACGTACTTCCCTGACCTGACAGGAAATCTCTTCTCATTTACTAAGATGTCCCTGCGTGAGCTTGGCTTGCAAATTTGCTAATCAGAGTCAAGGCCACATGTTCCCTATCTTTACAAGCACTGCATTCTAATTTGAGACTCACTATAAATACTTCATTTTACTCAAACTAACTTTTTCGAAACTAGAAATGCAAATTTCGTTAATTTCTTAATTATTACCTGTAGGGTAAGGTGGTCCGCTCTTTATGTTCTCTGCGATTTCCTTTATGCCATCGCACCGCTATATTTATTAAAATGTTGTTCCAACTTACCTGTCTATTTGTGAACCTAACAAACACAATATGATCCTGTATGGTATTTTCTCATTATTAGAGCAGGAATTCTCCAGATTCATCTATTTCCCACTACAACGTGCCTTTAACCCCAAATTTTGCTTGATGCTGAATATTAGCGATGGGGACTATTAGAAGTCCCCATGGCTAAGTTAAATTATTGTTATTGTACCTGATGATTAACTGAAGTGCGAAAAGGTCTAAAATAGAAAAAAAGATATTATTAGTTGAGCTAAACAAACAACACAACACCGAAAATAAAAATATTTCTTTAGACTCTTTTTCAGTAGTTTACATGTTAATTATCTCATGACCAGGATTTGTCTGAAAAAGTAAGCTATTAGAGAACAAAATGTGGCCTACGCTGGAAACCTCTACTATCCCTTAATTGCGCCACTACTGTCCTGGGAGTGTGTCCCTTTAGCACACATATACACATGAGGCGCAGTATTTTTAGCAAATGACTGCAGTGCGTCCAGTTATTACCAAAGTACATGTTCCAGATGATTATATTTTAATTCGTACATATACGTTATAATTTTCTTTAAATTCACTCTGATATCTGAAATCTAGCTTTATTTTCAATCATATTTAAAACAAAATTAAATGTGATACCAACATGTGAGATACGCATCGGATGATTGAGGATTCAAGTACCAATTTTTATTTTTTTATTGAATTATTGTTCGTTCGTAAATCCGCACTGCCTTATATATAGAGCAACTTCCAATATCTCTTATCACCATTAGTGGATTGCTATAAGACCACAAAAGTTAATCCGTTATTTTACTTCCACATCCACGTAGTGGACTGGAAATATAGTAATCGGAGAAAAAAATGTCAAAATTTTTTACTTCAAATAGGTTTAGAATGTCATAAAACAGATTTTAACTTTGGGAGAAAAGAAAATTTCTGTCTATAGGTCTGTTAAATATTATATTATTAAAATTCTATGAACAATTATTTCTACATACTCGAATGCAAATATAATCAACATGTTGCAGGGCTCCCAGATAAAAGGGAAGTTGTATAAAGAAAATTTAACACTAGAGGCTGATGTGTCAGCTATACTGCAGGGTAGGGTGGTCACCCTGTGCCCTGAACAAAATTTTCGTATTTTACTTCCAATCCCATCTCTGCATTCAACTGGTGGCGAAAGAGGCTCACTCGGCCGACTAGTCAAGTCCTTGGAGGTGGCTTCGATGAACGTGGTGGATGTACGCTGGTAAAAACAAATAAGCGTCTTACTAGAAACAGATTTAATAAACAAAAGGTACGATTATTAACAATATTCCACAGAAATAATGTTCCTAGATGTGTGGCCCACACTTAACCTATCACAAAATGTACGAGAGGCTAAATTTAACAAAGTGAAAAAGTTGCAAGTGTTGTGTTCAAAACTACTGAAAATTCAATTGGTTATATGCAAAATATAAAATGACAATTTAAATTTAATGTGTAAAATATTAAACAAAATAGTTGGAAGAACTGTAGTTACCTGGGTCGAGTGACATCAATTTAGTACCGCAAAAACCTGACGGGCTCTCTACGCCTCACGTTGAAGGTGGGATGTTGTATCAGGTCCCTCGTTATGCTATTTAAAGACACTTGCCTCCAGTAGGTTTCACAATGTCTACAGTAGGCCTACCAGAGGAGCGTAGCTTCCAATGGAGCCAGGCAGGAGAATCTCATAACAGCTTGGCAACCAAGTTTCAGCAAAACCAAATTTCAGGTACCATCCAGACTCGAACGTACAGGAAACAATACCAGTAAGAGTAAAAAATAAAGGTAACAGTAAAACGTAAAATTAATAGTAAACTTGAAAGTGAAAGTCGAAGGTAAAAAGCCCTGCAATAAAGAAATAACGAACGTTACAAGTCTATTTTCTAAAGAAATTTCAGAGGCATACCTTAGATGTTGAGTGAGCTTAAGAATTCCTTTGCCATGTGCACATAGAAAGTTGATTGATTAGAAAAATTCTGTAGCAGTACTTCCCAACAGAAAATAATACTCAAATACCAAAATTAAATACTGCTGAATTCGTACAGCACTATATCCCATTAAAGAAGCAAACACAAAATTGCTATACACGTGCTCAGCGATACAACTTATCTTCTGCAGATAAACGGAAGAAATCACCAAAAATGGCCAACACAGAAACCTCTGTCAAAAATCCAAGGATGACCGAACCTCTTCAAGAGTATGTTCAAACTGGTCACTACACAGCGTAACCCACAACTCTGATAAATCTCCCTAATAACGCTTATTTCCCCACATAAATAATATCGTCTTTCATATTTCCATTAACAAAACAATACGTTTAATCCAGAATAACGATCTTGAAAAGGTTATAACTGGACGTTAGGAACTCGCTTCATGGAGTGCAACGGTAGGCAACCAGTTATACTATGCAGACTCGACTAAAACGATGACATTGGAACAATTGCGATATTTAGATTTAAATGAACAGATGCGAAAATAGATTGTAACAAACATCAAGATGACACTCGGATGAAAAGTCTGGAAGCTGAAGCAGTGATTCCTTAAGCAGCGGTTTTTAATTTCATGCGTACCTTTAACCAAAATTGTGTTTTAATATCACGGTATAATCACGTCTTAAGTAATTCTATCTAAGTGCATTATGTGCCGAATTTGGTTTAAATAGTTGCACAAATAGTGACAATATAAGAAAAATATTTTTTGGAAATTTTAACACCCTTTATCTCCAAAATTAAATATTTTTTCCGTGTATTTATGTGAACTTTATACTTAAAACTATCTAAATAGTAGCACCCTGTATATGTTGTTCATATTTTAACATACCAGGTTACACCCTCCATATATTTTTACAAATCACTAATTTAAAACAATATATTTCTTTAATATTCATAGAAAGGTTTATAAATCCTTGGAGTTCTCTGTTTTATTTTTCTTCCAGATTTTATACCGTAATAAATTCTGAGGCTGCAAATTGAAAACAGAATAAAACTAATCAAATGTACAGAATGTAATACCCAAGTTACTCCAAGATTGTACATAAATCCAAAATTGGATGAAGGTGGACTACTTACTCCATTCACTTTTGTACCTCATAAATTGTGTTTAGTACGGTGATGTCAACTAACAATTGGATTCTACTCTAGATTAATATCTACTATAAAACCGTCAGTATTCGGGCTGTGTACTGCACTACCAAACAAAATTATAAGAACATTCCATCATCATCACCAGGCAACGACTTACATTCACGTCTTCTTGAGTTACTGCTCCGAGTCAACACAATGTAATTAAACAAGGCGTTTTATCTGTTGGAGATTGAATGGCAGAGAAAACGTATATCCTTGCCAGGGGCCGCGTTCTCGGAAACAGGACGCAATTACAACCTATGGTGGTTTTGGAAGGATTGAAATAAGTACTGCATTACTGAAATGTCAGAGTCAGAGATTGGATTTTTCACATTCTTTTTTACAAAGGGCATATAATTTATGACGGCATTGAGAGGCTATAAGAGCACTTACACAGGGTGGTCTACTAAAGATGTTAAACGCACAATGATTTATAGCCTGTGAGATGTTTACAAATAGTAAAATTCTTCTAAATTTTTTTATTTAATTACAACCATCTAATAATCAAAGACTAGTTCCATAACAAGAATGACAATTAACTGAAGAGAAATAGCATGCAATTGATTATACATTCTAATACTATTTACGTGAGCCTAGGGTATGTTTAAGGTGTGAATAAAACGGGTAGATACTGGAATAAGTTGATCTGGTTAATAACCGAGCTTGTTACCGCTGAGCTGTGCCATGTAGGCCTCCGTTCCACAGGTGTTGGAATCTATACTTAACGACCTGCCATTGCGGAACTATTTTCGACCGTGTGTTATTAAGCTGAAACAACTGAAACAGACTTGTGACTTCCGAGTGCTGAAGACATATTATCATGCCAATTTTGAGTCTGTCATGGCGTATGGAATTATATTATGGAGGAAGATCACCATCAGCAGAGAGAATTATTATATTACAAAACGTACCCTACAAGCAATGTTGGGAATGATCTGGCGAGATAGTTGCCGTACAGTTTTTAAAGAACACAATATACTTACCACTCCATGTTTGTACTTATACCATGTGTTATGCTTTGTAAAAGAGAATTTTGATAGCTTCACGCAACATAACTATAATCATAATTACGCAATTAGAGGTAACAGCAATTTGCAAAATGGATCCCACCGCCTGAACGGATAGACTGATATACTGAAATTATAAGGGTTCCTACGGAAACCTTGTGATAACCATATAAAGATAGAGGTTAAGATCGCAAAATGTATGCTTTCCCAGAGTTGATGAAAAGATCTAAATTCATTATCAATATCAGGCGATTCTAATTAACCATAAGAATATTTGGTTATATGTTTTGCGAATATTAAGTGAGCTTCAAAATAAACCCAGCTTGAGAGTTCTGTTCAGAAATCATCTTGTTGCAATTTATTTCATTATTTATAATAACTTGATTAAAACTTCCTGGATTATGTGGACTTGGTATGTGAATTAGTATGCTAAACGCGCATGGTGTAGTGTTGGTGATAGTGAAAATTGACTAAAATTCCTATTTTTATTAAATACTCAGGTTTTTATCCATTTGGAATTAACTCTCGTTTTTCATTTAAAATTTATTAGCAGTTTGATTATCATCAACTATTGAAGTAACTTTCTGTCTGTGATTAGGGAAACTTCATTTAATAGGTGGATAGAATAATAAATAAATATTTGTATTTTCTTGACTTCTTGACTATATCTTGTTGATATCAAATTAACTTGATCTATACCTGGGATTCTTCGGTCAGCTTTAAATGAAAATTCTCATATTTTCTTACGTTTCGGTTTTATTAACCATCGTCAGAGGAAAAACTACAGTATTTACATTAAAGTACGATTATTTTACGTAATTTTACAAATTGAATTTCATTACTTACAATTTAAAAATTTTTGTTTACAACTATTTTACCATTTTACGTCTATTTCTGTTCAAAGTTTTAATGCAACTAAATGCTGAACAAAAGTATTGTCTGCTTCCAGGTCTATGTTATGTCACTATTGATATAGTTTATTTAATTTATGGATGAAAGATAACTTCATATCTAATAGTAGAGACTCAGAATACGAAAAAGTTGTCTAGAAATATGTTCCGTGGAACATTGAAAGGTAAAAATGTACTGAGTACTTTATTATATAGTACTTAACATGTATACACCCCCTAAATTCGTCTGGCGACACCGGTGTCCAAGCACCCCCCAGGGGTGGAAAACCGAAAAAAACGAAAAATTAGGTATTTGTCTCATCTTTCTGCAATTTTTTTTATTTTTGAAAAATGATACATTATAACAAAGTTATGGCTATTTATAGGTGAGAGAAATGTATTGTTTAAAGCGTACACTGTCTCCTAAAACCTAGCATAATTCTCTTATCGCGCAAATATTTATTTTGCTATTTTCGTAAATTCATTCTAGTTGTGATTATAGGCAGACGAACGAAAATTTGAAAAAATTGATAAGAATAAAAGTTATAGTCTATACTATCTGGATTAGACTAGTTTTTTCGGTTTTAGTTTTGGATTATAAATAAACGAGTTACGAAGAAAACAGTTAATTGTTGTTAAAAATGTAATTCAACCCCCAGTTGCAACTATCTCTACTCTGTCGTTTTCCCTCGCATTTTAACACGTCTTCCCGCTCGTCACCTCGGCCCGCAAAGCTCTTCTATATGCTCACATATGATGAACGCATGCATACTCCTGTGTAGAATATTGATTCATTACATGTTTTTAGTGGTGTTTAATTAGATATTGTTATATATTTATAATATTATTGTGAAATATGGAGTTATCATCAAGTAATAGGTACCGAAAACCAATTAAATGCGGAATTGCCAGTTGCCGATTAAAAGTCGAAAATCATTTAATTCAAGAAAATTATTATCTCTTAATCATGAAGAGGCAGATACTAGAATATTGCTATAGAAAATAATAGATATAAATTCTATCAATCTTGATAACATTTTAAAACAAAATATATTATTATTTCACGCACTAACTAGCCAATTTAATGGAATTGGGAAAAAAAGTGTGTGGAAAATCTTTGAAACAAAAGTTTTGCATTGTACTGTACTCTCCCATTAATTGAGATAATAATAATGATTTGAGGGCGAAGATGGCATCTCAAATCAGTATAGACAAATTGCCCCCTATAAGTGCCAAATCTTTTGGAGTACGGGTGGAGAATAAATGAAGATAATTCTTATTCACCTGTATGGACAAATAAATCGCCAATGCCAACTCTGACTGCAGAAATGTCATCTTCTTATTGTAAAATAGGTAAAAGTATCGCGAGTCGTTTAAACTACGTTTTTCTAATAAATGTCATTTCAGGATGCGCAACTATGAAGTGCCAGTGCAAAAAATATAAATTGTAGTGTTTGGGAAACTGGTGTTGTTCGGGTGGAAACTCTTGCCAAAATGATTACACAGACAAAATTACAGTTGTAGATGAAGAAATGGACGATGAATTATATTAGCAAAATGATAATTTCGGAGATCGTTACTTTGGTATTTTATTACAATGCGCATTTTTCAATTAATATTAAAATGTATTACTTTCATCAATTTTATTTGTTTAGTATTATTCTTAATTGGTTTATAAATAACAATATTTCTTATTATTATTGTGGCATTTCACACTCCTCCTATTATTATTATTAGCACTATTATTATTATTATTATTAAGACAAGTAAAGGGTGTGGGTGTGCTGAGGCACAAGCACTTCGGCGCTGGCTTTCCAGTGCTGGAGGAAATAAGGAGTTCTCCCGTGGGAAGGATCTCAGCCTTTGGGCTGGAATCCGGTCTGTACGGGGGAGCTCCTTAATTTGTTAGCGGTAGCACAATGGGCCACAAGGCCTGAGTGCGGCGACCTCCAGGCGCCCCGCTAAAAGAAGAAGAAGAAGAAAGGGTGTGGGTAAATAATCATGTATTATAAAACTAGTTTTTCCTCCCAAAATTCATCATTCTATATTTTAAAAACTATGTAACTTAGGTCATTAGTATCTGCGTTAATGTATTTTTAACTTATTTTTGTTAGGACAATTACGTCCTAAATTATTGTTATGTTATATCACATTATCCAGGCTAATTTCTAAATAATTTAAATGGCAATACTTTTACGACTATGCGAGCAGCGAGTGAGAGAGAGAGGGAAATAGACAGATCTTACGATAGTGCAACGGGGGTTCTGTCAATAGGTTAGTATTTCTTTTATAACTTTCTTATTTATAAGCGGAATATAAAAATCAAAAAATGATTATAATCTAGATAGTACAGGCTACAACTTTTATTCTGATCAATTTTCTAAAATTTTCGTTCGTCTACCTACAATTAGGAGTGTAATGAATTTGCGAAATTAGTAAAATGAATATATGCATAATAAGAAAGTTACATAGGTTTATAACAACTATTACCCGCTTCAACTAATGCAATTTCTTCACATAATTTGCTATAACTTTATTATTATACATAGTAAAACAAAAATTTGGAAACTCTTAGAAAGACTAGGGAAAAATCTAATTTTCTATTTTTTTCGCTTTTTCACCCCTAGGGGTTGTTTGGACACCGATATCGCTAGACGAATTTACGGGGTGTATACACAATTACACAAGCCAAATACTATGCAACAACGTAATCCATACATTTTTACCTTTCAATGTTCCACGGAAGACGAGATAGATCTCGTTTTCAACTCTACTATAACATCCATAAATTAAACAAGCATGATCCTAGAGCTTGATCTGTCAATAAATATGTGCGGAATTCATCAATAGAAAGCTGTTTGCAACGAACAAAGAAAAAATAGGAAAGCTAATATGGGTCTCGATTTGTAATTATGCAAAACTAGCAAACACCTGGAATATTGCTAGCGCAAGTGTACTGATAGACTACACTGCAGCAATTTATGAAAATGTGGGTGATTGTACGTACTGCCACCCCTAAGTGGCCACATCGATTGACACAGAGTATAGCTTATTTCTTCTCAACTTGAATTAGGGAAAGAAATTTATCTTATCCGTCGAGATAAGTATATTAGAATCGGGTGAAAATATACCAGACAAAGGTCATTTCGAAACACAATGAGGAGATCCACAAAATATATTGAAGACTAAACGAGAAATAATAATTTCTGAAATTTTGAATATTACTTAGATATCGATACGAAGATAGTCAAAGGGAGTGTTAGGAACTACTGAAAATAAATTTGATTTCTTGGCTCCTAAACGGGAAATTATTGGAACCCTGATTTACCCCTTTTTCAAATTTGTCACGTTTCTCACCATTTTTGAATTTATAAGAGACTATTATGCCGACTTTTAACTTTTTGGAAGGAGAAAACAGCCAGATAGGGAATTGCTTTTATTAATATTTATGAATAAGTAGTAATTAAAAGTTTGAATGAAATGAATTAGAATACTTTACACACCTTAAGGAATATAGAACGGCAATAGATACAAACAGGAGAAAGGTCGAGGTACAATATCAGTATAATACAATTGCACTATTGGAAAAATGTCTGTGTGAAATATAAAATACAACAACTCTGCGAAAATATTCAGTGAGAATATTTTTCTACTATTAGTAACACGCCATCTGTCATGTTTGCGTGGTACTAATATAGTCCCATTATAGTTCATTGACATTAGTTCCATAATGATATCTGCCAATAGTTTTTGATGGCGTCCTCGTCGCTACCTACTAATGGTTTTCTTTCAACCAATAACTGTTTGTTCTATACTTTCAACTGCTCGATTAACAAGCCTTCATTGAAAGAATTAAGTTTTTGTACGGTAGTGTAACGAGGTTACCAGTCTATTTTTCCATCTAACCCTCATTAATTAAATTACACAGAGTATAAAAGTGAATTGAAGTATAGTGAGAACATAAAAGTTATTTGCTTATATGAGTAATCATATAGTATGAAAACATAATTTCCTTTAATTGTAGTAACATTAATAAAACTAAATACAAATCATTGCTTTTCTCCCTTTTACTCAGTATTATTATACCTAGTATGAATATCTCGACTTTCAAAAATGTATTTGTCTGCATTTAACAGTATTTTTACTTTATAATTGTGCAAATTTCACGAAAGTATCAATTTGTATTTCAACTAGGTATTGATATACGTACAATTCTAAATTATCAATTCCATCAATTGTAAGATTCGCATATCGTGGAATTATTATTTACATTTAACAACCCTCTCAAGGAACAGGAAATTCATTATAACTTTAATGCTTATCTCTGTTTATGTAAATTTCAGCAACAACTGAAACCAACTAAATTTTGATTTACTGTAAACAAAATGTTAATTATACTGAAATCTATTATTATGTCAAAGTTAAATATATATTACAGTTCTGTACGAATCTACTCAGTTAAAGATGATATAAAATATGAAATCACACATAAATTAGAAATCCAGATACAACCAACACAGGTATCGTAGTACAGGAGACAGTGTGCAAATACCTGACACATTTGTCAGATCATAGCAGAAATGATTTGAGAAATTTTCTTAGTGGTGGAAATTTCACTAAATCAAAATGTTCTTTACAATTTCTACAAATATTTATATCAAGCGAATTGCTATTGTCGATTACTTGCTACCTAGTGAATACAAAAATACAATTGGCATACATTGTGGAGGTCCAGCGACAGACATTCTAAACGTGCACGCTATGTCACTGGGCATGACAAAGAAGTATCAAGCCGATTTTTTTGTTGTCGATTATTTACAAAAATACGATTGGCATACATCCAGAGGCAGGCATATATTCCGGTAACCCATTAATGCCGAGCGCATATTTTATCACACACCCCACCATACTATATTTGAGGTTATGTATTATCAACTGATTTCGTTCTAGTGTTAAAATTCTAATCAAAATACCTTCTTGTAACTTGTCTTTGTGTAAAAATAGTGAATCGAGGAATCAGCAACGTTTCAAAGATTTACAGCATTGTCATGAATAAACATATGTTGTTTTGGACCATACAAAATGAGCAACAGGTAAGATACACTTTAGTAATTTGAAACAGTTTTATAATAACCGTTTCTACCGCCTATTTTGTGATTGTTAACTAAGTACACTTTTTACCTTTTCATGTATTTTTGGAAAATATATTTAAAAGTTATATATGTTATATCGTATGCTGGGAATCTAAGGGTAAACATGTTTTCAATTATTTCAGATTCCTAGCGATCCCAAAGATGCTGAGGAATTACTAAACTACTTGGATTCGTTAGATTTCGACGATGAGCATTATAAAGAAGTTAAAGAAGCTGAAGCTTTGAAACTAGCGTTGTTACCTCCAGCAGATGGCCAAGACAGTAACCAGGATGACGCAGTTAGTAATGGGCAAGTTATACATTCAATTCTAGACATTGGAAAAAGGTGTATTAGTCAAATATATGGAAGTTTTGACAATATCCAAACATGGAGAAAAGCAGCTAGTCGGAGTAGCTACAAGAAATAAAAGAGAAGAAGATAACGGTAGTGAATCAAAAAACTAATAAAAGGAAAAGAAACTTGACACAATATGGAAAACGATTTAACACCAAGAAACCAAAAACTACATAACCTGAATAATGTGGGTCCCTATATAGTAGAATAAGACAGCATAATGCACCTTTTAGAATAAAACATAAATTACCATATCAGACGCTGTTCATCTTTCGCCTTAGTCATACTTTTTGGACCTTCTTTCATAATATAATTTTATCTTTCCATTTTTCTCTTCTTTTCTATTTACACATTTTTGTTTTAAATTCATTTAAATTGAAAAATTCTCTTCAGAAAATCCTAACCTAGCCAAAAATGTCTTAATTAAAAGATTTATTCAAATCATAAATTATTTTTGACCAAAAACTCTGTTGACTGTTAGCAATGTAAGTCTTGAACGAATTGCATGGAGCAAGTATGACATTTTAGCCCTCACCCGTATATATCTACCATCAACGACTGGGCTTGTCCTTTTCACCACACTTTTGTATCTTTTATCAATTATTATACTCTTCGCAAATACAAAACGAAGAGTATATTGCATTCGATCGGCACATTTCTAAAACCGGTAATATTGCTTGTAGATCACTGTGTTGGTGATTGAATTCTGAACAACTTTCAAAATGCTCATCCGTCCGTATGTCCGTCAGTCTCTTTGTCTGTCTGTTTGCCTGTCTTTTTTAATTTCGTCTGTCTGTCTGTTGGTGCATTAACTAAAAAACTGTTTGACTGAGAACAATCACATTTGGTAGGTAGCTAACGCTACTGTCAGGGAAGAAATGGTTAAACTTTCACTGGAAAATATACAGGGTGGACCGTCTAAAGGGAATAAATATTGAAAAACTTTTTTTTGCTCAAATTTAAAATTTCCACGTTTCATGACATTCTAAACCTATTTTACAAATTGAATATTTTTTTTACCAACATTTTTGAAAAATTTTTCACCACTAAAATAGATGCAAAAAAATCGGTAAAGGTATTTACACAGAACTTCCCTCGTTATTTGCGCATGAGGTCGCTCTAAAAAATTTTTAATTACGAAATGACATTGGGAATAATAATCGGAATATAGTTATTGCTATTGTTACAAAGAAAACCTGATAACTTTTGGTCAAGAAAATATACAGAGTTCTCATCCAACAGCAAAAGTTCAATACTAAATAGCAGGTGCCACATATGGCAGACTTGCGCAAATATCTTTACAAATGTCCACCATGACTGAATTATTTCTTGGGATGACCACCCTGTACATTTTTCAATAAAAGTATAATAGGTGCATATGCCAGATATTATTGCCATCTGTCACATTTTCAATCCAATATTCACGTAATGGAGTGGAAGTATAGTGTGTGGTCAAGAAATTTCATTTTTTTTAAAATTTTTCAAAAGATGTTGGTAAAATAATTTTCAAAATTTTTTCTTCTGAAATAGGTTTAAAATGTAAAACGTAGAAATTTTAAATTTGAGCAAAAAGTTTCCTTCTATTCCATAGTAGTGCTAAAAGAAGTTTAAAAATTAAAAATTATATATTTTTTAAAATAGGTTTAGAATGCAATGAAACGTGAAAATTTTAAATTTGAGCAAATAAAAATAAATTCGATCTATTTTGGTGGTAAAAACTTTTTGCAAAATGTTGGTGAAAAAAATTTTCGAAATTTTTTTTCTGAAATACCTAGGCTTAGAATGTCATTTAAATTTGAGCATTCTAGTGTTAAATTTTTTTCCAAATTGGTAACAAAATGTTGCAAATTTTTTTTTCCGAAATTGGTTTGGAATATCATGAAACGTGGAAATTTTAAATTAGAGCAAAAAAATGTTTTTCGTCTGTTCTATAGTAGTGATACATAAATGGATTAAAAATGTTTTCAAATTTTTTAAAAAATTCTTCAAAAACATTTTTTAATTTGTTTGAATAGTTTTAGAATGTCATGGAAACGTGGATAGTTAAAATCTGAACAAAGAAAAAAAATTGTATCTTAGTGGTAAATTTTTTTAAAAATAGTAAGAAAAATTTCTAATTTTTCTTTTAAATAGATTTAGAACACTATGAAACGTGGAAATTTGAAATTTGAAGAAACAAAAAAAAAATCCATCTATTTTAGTGGTAAACAAATTTTCAAAAATGGTAAACAAAAATTTTCAAAATTTATTTTTTTTTGAATCAGGCTTAGAATGCCATGAAACGTGGAAATTTTAAATTTGAAGAAAGAAAAAAAAATTATTTCATTTTAGTAGTAAAAATTTTTTCAAAAATATTGGTGAAAAAAAATTTCAAAATTTTTTTTCCTGAAATAGGTTAAGCGTGTCATGAAACGTAGAAATTTTAAATTTGAGCAAAAAAAAATTTTTTGCATCTTGGTAAAAATTTTTTCAAAAATGTTTGAAAAAAATTTTCAAAATTTTTTTTTTCTGAAATAGGTTTAGCGCGTCATGAAACGTGGAAATTTTAAATTTGAGTAAAAAAAAATTTTTTTCACTATTTATTCCGTTTAGATGGTCCACCCTGTATTTTTTCAGTGAAATTTCTACCATGTCTTCGCTGACAGTAGCGTCAACTACCTACTAAGTTTGACTGCTCTCCGTCAAGTAGTTTTTTTAGTAAATGCACCAACAGACAGACAGACAGACAGACAGACTGACGGAATTGAAAAACCTATATTTTCGTAATCTACGTGTTCTGAAACGTCAGAATCCGAAAAAATCTCGGAGGGTGATTTTTTCTCGAATACAATACTTCCCTTCGGTATGCGAGGGAAGTAAAAATACATATTTGGTCAAATTTAAAATTTCCACGTTTCATGACACTCTAAACCTATTAAAAAAAAAAATTGTAACTATGTACTATAGAATAGATTTTTTGCTCAAATTCAAAATTTCCACGTTTCATGATATTCTAAACCTATTTCAGAAAAAAAAAATTGTAAATTTTTTTTACCATTTTGGAAAAAAAAATTACCACTAGAGTAGATGGAAAAAAATGTTTTGCTCAAATATGAAATTTCCACGTTTCATGACATTCTAAACCTATTTTAGAAGAGGAAAAAGCAGAAAATTTTTTTACCAACATTTTTGAAAAATTAAAAAAAAAAGAAATTTTTTAACCACTGCTATACTTCCACTCCACTATGTGAATGTCAAATTGAAAATGTGACAGGTGGCAATAATATTTGGCATATGCACCTATTACACTTTTATTGAAAAATATACAGGGTGGTCATTCCAAGAAATAATTCAACCATGGTGGACATTTGTAAAGGTATTTGCGCAATCCTTCTATATTTGGCACCTGCTATTTAGTATCGAATTTTTGCTGTTGGATGAACACTCTGTATGTTTTTTTGACCAAAAGTTATCAGGTTTTCTTTGTAATAATAGTTATAACTATATTCCGATTATTATTCTCAATGCCATTTCGTAATTAATAATTTCTTAGAGTGATCGCCATGCACAAATAACGAGGGAAGTTCTGTGTAAATACCTTTTCCGTTTTTTGTAAATAAGATTAATAGGCCTTAGAAATGCATTTTCAAAGATTTGTATTATAAAAAAATGAAGCCAAGTCGAACGTAAAATAAGCTTCTTATGAGAGTTGCTTTAAATTGGACACGCTGTATATCGTTTCTAATAACTAAGTTCTTTAAGCTGAAATAAGAGTTTTATTCCGCATCGAACTTCGTATTCATGTAATTGTGCAAGAAAATGGTACAAGGGTGCCGATATTGTTTCCAGTTAATAATGCTGTAGCCAGTTTAAGTCATCATACCCTTCCTACGCGTAACAATGTTCTTACAAAACCGCTTTAGGCAGGACATTATCAGTATCTTAAAAACTAGAGGAATTTAGGATTTTGCAGTGTGCCTAAGGCTGCAAGTGAAATTCCGTCTACAACTTGCTATCCTTCACATATTAAACCCTGAAAAAGGTCTATTTACTTTTACTTAAAAATAGAATGTCTAAAGTAAACATTTGTCGTTTGTTTATATTAAAGTAACCCCAAGGGGTATTTGCGATACAATTCTGTTAACATATTGCCTTTATAACAAAACAATTCTTGTTTCATGAATAAAGAAAGCAGGGCCTCTTTTGTTGATATTAAATATTCTCCGTAATTTTATTATTGTGCATATAGCTCAAGCAAATTAAACAAATACAAGGGGTATCTACGAAACTGTCTTCACAAGTTGAGATCATATAAAAACTTGAATTAGTGGAATAAAAAAAGGAACCTGTTGACCTAACTTTTGGGCCCAAGAAATGATCACATCAAGTTTATTCCAAAATCCGTGCAAAGAGGCATTTCACCTATTTTATCCAGAGGTACCCGTTTGAAGCCTAAATATTAAGCCATGTGGACACAAATGAATTTGTTATCTGAAATTTGAATTTCCCGCAATTTTATGCCATTAAATTGAAATTTTCGAAATATAGATCTCGATGCCAGCTTTCCGTTGACATTAAGGAAGTTTCTTTCTTAAGTCTTTTAGCCACGTTTTTGGCATTTATTTATAAACCAAATAACAGCAAATGGTAAGGAAACATTTTTCAGGCTAAGAAACAATAATGTATTTATCACGTTACGCTAGCCCATGGAGGGCGCCGCATGATGAATATTTTTTCTTTCCTTTTGACGAAACGTTGTAGCACTTTAGACTACAAAATAGCATGCAGGACACATTTCCATGTAAAAAAGGTACACTTGATAGAAGTTGGTAATTCCAACCGTTTTCGAGAAAACTGCTGTAAAATATTTCAAGAATTCCGGCACGGTAGCTCAGTCGTCTAAACGTCTTAGTGGCCGTGTTTCATCAAATTGTGAAAAACAGTTTTAAAGAATATAGACAATAACTGACCTCAATACAATACATTCTTTAGTTAAATATGTACAGGATAGTCATCTAGTAAAAAAGAAATAAATAAGAAACGGATGTTCGATTTCGGATAGCGTCGAAGGCAGGCGCGTTTTTGTAGCACATACAATATTTCGAATAAACTTGGTTAATACTATGAAAATTGTACGAAATTGTGTTGAATTAAAGCGTGGACAATTCTACATTAATTGATATAAATTAGTACGAGTTTGGCTGTTTCATATAGTTGATATTTGATTTGATATTGGTTGGATATAGCATCACCTAAACGCATATATAAACAACTTGAAAAAGAGACACAAACAACTGGCAATATGTTATAAACTATGCACCATAAACTTATCTTCGGCAAATAACAACAAGCTGGTTTCTAAGATGGGTGATACAACGAGTGCAAGTAGCGTGGGAATCCTACAGAACATGGAGGGAAACTACCAACATATACATAGGGATGAAAAAGATAAGTTCTATTAGTGGTATTAGTTTATTAATCCTTATTAATTATTAAACCTTAAAATTAAAAATATATTAAACATAAGGCAGGTCACACAACAGGAAGGTTTCAACTGCCACGTGTCCACATATTAAACTTATTTACAAATGTCAAAATATTTCTCGGATTAAAATAATTAAGATCTGCTTAGTATACAGAGAGTCCCAAATATTCTCCAAGATCTATTTTTTGCTTTTTGCAGATTTTGCTCTTTTATCTTTACCTTAGTAAATCAGTATATTAAGTGTCTCAAATATTCTATCAGTGCTCTTCTTTGCACTTCCACTGTAAATAGCTGGAACGGCATCTAAATGAAAGCTTCTTACAGCAAGCTAATGTATGTCTTGGCAAACAAACGGGAATGACACTAATGAAGGACGTTGAAACGAAAACACAAATTTCTAGAAAACATTAAACATATCTGGACGCAAGCGGGCAGGACGGTGTGCACACTGCTAGATCCAGAAACAGAAGACTCAGAAGAAGAATAAACAGAGATGATGATAGATGTAAACTTAAAAGAAGCATCTCACAAACACTTGCACTTCCCCTCCTATATTCCTACACCTTGTGTCACATAGCTCTCGCTGGTGGCAACAAGCATGTCCCATATCCAATTCGGCGTACGCAGCTGCACAGTGAGGGAAAAATGTGCCGATAGTAGATATAACAATCAATTTATATTAAAAAAATAGAAAATACCCTTAAGACATTGTACTTTATAGCAATGCTGCATTAAAGTGGCTCAATAACATTCATGACTCCTTTATTCGCAGATAATGTTAAGGTTAAAACTTTTAAGTTGACTGTTGTTTAATACATATAATTTTTCACTTATATGTTATATTAAGTTTAATGCTGTTAATTAGGTTAGTCTATATTCATAGGAATAATATCGTAAGGATAAGAAAATATTCCTATTTTTACCAGTTAGTAAAATAGTATTTCTCTAACACCATTTCGGAAACTACAAATTCCACAACTATCATCCCAACATACTTATTAGTGGAGTAAATACGCCGGAAAATGTTGGTGGAATAGCACCGATTTGAAAAATTTCTTTCTACACGTGTTCCCTGGACCCCCAGGAATATTCATCAGCATTGACCCCTGCATCGCCTTCAAAAATGAGAAAGTTAGGGGGGTTTGAGTGCCCCAAAAAATGGCTATCATAAAAATTTGTATAAAATTAATATTTCGCCTCGGAAATGGGCTCTAGGAGGTTTCTTGGATCACTGATCACTAATCCGAGGTCCAAATTGAGAAATTCCATATTCCAGTACGAAATTCGTGCCATTTTTTGATAAGAATTCCACTTTTTCGAGCGGAAATATGAATATGAATATATTGTTGCGGAAGAGTGTTCTAGGAGGTCTTTTTGGTCGCTGACCACGATTCTGAGATCCAAATTGAGCAATTCCATATTTCAGACTGCAATACGTGTTATGGAAAATTTAATTTTTTCAGATAGAAATTAAATATTAACGTTTTTCCACGAAAATGTACTCTAGGGAGTTCTTTTGGCCGCTGATCACGAATCCGAGGTCAAAATTGAGGAGTTCCATATTCCAGAATGAAATTCGTTAGAATTCTTTCATAAGTTCTTGGAGTAATTTTTTTTTTATTAAAGTGACAATTTTTTTTGCCCATAAAACTCTGATAAAATTCTGACGTGTTCCTTGTAAAAAAATAAATAACTCTATTACATCGTTTTGCGGCAAAAAATGTTTGGAACACCAAAAATCAAAATATGTAATAAAAAGTAGGGTTGCTATTTGAAATTTCAATGTGCCCCCACCCCTGTCGGGGTAAGGAGGTGATGGTAAACAATTTATGCGCAAAAGATGCCCCTTCCAAACTGAGATATTTGAAACATTGTGCCCTTATAGGATTTTCACATTTTCTACAGGCTTTTGACAGTTGTTATATGTCATTTACGAAAGAATGTATATCTGTAGATTTATAAATATTAGTGCGTGTAAACTTGTTGACATAACGTTTTAAATTCTTATAATTGGTTTATAAAAGTGAATCCATTAATAAAAGAGACGATATGGTTATTCCCAACAGGTAAGACAACATTTCAATTGTTCAAAAATTTCTGGAATATGGATATCTTAAATTTGAACCTCAGAATACTGTATACTGTTATTTACCGCTTTCATTGTGAAATCTAATAATATAGTTATTATTGGCACTAGAAGAAGTCCCGCCCAAAAAACAGCCGTGGTAAGAACCATGACATGCATGCCCACCATAACACCTCCCACGGGAATGGTCGGATAAAGTATACTAGATACACCTAAGAATACAAATCAAATAATTATGGAGCCCCAAATAAAACAATGCGTTAGCCACGTCCATGACTTTAGTTCTAATCCAGCTTTTAGACACACAGTTACAATGACGTATGTATGATCAGCGACTAAAAAAACCCCTAAAGCACATTTTCGTGGTAAAACGTTAATATTTAAATTAAAAAAAAAATAAAATGAAATTTTCCATGGCACGTATTCCAGTCTGGAATATGGAATTCTGAAATTTGGACCTCAAAATCAGGATCAGCGACCAGAGAAAACCCTTAGAGCACATTCTCGTAGAACGGTAATATTTAAATTTTCTCTGAAAAAATGGAATTTTCCGTTGCACATGTTTCAGTCCGCAATATGAAATTCTTAAATTTGGACCTCAAAATCACGATCAGCAATCAAAGAAAACCCTAGTGCACATTTTCGTGGAAAAACGGTAACATTTAAATTTTCTCTGAAAAAATGGAATTTTCCATTACACATATTTCAGTGCGGAATATGGAATTTTTAAATTTGGGCCTTAAAATCATGATCAGTGGCCAAAAAAAACTTCCTAGAGCTCATTTTCGTGGAATAACGTTAATATTTATTTTGTTTCTCCAAAAGTGCTTTCGACAAATCAGAAGCCGTTAAGCTCTACTTAGTGGTTCGGTTGCTATGGTTACGTTTAGCGTCGTATTTCACGTCTTAAACCATTTTGAAGTTTTTTTGTATAATTTCTAAAATCTAGCTAGAGAAAGTATAGTCTACAGCACGTTTAGAATGGCATATCCCACACTCGCGAACCATACAGACTTTTCGCTCGTGTGGAATATGGCCCATTTCAGAAATTGTTGTAGAATATATTATTACAAATATTGTCTGTAATTGTTTATTTGTGGCATAATCAGATTTTCTTACTTTTTATTGAGTATTTTGCCACTGAAAAATATTTAAAAATTTTAATGAAAAAACCTCTGCGCCAAACGGATCAGGCAGAGGTTGGTTCTTGAGTACTTGACTGTTTCAAAAAAATTGGGAATAGGTTTTCCGTACGAACGGTTTTTCAAACGGGCTCCACGCTAAGATCGGTTTTATCAAAAACCAAACCTCTAAATATTGTTCAAAATTCAAAAAATTGCATTTATTGTGTTCCGTGTGAGTGCGGAAAACATTACGTAGGTGAATCATCTAGACCTTTCAACGTAAGGCTTGGTGAACATAGAAATTACGCTAGAAGGGGAGAATTTGAAAAATCCAAAATTTGTGAACACGCGTGGGATAATAATCATAGGATTAATTGGGAATCGGCGAAGATTTTGGAAAAAAAGAGCAACGGAACTAAAAGAAAACTTAAAGAATCCGCGATTATTTTATTAAACGAGGATAGATGCGTTTCTAATTATTCAATAGATTTTTGTACTAGTTGGTTGCCCATCCTTAGAGACGAAGTAAGTAAAAATAAGATAAACATAATTTAATGTCTCACGTGACTATGGAAATACATAAACAAAGAACTGTCATGGTTGACGGCCAAAAAAGTTTTGAGAACGGAAGTAGATTCTCTTCCGAAACGTTAACTACCTATAGCTTTGATTTTCAGTTTTTAGTTTATAACATTGTTCTAGTTTGTCTATTTTTAGATGTGAGCCTTTTTGAAACAGCCAAGTACTCAAGAACCAACCTCTGTCTGATCCGTTTGGCGCAGAGGTTTTTTCATTAAAATTTTTAAATATTTTTCAGTGGCAAAATACCCAATAAAAAGTAAGAAAATATTATTACAAGTCCAAACGCAACTAATGACGAGTATTTGGAATATCGTAATTTTTAGATCAACCCCTGTTTTCATTACTTTGAAGGATCGATAGGACTTGAGTAAGATCAAAGATGAGATCAGCATAAAAAACTCTGAAGAACAACTTTTGATTACAAACTTTATTTTACTTGAATTTCGAAATTTCACCGCATTAAACCTTCAACTCCCGTCTTAACCCCTTAAAAGGGTTATGATTCATACATTAAACTTTGCCGCAGTATTACTCTAAAGTACAACGTCGTAACGGTATTTTCCATTTCTTTTTAAATTTAAATTGTTTGATGTATCTACACTCGGCAGATTTTCTTCCAAAAAGGGCATATTTTTTCCCACTGTGAGCCGGTCCAGAGGTATATAAAAATACCCGAATTGGATCTGGAAGTGGCAGCAATGTCTATCATATGCTGGCTAATCATTCAATCAATCAATCAAGAATCGGAAGTTTTGTGTGAATATCTTCCTCCTTTTTTTAATGGCTTTCAGCTAATTGCCATTAGCCACGCAGATTTGTTAAAATACCGCTCACAAAGAAGGAATGCGAGGGGAGCGGGGAATACATTGGACACATTCTTCTCGCCTAGGAGTCCATCACGGCTTTTTGTATTCACACACAAAAAGAGACTACGGTTAACATGGGTTAAAAAAAACATGAGGTAAGAAAAACAAAGGACAAAATTTAAATATCCATTCCAATTGTGTAAGTATCTTCAACAATCTAACAATATAATTAAAGCCATGTTCATCTCAAAGTTCATTCAAATTATTACTAACTGTGTAATAAACACTGACTCAATTAATTTTTATCGCGCTCGAAACATTGCTAAATTTATTATAATTTGATTTACTGCGTCGGAATTTCCTTTGAAATATAAATAAGGAACGTAATTACTAGTGAACGATGAAGAAGGAACGGAGGACGAAGAAGAAATATGAAGTATTTTATTTATAACAGCAATTTATATTGCATCAGGGAGTCAAGAATCTAAACAACGAGTTACAAAGCCAATGCTATTATCTTTAAAGCTTTTTGGAAGGGCCAATAAATAATAAGTAATGCTTTCTTCTCACGTAACTAATCTATGAGAACAGGAACCCCAATAACTGCCAACTCATCAATTCAATATATCTTAAGAGAAAAAGATTTGCCATTAAAAATGCAACTTCAATACGCCACAGAATTTCAATCTAGGAAAGTGATTTTGTTAAAGTAATTTCTTTGCTTCTTGTTTCCCTACTTTATTTATTACTCTGTATTTGTGCCGTAATTAAATTTGGTCAGATATACTGCCTTACGGAAAACTCGAGTTCTTGTTGATTATTCTATAATTAGAGGATAAACGTGTTGTAGTAATGGTCCAAATATTCTATATAACCTTAGAGTACAGGATCTTCAGAAAATTTGTAAAACAATATTAAATTATATGCAGAAAATACTTAGGTCTCCATCAAGAGCTTTGTATTTGACAACATTTCGACACAATACTAATTTAAATTTTTTTCCTGCAAAAATGATTCATAGAATTTTGAGTAATTTTTATTAACAGTAAAATCACAAGAGTTGCTTTTCATCGGAAAAATTTCTCTTTGTAATGAAATCATTTTGCCAATCAGTGATTTTGTAAGAAAAACTGACATGAAAAAATTGCGAGACCGGAGGTCGAACGATTTTGACAAATGTCAGCTTTTCGAGCAAAATTACTGATTGACAACATGTTGAGTTAAAAAGAAATTTATCCATAAAAGAAAAGCTCGAGTGAACATTTTTGATTAGTGGAATAATCAAAAATACAATATTAAATCAATTACATTTTATTTAATTTATATTAATAGACATTTCCTTATTTATTTTATCATATTTCACTTCGTTTACATTAATAACAAACTTATAGTTGTCATCGGTTTCAGAACGCATAGTGCTTGTCGAAGTTTTTGATAAATCCGTAGAAACAATGGATGTCTGCTCTTGCAATGAACGACTAGTACTAGGAGTACCTTGGATTTTCCTTGCAATATCAAGCTTATTGGATATAGAATCCTCGATATAACTGTCTGTTATAGCGGAACTTCTCCACCCACTATGTGGTTTAATTGTTGTGAGGTCAGCACATTTATCAGCCAGTAAAGTTGTTGAAGTGCGCCTCATGTGGTCTCAATGGCCGCTATAAACTTCTGCGTTTGCCAGATTAAGAAATGAAGCAACTTTTGAGGGAACTTTCGACAAAGTGTTGATTCCAACAGGCTGTGAAGTACATTTTTTATTAGTGTATCGTGAAAAAAATCTGTCGTTGGTTAACTTCTTCGGACGTAAGGACATGTATTTTCTACACGTCTCCACAGTATTGATAGATAATCCTTCTTCCTTAATTGCGAATTTTCGTGAGACGCCGATCTTGATATCTGGTATAGAAACAGGCATATATGCGTCTTTGTCTTCTACATAATTGATTTTCAAATTCCTCAATTCACAGCAACGACAAGCACCAGATACCCCCATTATTAGTGCAGCCTAAAATATTTCAAAGTTTATTATCTACAATGTCTAAAAGGTTGAGAGATATTACCTTAATCATTAAATATTCTTTATCGCAAGCCCTTTTCAAATATTCTTATACGTGTGCTCTTTCCAATACCGCAGCTTTCTTCGCTTTGTACCCTCTCCACTCACTGGAATAATTGGAGAGTTTCTTCTTCAGCTTCCCGAAGGATTCTCCCAGGAGCAAAATTGCTTTCTTGAATTTTTCACCGACTTCACAAATGTTTACAAATGAAATCGATAAACAATCAAAACTACATAGCAACAATTCAACACTTTCCAAGTTTTTTTTAAATTAATTTCAATAATTAATTCTTGACGTTACAGTCGCTGACAGAGCGAAATATCAAATCATTTTTTGATGAAATCCGAGTCTAAATGACCCTGATTGTGGATAAACGTTGTATAGCATTCGTGTTTTAGTCGCATTTTATCCACTTAAGAAAATTAAGCTCTCTAACTTCATTCTCGAGTTTAAAATTTCTTGCGTGGATAAAACGTTATCTGAAACACTTATACAATAAATAACTATTTCTTATGCAATTACTTGAAGGAACAAATATTAAAAGCACACTTGTTCTAAATTGTTTGGTTTGGTGTACTGATTTCAATATTCTCTTCTCTAGTTTCCACACATGTCGAATATTCGTTCTGACTTGTTTTATTCGAGGCTCGTAAGTTACTAACAAGATATTCGTGATGTTCTGGGTCAATTTGGAGGTAGGGTTTAATTGATGATGATGGTGAGTGTCCGGTTATCTTTATAAGTTGTTGGTCTCTTATCTCTGCTTTGGCTAAATGGGAAACTGTGCTGGCACGGTTTGATGATTCGTAATTTTATTATTTGTGATGTCCAGTCCAATTTTAGCTGCAGAATGTTTGGTTCAAGTCGATATCGTATTAATTCCCAGTGGAACATATCTACACCGACCTATAGAATTTCTGTTTTTCCAAAAGGGATTTGGAGTTAGAAAAAGTCGTTCGTATGTTGTGTTCAAGTTTTTTTTAACACGCTTTTATTAGCTTCACCTGTATCTATCAATCTATCAATGTAACGGAATTTTTCAATGTAATTTTCACTCGCTTCTAATTGTTGTATCATCATGAAACTTGGCAGCTGTGTGTAACTCCGATGACAATACAATACAGTATACTCAATTTTATATTATATTCCAAATGGCCGCCGCCCAAAGATGGCGGATTATCATTTTCTTTACAACTGTCTTGATATGGGTATCAAAGAAAACGGATTAACAACTAGAAAACAAATGTGTCATCAAAACTTCAAAATGGCGGCGTCACCATGGCGGATAGGTTTTATCAATTATCGTCTCTCACTTGGAAATCGCCACCTTAAAGGTCAATATGATTCAAATGTAAATGTCAATGCTGATATAGGACATAGCTAAGAGCAATGGTCAAAATCTTTCTCATATCGTTTAATACGTCTGGTTAAAAAATAACGTAGATGTTGCACTCGGTATTATCGTTGAGTACAGCACGTCACTTTTATATGATACCATTGAGATTAAATCCACACTCAATATTTTCTTTATTTCTATTGTTTAAGTCAACCTTTACTCGCTTCATAATAGTTTTATTTAGAAAACCCTATTACCGTTTTAATGTAAAATTTATGTATCACCTAATCTGTGTACCTTCCGTATGGACCTGAAACTGACAGACACACGGTATATCATAGTCTCAATTTATTGTACATACTTGTATTACTTCCACATCCACGTAGTGGATTGGAAGTGTAGTAATGGTAAAAAAAAAATCAAAATAATTTTTCCTTCAAATATGGTTAAAATGCCATGAAACGTCGAGATTTTAAATTTGAGCGAAATTTGATGACACGAAATTAAGTAACTTGAAAATTAGTACACGTATGTATTTTAATGATTACTTAGGCAGCGGTTTTTTTGAGTGATTAATCAAACTTTAGCATTAAAGTTATAATTAAATCAAATTTTAATAAAATGTGACAGAGTACACGCCTCTGGCGAACCCCTCAAATAAAGAATATGATCCAGTTTCAATAGTATTCTACTCTACTCTTTTACATACGTACTAGATTTGAAATAAAGATTTTAAGTCTAACAGCTGTTATTGTGTTTACAAGTGCTGCACACTTATATACATATAAAGCACACAGATATTCATAGATGTTTGAGCCCAGTATGTTATGAACTCGATTTCAATGCTATTTTATTTATACAATGACTAGCTATTAAACATATTTCCGGTCGCTGTATTGGTGCAATAATGCGTTAGCAAGTAATGAAGACAGAAACGTTTGCCATATCACCACCGATTTTATTTATTTAATATTAACATTGTCGTGTGTTAATGATTACATAATTATGAAACATCATTACTTAAGATAGAATCAGTGAAATAATCCGTATAAAATACCCAGTTCGAAATGTTGATATCATTTACTTCCACATCCACATATTGGAGTGGAAGTAAAAAAAAATTCAATTTTTTTAGCTTAAAATAGGTTTAGAATATCACGAAACGTCGAGATTTTAATTTTTTTAAATTTCTGTCTGTCGGTCTGTAACTTTTTTTGTGCGCACGATATCCCTGGAAGGGTTTAAGATATTGATTTGAAATTTTATACACGTATGTACTATAACGAGATCTGGAACTGGACTATTTTTTTAATTTATCCGGTGAAGGGTTGGGGAAAAATAGGGCAAAGAGGAGAAAATAAGTAAAGCATGCTGGAAAGAGTACAAAAATTGGCATTTGATGTATATACTAGAAGCCAAGGCTTCAAATTTTTTTGCAATATTTTCCATCCCCCGCGTCACCCTCACTCCATTATAAAAGGGGTTGATAAACTAAAATTGAGATATACACTTGAAATTTGGTACACGTATATATTATAACGATGCCTAGAACTAGATTATTGAGATGAATCCGTTGAAGGATTGGGGGTTAAATAAGGGTAAATATGGGGAAATAAGTAAAACAAGCTGGTAAGAGCACAGAAACTTCTGAGTCAATGTACATACTAGAAGGCAAGGTCCTCAGACTTTTCAACCCCACCACTACCCCCACATAATTATTAAAGGGGTTGATAAAATATTATTGACATACCCACTTGAAATTTGGTACTCGTATGTATTATAACGACATCTGAACTAGATTATATATTGATATGATTCCGTTAAAGCATCGGAGGTGTATTGGGGAAAATAGGTAGAGGAAGCTAATAGGAGTGCAGAAACTTCATTTTTGGCGTATATGCTAGAAACCAACATCAAATTTTGTGATGCCATGTGCCTCAAATATTATTAAAATTCTGTGAACAATCATTTCCACACACTAGAGTGCAAATATAGTCAAAACATTTTTCTTTAAAGAGACTTGGATGGAAAATCTGGATATGGAAGTAGTGATTCCTTAGGTGCTAAGCTATTTGTAGCAAGAATGCAACATTTGGGGTGTAATTGGCTATATATTGGCTATCCCCGTGACATTTCCGCATAATGTGAATTTAATGTTGTTTACGAAATATTTTATTCCCAAAACAGTTTAGTTAATTCAGATATATAGAGCTAAAACTTCAAAAAATAGTCATATATCGTCTCTCGATAAAACTTTAAGCACCATCAATCGTACACGGTCCATAAAACTTGCTCATTTTGACGTTTACGTTGAATATTCAACTTTTACTAAGGTAATGTGTTGTGGCATTACAATAAACCGTGCACCACTCAGAAAATGTCTCGCTGCAGTTTTGCACCTGCGAGAATTATTCCTCGGAACCATTAGAGATTTCTCTCATAAATCATGTTACAGTAAATGCGGCAAGTTTTACATTATTTTAAACAAACAAATAATTACTAAAATCTCTTGTTCTATCAGGTAAAAGTGTTCATGGTTTTTGGACAGCTTCTTCTTACCCAGTGTAATTATTTTTTTCTACAAACACCATTAAAAACTATATTTTTAACACGGCGTACTTGACTTAAAAATGTAATATTATATAAACTCGCGTTGAAAATGATCACATGATTTACTTTTAACACTAGTGCAAAAAGTCGTTTGTCATAATGAAATTTATATATTTATTAACAAAAAAATACAAGTATTATATTTATATTAATTAATTGTAAAATTGAAGCAATTAGGAATATTTATCCCTTGTGAGGAAGCTAATTCACAAGAAGAAATTGTTGAAGTTGAACTTGAAGCAGTGGAGGAAATACTATTAATGTGTTCTATTTCTGAATTGTTAGAAGAAGGGCAATTATTTGGAAGAATGTGACAAGCAATTCTCTTTTTGTCAAACAACGGGCAAACTTGATTTATTTATTTCATAAATCCTACAAACTACTAGAATTATGAGGTAACCATTAAAAGGATTTGAAATCTTTTTAAAGTAACTTTATTGTTCTTTTAATGGTGTTTGTAGAAAAAAAAATGTATGATACACGTGTTAAAAATGACTTTATTTTTAACACTTGTGTCATATATAACTATTCAAGGCGATTAAAAATATCAATCCTAATATAGTAGATCTCAGATTACAATGCAGTACTTATAAAGCTAGGGAATGTGTGTCCTTGTCTCTGATTGGTACATTTGCAAGCCAAGTTTACGCAGGGGAAATTAGTATATCAGAATAGATTTCTTATTTCATTCTTACTGCAATAAAATAAGAATATTTATGCCATAATTTAAATTACGTAACTTCAATATATTTATAGAGTCGGCTCAAGTTTAAAAAGACCGATGTATGAATTAATTTTGCACATACGTTTTCACTATCTCTTGCACAGAAACTTAAAGCCATAGCCTAAAGACGTTGTCAATGTATGTCTACCAAGATTATTTCCCACTTTTTTGAGACGGAAATATGAAATGTACACTGAGGAGTGAGAAACATAGTCATAAGCTCACTGATTTTCAAACTGCGTGATTTAACGACGAATATTATTTATTTCCGTGAACTAACACCACCCTAAATATGAAAAACGTCTTTATATGAAATGCTAAAGTTATTTTCAGTGGTAAATAGTGGATATTCATCCAAACGAATAATGTCAAACCACTAAGTCTTACAATTTACTAGTACGTAGATATTACACGTTTTAGAGCAGAATAAACACGATCGCGTAGCTCAATCGGTAAGATGCTCGAACAGCAATAAATATAAATGGGGTTGTTGCAAGATCGATCTCCAAGCACTTCGACTATTTTTTATTTGATTAATTATTAAAAGTTAATAATTTTCCTTCGAAAATTTTTATTTTATCAAACTACCCCGCGAATTTTGTTAAAACTTTATTTTCCCCAAAAATGTGTCTACTTACTTACGTTATGTATTAATACATGAATGGTGAAACGTGCGTCGAGTAGATAAATTCTTCAAGTGTAGTGTTTCAGTGTTTATGAAAATGTGTCAATGTGTCGTTTTTTCAAAATTGTTTTAATTTATTTGTTTTAAAATTATTGTTAATTTTTTTAATATTTATTTTGTCAACCAGAATTTTTATTTATTACCGCTAAAAGAAGAATAATTTCTTTTCGTTATTCTCATAGAGATTTCAGATTTTTTTTTGCTATATGAAATATTTTATTTTTACTGACATCGTTTCCCCTAATAATACTATCCTTTGCTGGCAAGAAACGCCCAAACCTTCCCGTGTCTCTTGCTGGACTGTAGCAATATTAGTCTTTGATTTCTTTTTCTGATCACTCATTGTTATTGACTGAATGGGGCAATTCATTTTTTGTTATCAGTTTCATTTGTGCCCGAACCTATATACCTACAGTGTCCGTCGTAAAGTTGGCTACATATGGGAAAAATTTGTATTATTGAGATTTCTAAAAAATACTATATTGGGGGTTCATTTCTTTTTTTACATGCAAATACTTTTACTCAACTAAAATACATGAAGTTTTTGTCGAAACTAATCAAATATTTGTGAAATAGACACAAGATAATTAATGGTAGGGGTAAAATTTGCACTTTTTTATTTTCCTCATATCTGCTTCAAAATTGATATATGGGGTCCTTGTCCGCTATATGCACTTTTCATTTATAAAATTTTTCGATATCTTAACAATTTGACCCACTTTTTGGTACCACGGTCAACTATTTTTTACAGTCCTGTCAAACCGATGATCACATGACATGTGTCAAAATGTAATTTTTTGTTGTTGGACATGCATATACGAACCCCCAATAGAGTTTTTTAGAAATGTCAAAAATACATTTTTTTCCCATATGTAGCCAACTTTATAGACACTGTATAATCAGAATTCCACTAAAATTATGAAGTTACTGAATTAATAATCTTAACATTATATGATAACATCTTTCCTATTTTTTTAAAATTATTTAGCGACATCATTGCTGAGAACTGTTTGAGAACTACTGGCATTTCTTAGGCTTCAAACAAAATCTTAATTCAGATGTTTTAGCGGCCATGACACAAGTCAGTTTAAATTGTACCCGACTCTAATATAGCCAAATGCAAATTAAAGTGAATTTAAACCAGTCAGTTTTATTTTGTGTACCAGTGGCTTTGAGACGGTTGCGATGGGGATTCCACTTACCTGGGAATTCCCATGTGCCTATGTAAACTGTGCTCCGCTCATGACATAAACAGCTGCATTCTAATCTCAGACCTACTTAGTGATCAAACCAATGGATAATAACTTTTGGCACCTTGAACTAAGCTATACCTTTATAAGTTTTTAGGTAGTGTTAGAAAAAGCAACTTTCTTACTTTAAGCTTCATCAACCATCATAAATCTATCTGTGAAGGTAGATATTTTAAACCGGCTTCAGTGTAACTTTGTTTCTAAGAACTCTTTGTATTTTCGCATTTGTTTATTGCTATCAAAGCCGGAAAGAATATTTTCAGAATTTATTTTGTCTATTTGTTTCATTGTTTTCTAAATGTTATTTGTGGTATTATCTTAATTTTTTCTCATTCTTTGGGATTTCCTGCCACATGTATTTTCTTTTCTTTTTAACCAGTAACATACTGATTAATTGTGATATTTTGTAGATTCCCCGACCACCGGTTAAAAAGAGAAACAAATACATGTGGCAGGAAATCCCAGAGAATTAGAAAAAATTTCAATGTTTATCTACCATATAGTTCAGTCAAAGGAGAGTAGAGGACATGGCCGAAAATAGAGTTTTTGACTTCAGGGTTGTGTTTGGGGTAGTTAAGAGGCAAACGCACTAAAAATCCTCGTGTGCAGAATGCAGGAGTGTACGTAGAAGGTTACTTATTCTTTCTTTCTCCCTAATATCTCGAAAACAGTGCATCGCAATGAAAAGATTATTTTAATCAAAATGAAAGCTTGTAAAATTTCCAACAAGATTATTATTATTATACTCTTCGGAAGTACAAAACTAAGAGTATATTACATTCGATCGGCACATTTCTAAAACCGGTAATATCGCTCGTATCGCTTCTGAATAACTTGTCAGTCCGTCTGTCTGTCCGCCTGTTACGTTTCTTGCAAGCACGATAACGAAAAGTCGATCAATAAATAAAAAAGTTATTAATTATTTAAATTCTTTTAATGTATTTATTTATATCATATAATTTACATTTACATGCATTGCAGAACCGACAATAAATTTATTACAAGCAATAAATTTGTCACAAATTCGATAAAATTATGGAGCAAGCTTTGGCGGCTTTCATACATCTCGTTTTTTACTTGCGATAAATATGCGGAAAGTATTCTATAGAATGTCGGCGAAGAGAATAACGGTTAGCTTGCTTATTACTTCCACATCCACGTAGTGGATTGGAAGTATAGTAATCGCAAAAAAATTTTCAAAAATTTTTATTCGTGAAATAGGTTTAGAATGTCATGAAACGTCGAGATTTTAAATTTGAGCAAAAAAAAATTTTCTGTCTGTCTGTCGGTCTGTCTGTAACTTCTTTTTGTCCGCACGCTTTCTCCGGAACGGTTTAAGATATTGACCTGAAATTTTGTACACGTATATATTATAACGAGATCTGGAACTGGATTGTTTTTTGAGGAAATCCGGTGAAGGGTTGGGGGTTAAATAGGGGTAAATAGGGGTAAATAGGGGGAAATAAGTAAAGCAAGCTTGTAAGAGTACAGAAACTTGAAATTCGGTGTATGTACTAGAAGTTAAGGCCTCAGATTTTTTTATAATATTTTTCAACCCCCCACCACCCCTACCCCATTAAAGGGGTTGATAAAATAAAGTTGAGATATTCATTTGAAATTTCGTACACGTATGTATTATAACGACGTCTGGAATTAGTTTATATTTTGAGATGATTCCGTTGAAGGGTTGGGGGTTAATTTGGGGTAAATAGAGGAATATAAGTAAAACGTTGGTAAGACTACAGAAACTTGAAATTCGGTGTATGTACTAGAAGCCACAGCGTCAGATTTTCTTATAATATTTTTCAACCCAACCACCCCTTCTCCAATATGAAAAGGGTTGATAAAATAAAATTGAGATATTCATTTGAAATTTGGTACACGTATGTATTATAACGACGTCTGAAACTACATCATAATTTGAGATGATGCCGTTGAAGGGTTGGGGGTTAAATAGGGGCAAATAGGGGAAAATAAGTAAAGCAAGCTGGTAAGACTACAGAAATTTGGGATTCGGTGTATATACTAGAAACCAAGGCCTCAGATTTCTTTCTATTATTTTTCAAACTCTACCACCTCCGCTTCATTATTAATGGGATTGATAACATCAATTTGAGATATTCACTTGAAAGTTAGTACACGTATGTATTGTAGTGACATCTGATTGAGATGACTCCATTGAGGTGGTAGGTTGTAAATAGTGAAAATAAGTACGGTAAACTAGAAACTTCATTTTTAACGTATATGGTAGAAACCAACTCCTCAAACTTTTCTATGACATCTACCCCAAATATTATTAAAATTCTATGACCAATAATTTCCACATACTAGAGTGCAAATATAGTCAAGATGTTTCCTTTAAAGTGACTTGGACGAATAATCTGGATGTGGAAGTAGTGATTCCTTAGGCAGCGGTTTTTTTTCTATTTCCAAGAGCTTTCTAGACATCCACTAGCAAAAATTGGAAATTTTAAAAAACGAGTTTTTTCACCTAAGCCCTTAGTTTTACAATAGTGTCCTCGCAGTAAAAGTTGTAGAGCCATATAATTCCTTTAAAATGTATTATTATTTGTTATTTTGTCTTCAAATGATCAGAAATTGTAGCCGAGGATATAGGAATTTGATGCATTTTGGCAAATTTCGAGATTTCGAAAGAAAATAGTACACTGCATCTTTGTATACAAAGTGGGGCAATAGTGCCTCGGACCTCGATATCGCGAGTTCTACGTTTGCTAGCATTTTTCTAAAAATTGCAAGTAAACTAGATAAAAAAGTCTATAACTGTAAATTATTTTCGAACGTACAGAGCGAGCCAAGACGAAATTAGAGGACCAGTTCCCTTTTCCTTTTTTAAGGGAATGCTATGTATATTAGAACATTTTTCGATGCCACTTTCTAGGCTCTATTCATTCCTATATTAGCATTGAATATCTCCCAACCAATTGGATGTAATGAATTTTTTTGTTAAAATAATGGAATCTGCAGATGGATATTAAAAAAATCAGCACAGTCACAATTATGGGTTTTAAGAAAAAAATATGTGAATACCAGTTATGAGACATCTAATTAATGTTCTTGGATCATTTTCATTTCCTAAAACTGTACAGGGTGGCCAAAAATTATTTTTCAACGAAGAACTTTTAAAAATGAATTTTCTCAATTTTTTCAAATGGAATAACCTGTATATTTTTCAAGGATTTGATGTAGAAATGAAAAACGAACATTCTTTGTGGGTACTTCCCTATGGAAAATTGCATCCAATTTCGTTTTATTGAGCAATAATTAAAAAATTCAAAAACAACCTTAAAAAAAGAGGTTTCTTTAAATAACTCAGTAGAAAAAATTATAATAAATGTTCCACATGTTTTCCATTTTGACTAACACACCATTTCTTCCAATCCATTGATGAGGGTAGGTATATTTAAGTGGTCTCTAATTGCATTTAAATAATGTGGGAAGCACCATATTGCTGAAACCACATCCTATTTCGAATTATTTCAGAGAGATTTACCAATAATTGTGGCAGATGGTTTTCCAAAAAATGAAGATAAATAGCACCATCAAAGAAATGTGGCCCTATTACATTTTCCCCAATAATTCCTCCCCAAACGTTTATAGACCATCTGCGTTGGTTACCAACTTAAATAAAATAGGGAGGATTTTCCGAAGCATAATAATGGAAATTGTGCCTATTAACAAATCCATTTTTATGAAAAGTTGCCTCATCAGTGAACTAAACATTATTGAAAAAGTTGACGTCATTTTGCATTCTACCTCTTGCCTAATTACAAAATTGTAGGCGATTTTGAAAATCTTCATCAGATAATTCCTGGTACATTTGAATATGATATGCACGCAACTTATTTGTTTTTAAGATTCGACCCACAGACCGTCTATTTATTCCTACTGATGAGCTCACTTCTCTTTGACTAGCATGGGGATTCTCAACCATTGTCAGCATTACAGAAAACTCATTTTCTTCGTTCACAACACCTTGTAGTCTTTCACTTTTTTTATATTCGACATTTCCAGTTTCCAAAAATCTATCGAGAAGGCTTTGGAAGCTGCTAACATCAGGAATCCTTCTTTCAGAATAACGTTGGTGATAAATTCTTTTGGCAAGTAAACAATTTCTGTCTGATTCGCCCAAAACAATATTCCAAATTCCAAATATTTTAAATTCAGCACAAATTATAGCTAACGACCGATAATTGTGATAAATGCTCCGTTTTACACGACAGTTTACACCAAACTGGGGTTTTATTGCTTGTCGAATAACAAAATTATTTTTATACGTGTAATTTTTAAGATTCCATAAAACTTTTATACTTTTGTCATGTCCGTTTTAATGTCACAGGAGTTCTTTTTCAGAAAAAAATGTGTTTTTAGGGAATTTTTAAAATCAAAATTTCAGCGGAAGAGAAGATCTCTAAAATCAATTCCGAGCATTTAAAATAGAATTATCTTATCTGGTCACAGCTTTCCAACGGAAAGTTGAAATGTTCAAAGAAAGTCCATCTGGCACCACTGTAAGTTACAGAGGTGACTCGTGGCGTGTTCGTGTAAAATGTTAATACAAAAATTATTGGTTTATGCATCTAAATTTGATAGAGGCATATTACATTCTTGTTTAGTTACATAGTGACCACTGAAGTTTTAAATGGGATACTCTGCATAATGGCTATATCAGAGATTCTCTAATAGCAGTCTCAAATTTGTCCCGTTAGAAGTTGTACAGGGTCTAATCAATATTAAAAATAATTAATCCATTATTAATATATTGGCTTGTTCATAAGAAAAATACAATTTTTTAGAAACGTTTCAATTTTTAAAAATATCTAGAATATTTGTGTTTTCACGACGAATTGTTATAAACAAATCGATTTATATAAATTTGATACTGAAATTTATATAATTTTGAATCATAAATGTCAGTGGATAACATTGCTTTCTCACTTTAAATTAGCTACTCTGAAATTCTGACATTGTAGACATTATTAATAAATTAACACAATTTAACAGCAGAAATCTTTAGATGACATTTGGGACATCGTGTACTTGAGGAGCGCATCTTACTCTTCGCAAATACAAAACCATTTCTCTCGTAGGGAGATTTTTCATATCACTGAGTTGGTGATCAAATTATGTACAACTTTCAAAATGTCCATTTGTCTGCTCGTCTGTCCGTCCATCTGTTTTTTTTTGTAAACACAATTGTATTGAAAATTTGGATAGTAAAGTAGTGTTGGGGGACAAGCTCCATTGTTTTTGAACAAAATAGACCAGTAAATAAAAAGTTATTAATTTTTCAAATAAAAGAAAAGAACTTATTCTTTTATGTTTTATAATTAAACAAAAAAATGTATAGAACTAACATTATTTACGATAAAACTGTGAAGAGTGTAATGTTAACTCTAATTTTAGAATACATTCAGCATAGGATACAGGCTTTATTCCATGAGTCGTCAAATACAAAGCTATAAAGTCCTTTCGTGTTTAAATTTATTTATTTAAAGTTGATTAAATGCTTAAACCATACAACACCTTGTCTCTTTTTGCACTTCCTATGAGTCCTTTCATTAGGATTATAAACAGAGACTCCAAAATTATTTAATATGAGTTTGGAGGCCGATTCGCGAATTAAAATAAAGACCATAGACCGAATGAATAGGTGTCTACTTCCTCTAATGGATTAACATGTATAAGACATATGTAAACAATTTTTTGAAAAATTTTTACCGTGATTATCAAGAATTATGAAATAAGATTTAAGGTACATATAGCCATTTTAAAGATTTATAATAATATCTGTTAAGGTATAAATTGCAATATTGTAGTACTCTTCGAAAGATCTGTTGGTCAACTATTATCATTAATACTAGACCATTGGTAATTCTATAACCACACCATACTGTAAGCAAGAAGATGATGATGATGGTACGTGAAATTAGGCAGTAAAATGTCTAAAACTAAAAAAATATAGAAATTGGACGACTGTTGCTAATATCGAACTTGTCGCCATGTTTCTGATATTATTTACTTATTTATTTTTTATTAAAATGTCTTATTTATATTATACTATTACTCAATTCTGTATGTATAAGTTATTGTACAAAATTTTAAGTCAGACATGTATTAGTTGGAGTTGTGGAAAGTGATGTGAAAAGTTCAAGATTGAAGATAGCTGTACTAGTAATTATTTATAAAAAATTAAAACGCATATTTGTAATATTTAATAGAGAATGTAACAATAAATGCCATACATTTACAATTTATAGTACATCTATAAATTAAAGTTTAATTTAAAACTCCATACACTGTTCTGCCGCAGATTCTAATAACTTTAAATCATTTTTAAAATTCTCACTTTGGACTATTTATTTTTTACAATAATAATACTCGTTATCCAAAAATGGGCAATAAATTGTCAAGTCTATGACAGTTTGATTGTTAACTGATAAAATTAATTACATATTTGCTTATGATATGAATTCAGTTTCACTAGTTTATGTTTATTGAGCGTAGAGGTTAATGTAGATTGTTTGTTGATGTGTTAAACATTTAAATAATTAAAGGTTACAATAGTTAGGGTTTGTTAAAGAGAATATGGTCTGGAAAATTTAATCAGACGAGGTGTTGAAAGTAATTAAATTTTTACTAAAGCTACAATTGACATGACTAATTAACATCATGTACTTAAACTTGAAAAGAGAGATATATCAAGCGGTTCAAAATATATTTAAAAAATATATAGATCGATTTAATTGCCTTTGATATTTTTATGAAAAAATTAACTATAATTAATTTGGCCTTAATTATGAAAAATATATTTTAAACTAACTGTACAGCTGCAAGTACATGTGGGATAAATTGGTTTCTCAAAGGCTCTTGGTATCATTTCCAATGAACAATTGTTGTACATAAATATTTTTATAAGTGGTTTATTAAGGTTGTGAGTTTATATAAGCAATTTGTAAGATTACTAAAGACCTACGAGATTCAATAGGGGGCATGTAATAGTATTAAGCAATACCAGAAGCTAAAAGAGTATATGTATAAATACATTTTTTGTATGCGGGCATCTAGACCATTAGGTTTTATAAAATGGCAATGGAAACATTTCTAGCATAGATTTATACAACTTTTACTATTGTCGTAGTTTTTACTTCCGCATCCACGTAGTGAGTAAGTAAGTATAATAATTGTAAAAAAAATATATTTTTTTTAAATTGATTTAGAATGTCCTGAAACGTCGAGATTTAAATTTGAGTAAAAAACATTTTCGGTTTGTCTGTCAGTCGGTCTATCTATCTGTAACTTTCTTTGTGCGCTCGATTTCTCTGGAATGGTTTAAGATATTGACTTGAAATTTTGCTGGTAAGAGTACAGAAACTTGGAATTTGTTGTGTATAAGTACTAGAAGCGAAGGCCGCTGATTTTCTTATAATATTTTTCAACCTCTCCACCACCACCCCCACTCCATTATTAAAGTGGCTGATGAAATTAAATTGAAATAATCACTTGAAACTTGGTACACGTATGTATTATAACGATATATGGAAGTACATTATATTTTGAGTTGATACCGCTGGGGGGGGGGAGGGGGGTGGAGTAGAGGTAAATATGGGAAAATGGAAAATGAGTAAAGCAAGCTGATGAGAGTACAGAAACTTGAGATTTGGTGTACATGCTAGAAGCCAATGCCTCAAATTTTTTTATGATATTTTCCATCCCCATCCACTCCATTGTTAAAGGGGTTGATAAAGTACACAGAGAGAAATCGCTTTGAAATATTTTGCACAATGTTGTGGAACAACGTCTTGTTGCATTTTTTAAAACAATTTAAAATTTTAAGGCACAACGTTATATAGTTTTATACATTTTAATTGTGCATAATTCTTGTGCGTTTTATTTATCCAACATAAAGATTTAGTTACGATGAATTTATTGGAAACTTCGACCAACAAATTGACCAAATTTAGAGTTAAATTTATTTATTTTTTCTCAACAAATCATAGCAAATTTAACTTAATTAATTGTTAATAGTATCCTCAAACTATATATTCTGTTGCCATTCTTTTTACAATTAGTTTTAAGTAATTGTTTAAAGGATTTGCACAACTTGTGTAACATAAAAATGTGATTTTATTTTATAAACGGTTGTTGACAAACTTGTGAAAGTAGGAGTCCCAATATATTTATTTCCGCTGAACAATAATAGTAATCTATGCCGCCCGCACAAACTGCACAATTTAATGACATACTATTCACAATCAGTTTGGTGATATTGTTTTAAAATTTTGTACAATTGTTTAATTTGCTTCACGTAAAGTTTATTGGTTCAAAATTGTACTGACCGCGCCGGCCACGCTACGCATATAGGCGCAGGCAATTACGCATCAGATCCAGGTGGTATTTCGTTAAGTGAAGACGTACACTTCCGAATTATACAAGTACCTACTTACATTTGTGATGGAATTTGTTGAAAACTTATTAACTGAGTGGGGTTTCCTAGATCTAATTAAAGCATTCACATAGGTAAGTACTTCACACAGAGTTACAGATTTGCATATATGTTCTCTTAAATTGACTTCGTTAACATATAAATATAAAAATGGTTTCTTGTTTATATGCGAAGAATGCATGATACCTATCTTCTAATACCTGATTTCGTTTACAGCTAGAGAGTAATTTCGTTATCTTATGCGAAGCGACAGAAAGCTGTTCCTAAACAACTAAACCCAAAAGGCAAACTTGTAAAAGAACTGCTTTAAAACGAAGATAACACTTCTGATGGTAAGCAATACATTTGATTTTGGTGATGAACTGATAAATGTTATATTTTTTAAGAGTATGACGTACAAACTGCGTTAATAGAAGCTAAAAAGAAGAAGCACTGGAAGCCTTCCAGTTTAGAATTATTAATTAACCTACTTCTTTTCAACTAGAACTTTATGCATATAAAATTTATTTGTATTTAAAAAGATAGAAATGTTTTCATTTACCATATAATAATATATAAATGCATGCTCTTTTATGTATTGTTGTTCTGTTAAAATAAAATATTTATTCTTTAATTTTTTTTATTGAAATCCTTTAGGAATACCTCCAATTTTGGAAATAATATTTCACAATCTGTGTTACAGAATAATACAATTAAAATGAAATAGGTACATATAGTATGTGAAATGAGTGCACGGTGAACCAAAAAATATATACATAATTTGGAGATTATAGAGTAATAAATTGTGCAAAACTAACTCCAGTTCATACATTACTGAACAGCTTCTTTGAATTAAGTGTATACATTGTGCAAAATGAATTACAAAGTTAACAAAATAAACATACAATTTGCGGATTTCTTATTTAGAAATTGTGGAAAACTAAAAACACATTCTCTTAAAAAACTATAAACATTGTGTCACTTAAGAGCACAATTTTTTGTAAATGTGTTTTAGAAATGAAGAGATTTAGATGTGAATGTTTATTTGGGAAACCTTCAGAATATATTTAAAAATTTCACACAAATTGTAGAAACTAACTTAATCTGTTCAGAGATTTGTTCCACAAGTGGAATAAAATTATGTTTTTTTATGCAACCATAATTCAAATTTGTAAAGAATTCGATTTATGTGATTTTTAAGTTTGTACAAAAATTTCAAACAATGTTAATACATAAACTGTACAAAATCATTTCCCCAAAAATGTATTATTTATTTGCACAAATTGTTCCTGTCACCATTTTAAGACCAATTTGGAGTACAATTTTCTACAATTGTGGTAAAATATCACACACATTTTTCTCTTTGTAGAATTGAGATATTCACTTGAAATTTGGTACACGTATATACTATAATGACATCTGATGTAAACTGGGTAAAATAAGTAGAGTTAATAAGATTCTAGAAACTTCATTTTTGGCGTATATGCTAAAAACCAACTCCTTAAATGATTTTATGATCTCCCTCAAGTATTATTAAAATTGTATGACCAATTATGTCCACATATTAGAGTGCAAATATTCCTTTAAAGGGACTTGGATGGGAAATCTGGAAGTGGAAGCGGTGATTCCTTAGACAGCGGTTTTTCTTATAGTAGTGGCAAAATACCCAACAAGAGGCAAGAAAAGGAGGTGGGTAGATAAGACTCACTTTTAGCCTCCTACAGGACTAAAAAAAAACGTTTTTTTCTATAATGATTTGACTGTTTTGACTAAATTAAAGATTTCAATTCACTATGTTCTGTGATTGTTTTCTGTCTAAAAACTATTTTAATATGTTATACAAGATCTGAAACATACGTTATTCCGTAAATTTTATTGTATTTCAATATTCTTTAAATGAAATTGTTGTTTTTTCTATAAGAAGCTCTCATAACACCAGTTTAATTTTTATATATGTTTCGCTTTATTATTCAAATATAAACATATACAAAAACTACGACGGTGTTATGAGAGTTCTTAATGAAAAAAAAATCAAATTGGTTGAAATATATATTGAAATATTTCGAAATGCATTAAATAGCCTATGTATCAGACATGGTATAATAGCTTATTAAAACAGCCTTCAGACAAAAAACAATCATAGAACCAGTAATGTTAAGTCCTAAATTTTATTAAATAGTTAAAATATATTAGAAACAACATATTTTTTAGTTTTGCCAGGGGACAAAAATGACCCTTATCTACCCACCTCGTTTGAATGTGCCACAAGGAAATAATTATAAATAATATCTGGAATTCAATAAGTATTCTTTGAGATTATTCGATATGTTTTATGAGAAAGCAAGGATATTTGGACGACGCAAGGCTAAGAGACCCTGTATAGCACCTCCTTTGATTAATAATTAGAACTATGTGGATTATTTTAATTAATGCATAGGATAGATATCGGACGAACAGAGATACTTATTAATGTATATTCTATGCTAAATATTTCATGATTCCGAGAGCCGTAACATTACTCGATTTTGCATTAGTAACATTATACCGTATATCAGAATATCTGTGTATGTCGGGCGGCACCCCTTAAGTCAGGGGCCAGCGTCGTGATTCCGCTACTCGGAAGATGAATGGGTGTCAATGGAAAATTGAATTCCGAGGTTCATCGCTTCAATCCCGCTCTTGCAGAGCCATTTTTTACAGAAATTTCTCTATAAAAGTAAATGACAGTGAGCTTTGCACACATAACTTCTTATCTCCTTCGTCACCAGACACCTTTTTTATGTCGAATGAAAATATAAGCCGGATTTCACTCGAAATCTGTTTACACAAGCGTTTCACTCCTACAGATTCTGCTTTATTACGTTCTATGCTATTAATATGAGATATCAATTTTAGTTTAAAATTTTCTCTTGAGGCTCTAACGGATATAAAACTTTTGAAAATGTTTGGTATTGCGCAAAGCACATCGTAGTCTACATCTTGTTATATACAGGGTTGGGCAATAGTCCCGGAACGGCTCGATTACAGCCGAACGGGACCTCGTATCAACTTCGAGTTTACGACACTGTATTCAGCGAAATTTTTAGAACTTCTTGACATGTATTTCAGGACCGTGACGTCATTACGTTCGGAGGTGTGACATAAGTGTCAATTTTTTTAAATGAAGCACCCCGTATATTTTTCCATATTTGTATACTTTAAGGAGTCCCAAATTCAACGATTTAACGTTTGTATGGATTCCGTTATGCAATGTGGTCTCAATAAGGGAAAATTAGAAATTACAATCGTAATTAACAGAGAACAGTGGATATCCAAACAGCTGTATCCAAAAAAGACACTCTTTTTTTACCATTTTTTTTTTACAAAACTAGGACCCACGTAAACAAGTTTTTTTGTAGTCGTTTAATAAAAACACAGGTCATAGTTAAATTGTTCTCATTATTTTACTAGTTTATCTAAATAAGTCGTGATATAAACGTCACTGTGACATTACTTTTGTACTACTAATTTGTGATTCTAAAAACGTGTCTTTAAAATGGCTCAACTGAACGACACTGAATGGATAACTTTACTCATGATGATTGGATTCGGAGAGAGGCGTCGATCCCTTCAGGAAGCAATTGACCTCTTCAACGATACCTCTCCTGAGCGAAACCCGATTTCCAAGTCGACAGCAAGTCGAATTTTGCACAATTTTGAACATACGGGAAATGTCAAGAATTTACCAAAAACTGGCCGCCCAAAAACAGCGACAAACGACGACAGAGCTTTAGATGTACTGTTAGCGATTCAGGAGGAGCCTAAAAAGTCCATTCTGAAACTTTCATTAGAAACTGGTAACAGTGAAAGATCCATTCGAAGAATACTCAGGAGAAATAAAATACATCCCTACAAAGTCAGCTTACTTCAGGAACTTGCGGAAGATGACCCTGATCGTCGAATGCAGTTTTGCCAACAAATTATGAATTTCTTAGACGAGACACCACAGTTTGTAGATCGCATTTTGTTTTCCGATGAGGCTACATTTTGTTTAAATGGATTTGTCAATCGTCACAATTGTCGCTATTGGTCTGCTGAGAATCCACATTGTATGGAAGAAATGCACACACAACATCCACAAAAAATAAATGTCTGGGCGGGTATAATTGGAACACATGTAATAGGGCCGTTTTTTCCAAATGGTAATTTAACTGCTGATACCCATTTAACTTTATTACGCGAAAGAGTTATACCCGCTGTAATTCAGATATTTCCCAACCGCGAAAATCCTCAGGTGATTGCAAATGACGAGTACTTCCAGCAAGACGGAGCTCCGCCACACTATGCCAGAATTGTAAGAGATTTTTTGGACACTGTCTTTCCCCGGAGATGGATAGGTAGAAGGGGTCATATCGAATGGCCAGCTAGGTCACCTGACCTAACCCCTCTTGATTTTTTTTATGGGGTCATTTGAAGTCTGTGGTGTATCGCACAAGACCTGCCACGGTACAAGAGCTTCAAGAAAGAATTCTAGCGGTTGCTGATAATATTACACCTCAGTCCCTCCAAAATGTTCAGCGGGAATTTGTGGACAGGCTAGCACATTGTCAGGCAGTGGAAGGATTCCAATTTGAACATTTAATAAAATAACACTATTCTCTGTTAATTACGATTGTAATTTCTAATTTTCCCTTATTGAGACCACATTACATAACAGAATCCATACAAACGTTACATCGTTGAATTTGGGACTCCTTAAAGTATACAAATATGGAAGAATATACCGGGTGTTTCATTTAAAAAAATTGACACTTATGTCACACCTCCGAACGGAATGACGTCACGGTCCTGAAATACATGTCAAGAAGTTCTAAAAATTTCGCTGAATACAGTGTCGAAAACCCGAAGTTGATACGAGGTCCCGTTCGGCTGTAATCGAGCCGTTTCGGGACCATTGCCCAACCTTGTATATCTACCAAACGAAATATTTTTGTCAAGTTTCCCCTGTGAAACCTTATTCACATAAGGATAGTAACCAGCTTGCAAATCAAAGAAATGCAAGTCCGGGCGCTAATGAAAAATCACATTTTACACAAAGCGCAATAGTTTCGATTGCAACAAACACCAGCCGAAAGATTCAAACCTAATTAAATAAACTTTAAGGCTCCATCTGGCGGTCAATGTTGGCAGCAATCGAAAATATAGCCCGACATGGGCGCATTAGTTTAAAATGCTTCTAGAGGGCAGAATATTAACCAAACCAAATATTTCTGTCAAGTTTCCTCTATGATACTTTATTCTCATAACGACAGTAACCGGCTTTCAAATCAAAGGAAATATTATATATCCTATATATAACCTATTGTTCTTCCGCAGTCTCAACATTTTGTAAAATACCATATATACCTACATTTTATTCATTTTTGTTTCATGACAAAAATTGTGATGTATGGAGATGTAATGATAAATAACGTAATTAAGTATTTTTCGTATCACTAATAAAATGATAATTATAAAAAGAAATACCGTTCAATTCTTTGCCAAAACTGCTATTAGTTATTTCAACAATTGACAGAAAATATAAAGGTAGTGCTACAGTTATTAACTGAGCAATATCTATCGCAAATGAAACGTACATCCGCTTCAGGATTCATCTCTAAATAAACACAATGGAGGAAACCAATAACAGAGCTATATGGCATTGCAATGAATCTCAGATGGAACGCCTATCGGAGCGTAAATACTTTATAAAGAAGTATTTATTAATATTGAAGTTGAAAACAGCAGATTGGAAATACTACAAGGGCAAGATTAAAGAAGCCTCATTCAGAATTTACTGAAAGCACGCATCTATAAATTTAATTAATATAAATATCAGAGCTTACAATTTATATCATATTGTGTATTAAGTGTATTGTATTAATTAACAAAGCTGAACGTTTGAATCGTTCGCTTTCTTAGTGAAAAGAAAATTTATTTTGTGTATTGTTCGTCCGCAGATAATAAACGTGGAGGCAGGGAGGATAACTCAAAGTATTTCCACATGAAATAAATAAATTTAAATTGGGTATAAATAATAATAAAAGCACCGCCGAGCGTTGTACCCTTTGAGGTTTGTATTATATAGCGCACGACAAAATATTTAAGCGCTATCTAACGCCTTGTCCATCTAAAATTACTTCTACGTCCACGAAGTGAAGTGGAATTGTGGTAACCATAAAAAAAAGTTCTTTTTTGTTGACATAGGTTTAAAATGCCGTGAAATGTGGAAATTTTAAATTTGAGTAAAGAAAAAGTTCTGTCTGTCAGTCTGTGAGTATGTCTGTAACTTTTTATGCGCACGTTTTTTCTGAAAGGGTTTAAGATATTGATTTGAAATTTGCTACACTTATGCATTGTAATGATGACTGGAACTAGATTATCTGTTGAATTTATTCCGGTGAAGGGTTGGGGGATAAATAAGTAAAGCAAGCTAACAAGTTCAGAAACTTGGGATTTGTAGTAATTACTAGAAGATAAAAATCTTTATTTTGACATATGCCATCAGAACCACCACCACCACCACCACCACCACCACTTCATTAATAAAAATGTTGTCAACATTCAATTAAGATATTGACTTTAAATTTGGTGTACGTCTGTATTATTCCGTTTGGGGTAAATAGAGTTAAATATGTGTAAATAAGAAAAGCAAGCTAATAAGACTCCAGAAATTTGAGATATGGTGTATATACTATAAGACAAGGTCTCAATTCTATTTATGTCATCTGCCACCACCACTGCCACTCTACTATTAAAGGGGTTAATAGTATAAAATCCAGATATTGACTTGAGAGGTACACGTATGCATGATAACGAGATCTGGAACATATATTTTGTTTTGAGCTTATTGTGAAGGGTAGGGGATAACGTAAGCTAGTAAGAGTACAGAGAGTTGAGATTTGGTGTTTATACTAGAAGCCAAGGTCTGAAATTTTTTATGACCAGTTCTAACTACTTCCACTGCATGTTAATGTAAATGCAGATTAAATTAAAGTTTGAAAGCTCATTTTGTGGAGTAAATGAGGGAAAATAAGTAAAGCAAGCTAGCAAGAGTACAGAAACTTGGGATTTGATGTATATATTAGAAGACAAGGCCTCAGATTTATAAGAAAGATTTTACAGGGGTTCAAGGGGTTGATATAAAATTAAGACTTTACTTGAAATTTGGTACAGGTATGTATTGTAATGGCATCTGATTGAGATGATTTCGTTGATAGGGTGGGGTGGGGAAGGTTAAATGGAGGAAATAAGTAAAGCATGCTAATTGGAGTTCAGAAGCTTCATTTCTGGTGTATATTCCAGACACCGACATCTTTTTTTATGACATCTGCCTCAAACATATTACTAAAATTTTATTACTAACTATTTTCACACACTAGAGTGCAAATATAGTCAAGATATTTTCCTTTAAAGAAACTTGGATGGGAAATCTGGATGTGAAAGTAGTGATTCCTTAAGCAGCGGTTTTTATTTTGTAAAAGCTCCGATAAGCTAAGAGATAAAAAATTGGCTTATGCTTTAAGTTGCTTTTTATGTACCAGATGTTGAAATTGTGCACCATATATTTCTTGGTAATAATAAAAACCCATCCTTTACAGTTCGTAACATTTCCGACAGAGTTTGCTTTGATATCATGGCTGATACGTTGATGCAGGTCCTCATTATTGTTTGTTTTTGTTACATAAACCTTTCTCTTGATATATCACCATAAAAATAAATCGAGTGGAGTAAGTTTCGGAGGCCTTTTCGGTCACTCAGTTGAACCTACCCCTCCAATCAATTTATTATAGGAACAATTCATTTAAATACTGACACACGGTCACAGCATATCAATGCACGGTATCATGCATTCAGAAGAAAACCGGTCTCTGATAAGTAAACCGGTAAGTGTTCCGAATGAAACTATCGGCATATGTAACGGCTTCTCATCCTGTGTACTAGTAAAATTATTGTAGCTGTAGAAGTTATAATTACTACAGCCTCTTATATAAAGGAAAGCATACGTATTAAGATTAGTTGGTTTTGGATTGTCTGTTTCAGATATTCAGTGGATGTCAATATTCATGATATATAATGAACATGAATTGCCCATTTATTTTTCATACCGACAAGGCATTGTAGCGGATTAACGTGAATCTTGTATCGAATACACGATTTAGAATTGAACTTAATATGACATAGTGTACACAGCTATGATAGAGGGCGAATGTTAATTCAGTTCGATTGATCATCATTTAAAACTTCTACGGCGCACGAGAATTCAGAATGTATTGAATTAGTTGATGTATAAATTAAGCAGTTATATTAATTTTAGTTTTGGTGGAAGAAAAGGACACTGTTGTAAACTCGATCCAAGTTCCTATGTAGATGGGTTAGATATGTGGAAACCCGGGAGCGCTTAGATGCTTTGTAAGCCAGCTTCAAAGTGCGAACTATAATAGTGCTTTGATCTATTGTTAAATTTCATTTCAATTAATAGTTTCGTAATTTGTATATATTGAGAAATGTTTGAAGAGAATTTGTAGATGACGAACTTTATTGTAAATTGAATGCTTAAAGGAAGTTTACTAATATATCCAGTGAATTTTCTTGTTACAGCAAATATCTGATATTGGTCACTATTGTAGAAATTAAGCATAGACAAGTAAGTTCGGAAAATGTAATGGAAAGTTTTCTCAAATAGATGTTCTTCTAGATACTCTGAGTGATACAGTTGTATACAGTATGTTCCATAAATAACTGTGCATAGCTTTTTGAGAGATATTGTCGTAATTTGTTTGAATTTAAGTTAAAAATCGAATATTAAGATTTAAAAATATGTATCACGTTAAAGGTAATGAGATTGCAAAGTGTACAGGCAGCGGATTTAACATTAGATTTCCGTTGGCTATGCAATCCATCACATACTTATTAGCGTTTTTCTACAAGGCATTGCCCCTCAGGAAGAACGCGGATAGATATCGATGGAAAAAAGTAGAGGGAAATCAATTGTGGGTTAGGCTACGCAAGGAGAAGTCACGATAAAAGTTAAGTTGTTGCCCGGAAGGGTGGTTTTTGAAAGAAAGCAGAAAAGAAGAGGAAAGTTCCGAAAGGGCGAAGAAATAGTTGCCTCTCATCAGCCGATGCCAAAGTTCAGCCGCCGCCCAGGGATGAGGTTTAATTTAACGTTTTAACGTAAGTACTTATTGTTTGCTTATTCCTCATGTGTAAATATACTTATTTACCATAAATTGGGGTCCCTGCGACTTTAAGTGGACTGACCCGGTCTCTTGCAAATTAGGTCGAGCACCAAGAAAGTACCCCAATAAAAGGGGGGCGCCCCTGGGGTTCGACAATAGGATATATGAAACTTATTCTAAAACACCTTCATGTGCCTCCTGGAGTCATTCATTTTGGATATACTGGGCGTTTAATAATTTTTGTGAAACCTTTAGAACCCTCATTTTTTAACACATCAATTGTTACTAGTTATTTAATAAAAAAATTCATGTGTCTGTGGTAGTAAGAGTACTTATTCCTGGGAAGTTCTGAAAGGGCACACTGGCATCATCGGGAGATATTCAAAACAAATAAATATTACAGTTTTAATAAAATAGTTTTCATCTCCTCATGATGTCATTGGAATTGCCGAAACGCATGTATCTTTCAAATGTTTTGATGTCTGTGGAAACTACATCAGAGGTACTGTATTTTTAAATACAGTATAGTTGGACTCGGAAAAACTACACTTTCCCTTTAATTAAACTTATAGATCCAGTTATTTTGTTATTGTTCAAAAGTTATTCCAATTTTCAAACAAGGTGATTAATGATCCTGATAATTAGAGCACAATCTCCACAATAACTTTTTCGGAAAAAATTGTGGGACTGTACTAAAGTTATAAATAACATCTCATCTTGATATTTTTAATTTGCTAAATACTTACCAGTTTCCACTATGTAGCTATAAATGCTGTATGGGATTGATAAAAGGGCCTTGGAACTTTCGACATTTTCTATGCCCAGTTTCTAGATCCACGTAATTCGCATTTTGTAACACATTAATAAAACAGTTAGGTTTTTTACCTGCAAGAAGCTATTGTCATCGTATCTACAAAGCATATTTTAGTTTGTTAAACATTGCATAATGAATTGAAAACCTATAAATGTGAAATATTATATCCTCCAGGGGTCCATATTGGACCCAACTCTTTCTCTTGGTATTATTAGAGACTTGTAACTTTTTAATGGGAGAATGGATTATTTTCAAGCCTGCTGTAGTGATATAAGATAAAATTTCTAATTACATGCTGTAAGAAGCCAAAATGGGTGTATTTCGGTTTCGATGCAAATATCATGAAAATTAACTTTTTAAATAGGATATTCGCATCTTTGAATCCGGCTGGCACAAATACACATTATACTAACCCTCAGATATTACTTACGTATACATTTCTCGTCGGTCTGCGAACACCTACCTGTAAAATATTATTACGAAAACTAATATTAAGCACGATTTACTCTTCATTAAGTAGGTTGAACTTTCACTGGAAAATATGGGAATAAATAACGAAATTGAAATTGAAGTGAAATTTTCTTTTTCCTCAAATTTAAAATTTCCACGTTTCACCGACATTCTAAATTTATTTCAGAAAAAAAAAGTTCAAAACTTTTTAAAAATTTTACCATTTACCAAAAAATTTTTTTAAACTTTTTCAAATTTTTTTTTGCTCAAACTTAATATTTCCATGTTTCATGACATTATAAGTTTATTTCATAAAAAAGAAAAATCAAAAAGAAGAATTTGAACATTTTTTCAAGAAAAATTCTTAAAACATATTTTTACTATTATAGAATATATGGTGGAAACATTTTTTATTGCTCAAATTTAAAATTTCCGCGTTTCATGATGTTCTTAACTTATTTTAGAAAAAAATATTTCAAAAGCAAAAATTTCCTGAAATTTTTTTACTACTACACCAAGAATAAATGGTGGAAAAAAATTTCTGCACAAATTTAAAACGTCCACGTTTCGTGATATTCTAAACCTATTTCAGAAAAAAAAATGTTTTTTATCACTAGAAAGATGGGAAATTGTTTTTGGTCAAATTTAAATTTTCCACGTTTCATGACATTCTAAACCTATTTCGTAAAAAAAAATGTTTTTTAGTGAAAATCCCATGACGATTGTATCATGTGGGTAGGACCTATGAATTTTTTCGGTATTTTAATTATTACAAGGTGTTGGAGGGTTGTATGACAATTTCCAAAAATCTTCGAAATACGCTACAGAATAATACATAATCCGTAAAATATTCACACAATATAAAATCTGAGTATTAACAGAGTTGTTTCACCTATTAAAAATTTCTCAAAGTTTAATTTGAGCCCTGTAGGATTTATTTTGCTCTTTCCCTTGGTCCGCTATCTACTATGCAAAAACAGGCGAATTTTAGGCCTTCCTTGAGGTCACTCTTTATAAAGGTATTTACGCAAGCCTTCCATATTTTGCACCTTTAACTCAACATTGAATTTTTGCTATCGGATGGCCACTCACTCACTGTGTATTTTTTTGGCCAAAACTTATCAGGTTTTCTTTGAAATAATATCCTTATGTGTGGTTTCTTAATTAATATTTTTTTAGAGTCATCTGTATTAATAAAGAGGGAAATTCTGTGTAAATACTTTTACCGATTTATTTCAAATATATTTATTTACATTACTAGATGCGAAAGTTTACTTTTGGTTGTGAGGTGATTTTTTAAAGGCCGAGGTGAAGCCGAGGCTTTTCAAAAAACACCGAACATCTAAAAGGGCTTTCGCATCGTGTAATGTAAGAAATTCTTTCTATTACCGCAAAATATTATGCAAATCAATAATTTAAAACTAATTATTTCGTGATATTATTTGACGATTTTGATAAACTTTGTAGCATAGGAGGCTGTGACAATTGTTTACAAGCCAACGAGATAATTACTGTCTGTCATTGAGGTTTATGTTAGACAAAGTAGAAGATAATTTCAAACGTTTTAAAAAACCATGAACAACAATTCTTGAAATAATCAATAATTTCAGAGACATTTCTTGTGTGGTTAGACATATGCATTTACAAAGAAATCAATCTATCTTGGTTAATTTCATAGTAGAAAAACTAAAGTGATAATTCTATTAGCTGAAAAAAATTATTCTTCAGACTTTTGTAAAAATAAATATTTATATACCCTTAAAAGTATACTTCATAAAATATACGTTACTATATGGCAGCAAAGTTTTAGCCATCCATATATTAATAGTATGTTATTACACCACATTTTAAACATTGTTTTCGGGTACTTGAGGTAGGTAGGAATACTGTAAGTTACACACTTCCATGAGAAAGATATGTTTTGATCATTTAAGACATTTTTTCATTAAGACTGTATAATAATACTAACAGTAGTCAATAGGACTGTATCTGGCCAGTTTATGCAATATTTCACCATTTACATAAGCACAGAAAAAAAATATAATACTATAACCGAAGAAAAAAATGAACTACAACAACAAATTATATTTTACTTGTCAATAATTTAATGAGTAAAAGTAAAAATAAATAAATAAATAGTTATCATGACAATACCATTATTAATATCTCAGAATAATTTTGGAGTTAATTTTCTCCAATTTATTCCTTGCAGTTCTAATCAAGAAAATTTTATCGTCAATAGTAGCAACTTGGAAGGTAATGGATTTTTTATCAGCACTCCAGGTACCATTAACCACTGGAATTTTCAGTCCCAATTTTTCATTTAGAATAATTTGGGCTGTATACTGGGCATCGTCGTAGGGAGGAAGGGTGCCTTCAAATTTTAATGTCCTTGCAGATGGACTGTCCCTTGCTATTATATCCCTCATAATATCTATTATTTCTTTCAGCATTCTTACGTCATTGGTTAAATAGTCCACAGTGTTTGTAAGGTTCAATGTTATCTCGCATCTGGGGTCATTTTCCAACGTTCGGTTTTTATCATCGAAATGAAATTGTGTACTAGGCTGATTCGATGAGGCGTGAGAATGATTTTTATGCTGTTCCTCCTGGGGTCTGGCAGTAATATCTGCAACAAATTTAATCAATTGTTAACATGCTTCTCGTAAATATGGAGGGTTTACGGGATGGACATTTATTTTAACGACTCCCGAGGGAGAGGAAAATATTGGAATGATGTATATGAAGTTTATTATTGAGGAACGCCAGAATAATGCATTTTGAGATGGTATATCTCTTAAAGTAAATATTATCTCGTAACAGTAGGTACAATGATATAAGAAGCTAATACAAGCATTACTTTTTAATAAAGGGACATGAAATGGAATAATACTTGGGGATTGTCAGTTCAATAAAAATTTTGTCATATTTTTGAAACCAGAATTTAGTGATAATTTTGACCACGCCTAATAACAATTTTTGCCTCTTGTTTCCATTTATGTAAATCTTTACCGTTCTAATAGAATGAATCTATGCAATTTCACTTAATTGCTATCTGTCTCACATTTATTTATCATCTTTTAACAATGAGAACAATACTCTTTGACGGTTTACAGAACTTTTTATATAATTGTTATGCAATCTATGGAATGCTTGTAGTCTTTAATTAATAATGTTAGTTTTAGACATTTTTAATTACATGGTACGCCACTCAGTTTATTTACATAAAAAATGTTTCGTAATAATAATTCAGTAACACCAAAATTCTATACCTCCAACAAAGCAATGAACATAACATAACTATTTCTACAGTAATCGCAAATAAACTGAATAATCTACGAAGTCTAATACTGGCCACGGGATAGTAAACCCATTTGCACGTACTTCAAAAGATTATTTTAAAGAGGGGGATATAATTTGTATATATGAAAAACGATAATTAAATTGAATTAAATATTAATAAAAAAAATAAAAATTAAATCTTATTTACATGTACTTATAATTATTTTGAGTACAATAAGAAAGTAAATGACAAACACACAGAGATTGTGTAGTTATTTCATTTCTACAAGGCTCTTTATCATCGATCTATTGCAATTTAATAGAAATTTCTTAGTTTTAGTTTCAAATACCCTCAGGGATTTACTGTTGGTTACCTCAGGTGGTAGATAATTAAATAAGTAAGAGTAAGATAATAGTGTGTTTTATAATGTTCCTTTTTATACCTTGTATCATGCATATAATGATCAATTCTTTATAAAGTATGTTTTTTTATGTTGGAAAGTGGTTACATGTAGAAAAAATAATTGCCTAAAATCCAATAGTTTAGCATTTCATCAGATGAGAAGGTGTTACTTTTATGAACCATAATTTTTACTTTCACATCCACGTAGTAGTATGTTTTTTTATGTTGGAAAGTGGTTATACGTAGAAAAAAGAGTTGTCTCCAATCCAACAGTTTAACATTTTATCAGATGGGAAGGTGTTACTTTTATGAAGCATAATTTTTACTTCCAAATCCACGTAGTGGATTGGAAGTATAGTAATCGTAAAAAAACTTTTTTTCTTGAAATAGGTTGAGAATGTCATGGAACGTGGAACGTCTGTCTGTCGGTCTATCTGTCTGTAACATTTCTGCCCGCACGTTTTCTCCGGAACGGTTTAAGATATTGACTTGAAATTTTGTACACGTATATATTATAACGAGATGGGAACTGGATTGTATTTTGAACATATCCGGTGAAGGCTTGGGGGTTAAATTATGAGTAAATAGGGGAAAATAAATAAAGCAAGCTGGTAAGAGTACAGAAACTTGAAATTCGATGTGTGTACTAGAAGCCAAGGCATCAGATTTTTTTATAGTATTTTTCAACCCCCCACAACCCCTACTCCATTATTAAAGGGGTTGCCAAAATTGAGATATTCACTTGAAATTTGATATACGTATTTATTATAACGACGTCTGGTACTAGATTATATTTTGAGATGCTTCCATTGAAGGGTTGGGGGTTAAATAGTGGAAAATAAGTAAAGCAAGCTGGTAACAGTACAGAAATATGGAACTTGGTGTATATACTAGAAGGCCTCAGATTTTTGTAAATAATATTTTCCATCCGCCCACTACCTAAACTCCTTGATTAAAAGATATGATAAAATTAAATTGAGTTTTTCACTTGAAATTTTGTACACGTGTGTATTATAACATCTGAAAGTAGGTTATATTTTGACATTATACGACTGAAGGAGTGAAAGTAGGTAGAAGTAAATAGGGAAAAATAAGTAAAGCAAGCTGATAAGAGTACAGAAACTTGGGATTTGGTGTATATTCTGTATATACTAAAAACCAAGGCAGTAGATTTCTTTCCAATATTTTTCAACACCCCACCTCAACCACCTCCACTCCACTATTAAAGGAATTGATTACATAAAATTGATATATTCACTTGAAAGTTGATGATCTGATTGAGATGATCCCGTTGAAGGGGTGGGAGGTGGTAGGTTGTCAATAGCGCAAAATAAGTAGAGCAAAAAAAATTTTTGGTGTGTCGGTTTCTAACTTTTTTTCGTCCGCCCGTTTTCTCCCGAACGGTTTAAGGTTTGACTTGAAATATTGTCCTCGTATATATAAGAGATCTGGAACTGGATTGTCTTTTGAACGTATCCGGTGAAGTGTTGGGGAGTAAATAGGGAGAAATACGTAAAGCAGCTAGTAAGGGTACATAAACTTAAACTTTTGTGTATGTACTAGAAGCCGAGGCCTCAAATTTTCTTATACTATTTTCCATCCCTCCACCACCCCCACTACATTATTAAAGGGGTTGGTAAAATAAAATTGAGAAATTCACTTGAAATTTGGTATATGTATACCTACCTATACTAGGATGACATCTCGAACCAGATTGTATTTTGGGATTATTCCGTTGAAGGGTTGGGGTTAAATAGGGGAAGGGAAAATAAGTAATACAAGCTGGTAACAGTACGCAAACTTGAAATTATGTGTATGTACTAGAAGCCAAGACCTCAAATTTTTTTATAATCTTTTTCAACCCCCACCACCTCTACTCCATTATTAAAGGGATTGATAAAATAAAATGGAGATATTTCGTTGAAGGGTTGGGGTTAAATAGGGGAAAATAAGTAAAACAAGCTAATAAGAGTACAGAAATTTGAGATTTGGTGTATGTACTAGAAATGAAGGTCTCAGGTTTTTTTAAAAAATATTTCCATCCCCCCACCACCCCCACTCCCTTATTAAAAGAGTTGATAAAATTAGATTATGATTTTCACTTGAAATTTGGTACACATGTAACATTTGAAACTAGAATATATTTTGACATGATTCCGTTGAAGGAGTGGGGGGAAAGAAGAGGCAAAGGAAAAATAAGTAAAGCAAGCTGGTAAGAGTACAGAAACTTGGGATTTGGTGTATATAGAAACCAAGGCCTCAGATTTCTTTCTAATATTTTTCAACTCCCCCACCTCCAGCACCTCCGCGCCATTATTAAAGCGATTGATAACATGAAATTGAGATATTCACTTGAAAGTTAGTACACGAATGTTTAGTAATAACATCTGATTGAGATGATTCCGTTGAAGAGGTGGGAGGTGGTAGGTTGTGAATAGAACAAAATAAGTAGACCAATCTAGAAACTTTATTTTTAACGTATATGGTAGATACCAACGCCTCAAATATTTTTATATCTGCCCCAAATATTACTAAAATTCTATGACCAAGAACTTCCACATACTAGAGTACAAAGTATAGTAAAGATGATTCATTTAAAGCAACTTGAAAAAGAAATCTAGGTGTGGAACTAGTGATTCCTTAGGCAGCGGTTTTATTATTTTCTTTTGCAATACTTCTGTCTTTTTTAGGTGGCAATAAGCAACATTACCACAAGCAAACATTACTTATGACAACCTGGATTCCAATAGAGCATAGTATATCATTTTTAAGCAAGCGGTATTCAAAACAGCACTTATATTTTTAAATCTGAATAATTAAGGTCGAACTGTTTGTGCAATCGAATTAATATGTTGCTCCCATCTTAAATGTTTATCAATCACGATGCCCATGTACTTTATTGTATTGTCTGTATCAATTTCAAAAGTCAAATTATTACTGTTTGCTTTAATTTTTGTGAAGGTTGGTAAGCATCTTTTATTACAAGAGAAACACAAACATTTGCTATTTTTAAACTTTATGGTGAGAAGTTTATAGTCAAACTATTCTTTAACGATATTGAGTTCTCTTTCAGAAACTTCTTTTATCTGATTCCAGGAATACTTTGAAAAAAAGAATGGCGTATCATCCGCAAATCCTATTACAGTCCCCTCGATATTAAGTTTGAAAAGAATATTAATGTATATACTAAATAGTAAAGGACCCAAGACCGTGCCTTGAGGCACACCGTATGTAATAGTTCTCGCCTCACTTCTAACAGAGTTAACTTCAACAAATTGTACTCTATCAGTGAGATAACTTTTAATTAGATCCAAATTACTTCCCCTTATAACCTATATCTTCTAGTAGATATATTTTGAATGAGCAACAGAATCAAATTCCTTTTTAAGAACTAGAAATATGCATAGGGCTGGTTTGCTTGCTTGATTGTATAATACAATTTAAAAAATGTGTGATTCGAACCCACGATCCTTAGAGTACTAGTCTAAAACTTACTCACCAAAATTCGTTTTGTAAGACTCTGACAATGCTCGAAAGATCGAAATATATGTAGGATAAATTTGAATAAGTATTGTGAAACTAAAATATCAAGCGTTTACCACCTTCCTTAATGTTTTCTATGATCATATTATAACGCAAGAAAGCCTGCAGATAGTCACAATTTTGAAGTCGAGGTCTTTTTATAGTAATATATAATGTTTAATAGAGTAGCTAGATCTCGCCCTTTGTATTACATATTATAATCTAGAAACAGGAAATTTATTGTTATTATTATTATTACTATTTTTATATAGATTCATTTGTTCCAATGTTTAGAATTTTGTTTTGTTCTCGACATAGTTCAATCCTGATCGAACAATAATGGGTACACACTGCAATTACAATGGTGGCAAAGGTCACTGCTGTAATTTGTATTTACGTCAACATGCTGTAAAATGGATCAAGCGATGATTTGGAATCGACCTGCACCAGTGAGGTTGAATACGTATAACAAGTCTGCAGGATCTAAACATTTTCTTTCGAATTCAGTAAACAGAGAGTTGTAAACTGTATTTCTGATGACTATATAACTTATTGACTATACATGTTATCCATTACATAATATATACCTTACAATTTTATGTACCTGGAAACACTTTCAAAATGTCCGTCCGTCTGTCCGTCTGTCCGTCTGTCCGTCTGTCCGTCTGTCCGTCCGTCCGTTCTAGAAAGCACGATAATTTAAGAATAGAAAGTCCGATTTTATTGAAATTTGGACGGTAAATTATTGACAGCTAGAGGAAGAACCCTGTTGAACAAAACCCTTTTGAACAAAATTAATCAATAAATAAAAAAACTATTAATTACCTAATTTTATAAAATATATATTTTTATGCATTGTAATTAAAGAATAAATGTTTATAACTAATGATATTTAAAAAAGGTTCTCACAGTTGATGTCGTTGAGGGTGCTTGTGCCGATGCTCCCAAAGAGAACGCAAATTGAATCGGTTAAAACTCGATAAAACTTAAGCCATCGGTAGATTAAAAAACTCCGCGTAAAGTGAAATGTAATAATAGAAGAACAAAGCACACACTGAATTAATAATTGTAAAATTACTGCAAAGGGTTTGTTAATAGTACCAAAAATAAAGTAAATACATGTCTAGTGCAGTACCTAGCTGGACTGTCGTAAACGGAAACCAACCGACGCATATATTTATACCTGGGACCCTTTCAAGTGGAAGTTTATTGGTATGCGTTTATAAAGCAATATAGACATACTAACTGTGAACGAAAAAGATAAGTTTTTAATTGGTAACGGCAATTGGAACTAATTACTACAAAAACAAACCAATATGCGGGATATACAAAATATTCACTCGAGCCCTTTTCTTATAATCCGCTGTAAAAATCTCTTTTAACCGCGGAACAGGGCTCGTTCTTCCACCGTAAATGAATATTCACCTGTGGAACGGTTAATAAATAAAGACTGCTTATGGCGAGCTAATGTATGTATGTCTTGGCAGAAAAACGAAGTGGACTCACTCATGCAGTGGTATATAGAAACATCCAGATTGAATGGCCGGAATTGGTAGAAATGCCTACCTTTCGCTGGCAAATCAATCAATCAGTCAATCAAAACTAATGCTATTTACAAAACAAACTTCGAAGAGTATCCTATAGAATGTGCAACAATTATATTAAAAATGCAGTAAATCGGCAAAGAGTATAATAGTTAGCTTGTTGACAATAGAAATAAGGTTTACTATGATAAATATGGAACTTCGCACTACTCTTTGGGGAGGAAATTTTAGTGATCCTTTGTTGTTACATCAAGGAATGCAGCTCCAATGGAGTGCGTTCCAAGTTTCTGGGTCCATTAGGCGACGTTGGTGATATACCTCATACGACGGTGGTCTTTGTATTTCACATTCTGCTCGTCTATATTCAGGGGTTTTTGTACTTCTCAGGTTCGTTGAGCATCACGTTGATGTTATTTGGGATGGACACATCGATCAGATAAAAGAATATCACCTATTTGTTATGTACGATAATGTCTCATCGATTCGCACAAATTTACCTATCAATAATTATAATAGGCAAGTCCCACATAAGTGTGACATCATTGGTGTAAACAACTTATTCAGAGGTATATTCTTAATAGATTTCCAACATACCGCTCGTCGTATTGACCCAGTAGAGGTAACTGGTTACTCTGTTGTGTCGATGAGGGTATTCCGACGGTGCCAAAGTAGTACATCCCGCCACCAAGTAGCTGATATGTTCCTCGGACAGCCCCGTACATCGGTCAAGATCGTGGAAGAATTGTTCTATTGTGGACTTTATTGAGAGTATTTCTATTATCCTCTATTCAATGCTGCATTTAATGTTCTTCTTGGCTTCCATGTCCGTGATTTCGGTTCCCAAATATTCGTCCTTAATTTTACTTACTTCCTTCTCCTCATCACATTCTTTAACTAGTTGTGCAATAGAGGAGTCATAAGCAGATTCCAGCTGTGATTAACATTATTATTATTATTTAGAGGAACCTCCTTCAGGATATGCTAACAGATGATCTTTGATAGACGTTCAGGGTCACATTTCATTAGAAATATGCGGACATTTAGTTAATCTCCGAAGCATCCCTAAACGACCAACCATTTACCAATTAGCTTAAAAGGATAAAGGTGTCGAGGCTCTTTATTTCGTTTCACGACTCCAGCAACTGGGTAATATTAAAATTTCTTTGTATTTGAGTGGTTATTTGTTTTTGTCACACAACGGAAACACTGTTTGGTTATTTCATTAAGGAAGTACCAAGCATAACTTGAATATTTGGTTAACTTTTATGGCATACTAAAATATTATATTTAATATTTAATCTCTCATATGAAGTATTTAGTCTAACTATACAGTGTGGTCCATATGTATGGAATTAATTAGTTTTAAGCGTAATTATGAACTTTTAGGAAAATCCCGAATCAGGTCGAATTTTAAATTAAAATTGTCATTATTTGGAAATGAAATTGTACCTCTTGCATTCACCCTCTCTAAATTATGACTGTCCCTCCGAAAATTTTAAATTAGAAATATGGTCGTGCGGACCTTTGCTTGAGAGAGATCTATTCACCAGTTTTTAAAATAAATTTTGAAAATGTAAACTATTGTTGATGACTTGTAAACTCAGCTGATGTATTTGTTGATAAATTATTAGTTTTGAAGAAAAATCGACACTGATCTATTGGTGTTCTTAAAGTTGTTATTACAAAGTTGTAACCACCGGAGGGTCCCTTACAGTTTCCACTAAGAAAGCAATAAAAAACCTAAAGAAACAACAACATTTACTATGCTTTGCAAAACAATCAAATAGTTCTAATTAAAAAAATCGCTGCCTAAGGAATCACTACTTCCACATCCAGATTGTTTTTCCATGTTTCTTTAAAGGTTCTTGCCTATATTTGCACTTTAGTATGCGGAGATGATAGGCCATAGAATTTTAATAATATTTGGGGCAGATATCATAAAAAAATTTAGAGAAGTTGCAATTTAGCAAGCTTTGTTAAGACATTGAAAATGAACTTGGCTAACTTTCAAGCCTGACATTATTACAAAATCTGCAAAATGTAGAGGGGATAGAAATAAATAAAAGTTTTAGAAATTTTCAAACTCATTAAGCTGCGGATTGTAACAGGCTTTACATTAATATTGCACAAGAAAATGGGTATCGTTCAAATGCGAGAACATGAATCTAGATATCAAAATTTATCGAATACACAAGTTTTACAAAAACGATACCAGGCGTCGGTCGGCATCGAGACGTAGAAATGCAAGAAAATGAATTTAGGTATCAATTACAAAATCGACGCTGGGCGTCGTTCGGCATCGAGATGTAAAAATGCAGGAATACGAATCTAGGTATCAATATGTATCAAATACACAAGTTTTACAAAAACAACGCTAGGCGTCGGTCGGCGTCGAGACGCAAAATGCAAGAACATAAATTTAGGTATCAAAATTGATCAAATACAGAAGTTTAACAAAATCGAAGCTAGGAGTCGGCCGGCGTCGAGACGACAAAATGCAAGAATATAAATTTAGGTATCAAAATTGATCAAATACACAAGTTTAACAAAATCGGGGCTAGGAGTCGGCCGGCGTCGAGACGACAAAATGGAAGAATATGATTCTAGGTATTAAATATTATCAAATTCAAGTTTTAAAAAAATGACGCCAGGCGTCTGTCGGCGTAGAGACGTAAAAATGTAAGAACAATGTAAAACAACTTAGGTATCGATCGGCGTCGAGAGGTAAAACCGCAAGAATATAATAGTTTCGCAAAATCGACGCTAGGCGTGGGTCGTCATCGAGACGTAAAAATGAAATAACATAAGTTTAGATATCAAAATTTATCACATATAAAAACGACGCTAGGCGTCGGTCGGTGTCGAGACGTAAAAATACAAGAAAATTAATTTAGGTATCTAAATTAATCAAATATAAGTTTTACAGAAAAGACGCAAGATGTCGGTCGGCGTCGAGACCTAAAGATACAAGATATGAATCCAGGTATCAAAATTTATCAAATACACAAGTTTTACAAAATCTAGGCTAGGCGTCGGTCGGCGTCGAGAGGAAAAAATGGAATAATATGAATCTAGGTATCAAAATGTATCAAATTCAGAAGTTTTCGCTAGGTGTCGGTTGGCGTCGAGACGTGAAAATGCAAGAATATGAATCTAGGAATCAAAATTTGTCAAATACACTAGTTTTACAAAAACGATGCATGGCGTCGGTCAGCGTCAAGACGTAAACATGCAAGAATATGAATCTAGCTATCAAAATTTATTAAATACACAAGTTCTACAAAAGCAACCCTAGCCGTCGGTCGCCGTTCAGATGTAAAAATGCAAGAATATGATTCTAGTTATCAAAATTTATCAAATTCAAAATCAAATTTGGATCTTTCAAAAAGTATGCGATGTAACAGCACCGAACGCTTATAGCCATATTTCCAAGCGTTACACAAATCGCTACTGGACCCCAGTATTACCTTATATCTTCAATTTGATAAACATTTTCAATGTTAAATATTTACCCCTTTTTAACCCCCAACGGAATGATCCCAAGATATTATCTAGTTCCTAATGTCATTGTAATATATACGTATACCAGATTTCAGGTGAATATATAAATTTTATTTTATCCACCCGCACCCCTTTAATAATGGAGTGGGGGGGGGGGTGGTAGGTGCACAGACGGAATTTTTTTTTTCGGTCTTTAAAATCTCGACGTTTCATGACATTCTAACCCTATTTCAAGAAAAAAAATTGAAATTTTCTTTACGATTACTATACTTCCAAGTAGTAGTAATAGCAATTCACTATGAAATATTGACAATGCATTAGGTACAATATTATTAATATAGTCGTTATAATTGATTGTTAAAACTTAAAACCAAATTATTAAGTGCATTTAAATAACTGAATAACTAAATTAAATAACTAAAATTGGACCAAAGTCGAAAATTGAGATAACATCAAATCTCTACGTTTTGAGGTCTTATGAACCCAAAGAAGTGGTTTTTGAAAAATATCTGTGTATATGTGGATGTGTGCGTGTTAACACGATAGCGGTGAAACTAATAAACGGATCAAATGGGGGTTTCTTTAGTGCTCCAGAAGATCTGAAAAGGTTTTGTTGAAATCGTATTACGTTTAGTGTCGTTTTGGCACAAGTTGTTTCTTTTGTAATTACTTTCAATTTTTAATCGAACCATTACAAAGCAGTTAAAAGTTTGATTTCAACGATATATCACATTTGCACCCTTTCGATTTGGTTTCCGTGAAAATAATTAAAAAACAAAGCAAATGTGAAGCATAAGATCACTTTTCGTCAAATCACGTGCATTCCTATTCAACAACTATTGAGTTCAGGATTTATTAGGTGGTGTATTAAAAATAGACCGCTAATTATAGGAACGATTTCCAATCTGTAGATATCAGTATATTTTAAAAAACCAATAATTTAAAACATTATATGCATCCTATCTTAGAGGGTTCATTAATATTACATAGGTACCAATCTAAAAATGCGAATAAAAACATTAAAAATGAGAAAAATTTAATATTTGTGGTTATGTTAGTCATACAATGCTCGCGCCCTATTTACAAAACACAGTGTTATCGAATGGATAATAGTGAGGTGATTACGGTGCTGGTTTAAGTAGATCTCGATTGAGGAAGTTAAGTCACGTCGGTCGAGTCCATTACTTGAATGGGTGACCGTATCTCATTTCGCTGGCCTGGTTAACTGGTAGAGTAGCATTAGCAAACTTCGCCAGGACGTTAAAATAAATAAGGCAATTAAATAAATAAATAAATCATCGTGGTCTTTTCTAAAATTAAATAAGCAAATCTATGAGTAAACGTTTTGGGTGCAATCTTCAACATTGTTTTTGAAACTTCGTGTCTACAAATTGCATTATTTTATTAGTCAAAGCGTAATTCTGTTATTAATTTGAAACGTCAAAATTTGTGCGATTTAAATGTTGCCGTTGTTTACAATATTTTTTTAAACATTGTTAAAGAAGAGTAATATAATTAAACAAATGGATACTGGCCGAGAAATCGAGAAAATTATATAACATGATGGCGTATGATTCTTTCTTAAATTGGAGAAACCAAACGAAAATGATTTAAATAAATATTAAACATTTATTCAGTCGTGGACAAAGTATAGTATTCTACTTACATCATTATACTTGCAGTGCAATCCTATGTTCCGAAACATAAAAGAAGAACAGCAATTAATAAATTTCAATATGTTCATATTATGTGGTGCAAGTGAGAAGAAGTGCACAAGATCTGAAAAGGCTATGGTTGAGATCGAATTACATTTAGTGCTCTTTTCTGCTTCAAATATCATTTTAACATACGAAGTGCAATGGAAAATTTTATTTAAATAGAAGCATTTTTAGAACAATTCAAAATAAGTTTAATTGCATAATCTTAAGAGAAACATGGCAAATACCAAATAGAAATTGAGTAAAGTTAAGAGGATATACCCTGATATACAGTAAAACTTCTTATAATCAGAATGATGGTACAATTATATATATTAGAAATGACATTGAAAATGTAGATTTTACTTTCAAAAAAATTAGCGATACTTCTGTAATTAACATTACATTCCTTCTAAATGGTAACTAATATAACGTGCATATAATATATAGACCGCCATTAACATATCTAATTGATTCCCTTCAAGTACATTTTCAAAATCTAAATCTGTTATAATTACAGTGTATTGGTCGGAGATATAAACATTGATGTTATCTAAATATATTGGCGGAATTTGGATGTACTCCTGTAATTAGTAAGCATGAAAGAATATACAGGGAGATTCTAAATCATGTTTGGATCACATATTTATAAAGACCAAGGCGTGATTTTGAAGATACCATATTGCCACTAATAATTCAAACTAACATATTTTAATTCAATTTGTAACAGAAGATAGCAAAGATTGTATACAACACAAAAAATTACACGAAGTAAAACAAAAATATGATAAGTTAAAAAAAGATGTCCAATATGAACTGGTGCGATGTATGTGACTCCAGGGGGATGGAACATTTTTTCCCAATTAGTGTCACTTTATTCTCACACACATCAGTGTATTCAATAAGACATCCTTGTTCATTCAATTTCATTAGGGCTCTTTTATCCGAAATTCAGTAAAAGTATTAGTAAAGAAGCTCCTGTATATTATATATTAATTCCATTTATTTAATTTTAATACTGTTTCTTGTCTAGAACCACAATACCAATTAACTTATCGAAGGAAACAGTTTATCTCATTTTAACACTACTAGGTGTTTATTTTTATTTTAAGTCATATATCATTCTGCGTTCGTAATTATACATAACAAACCAATATTTTATCGCATTTCAGCCTTTCCCCGGCGATGGTGTAACGTTCGTGATTTTTTAGCTACCTTTAATTCCACGGCTATAAATAAACCCTTATTCGCGTTAATATAAACTAAAATTGACACATTTACGAGCAGCCTACTAAATAAATTAAAAAGCTTTCGTGTTTTTATGAATTTGACACGCAAGCTGGGAATTGGTAATGTTTGAAATTGTTTATGTTTTATTCATGTAGAATTTAATTATTACACCTATGTATGGAGCACACGGGTGTGTTTTCGGTAGTCAATCCGGTATCATACAACCACTTTACATGTGCGATAAAATTAATTTTTAACGCTTATTGTTTTCTCGCATGAAAGTGAATATTTAGTAGTGCATGTGCTATTAAAAATTTAAATGCCTTGTATATATTGTGTTTAAGATATTAATTATTAGGTATATTTAACGATTTGTGAACCTAGCGAGGTGTGCTGGAACGAAAATTATTAAGACTTAAAATCCATTCGGTTTTTATTTTCATCAAGGTAGGCTGTGTCCATAGGTCCTTTCTAAGCCCTAAAAATTCGGGATGTATTGCAAGACCATGTCGCATTTTCGTCTCACATATTGGAGAACATTTCCTCCTAATTCAAGAAAATGCTCGCCCGCACACCACTCATTATGTAACTGAGTTTATAAACTAAGTCTAAATACCGACAATACTTTGGCCTGCGTATTCTCCAGACCTGAATACAGTTGAAGATATACGAGACATGCTCGGCAAATGACTTATGTTAAAAATTCGGTCTGTTCAAAACACAGAAGGAGAAAGAGATGTAATTGTAAATTCTGGAAAATAGTAGAGCAAGCTAGCCAGAAATTTCATTTTTGCGTATATGCCAGAAATCAACGCCTCATTTTTTTTATGACATCTGCCTCAAATATTAAATTTAATGACCAATTAATTCCTCATACTGGAGTGCAAATATAGTATAGATATTTTCCTTTAAAGAGACTTGGATGGAAAATGTAGTGATTCCTTAGGCGGCGGTTTTTTATCAAATATCAGAGTTAAAACAGTTTGATATTACCCCATTAATGACGAATGATTATACTTTGTCTCTAAATCAAGTTAATTCAGTGAAACATTGTCTCTTTGTATTACAGTGATACAAATAGATGGTGTAAATTAGGTGGCCTGGTAGCCCAAAATATTTCCAATAACTTCCGCTAATGCCATGTTCAACGATATTGTAAGAAAATAAAGGCTCCTTCGAGAGTAACTGGATATATTTCGTAAAACTACAGAACTATTGAATATTTAACAAATATAACATTATACATTCAAACAGGCTCAAAGCGCGTCAGTGACTGACTGGTCCTCCCCGCTGATCTACATTATTGCAAGCAAAGCAAAATACACTTGGTCGCCTTGAAATCATCCTACTGCCGAAATGTTGTGTCTACTGTTTATTGCTCACGCGGTTAAATATTTTCTAACATTCGGCCATCCTATCTATGCGGGCTGTCCCAGACCGCCAGTCGTCAAAAACTTCTGTTTACCTGTTAGTAACAACATTTATACTAACAGTTACCTTGCATAAAACTTTGATAACAAACAGGCAGTCTCGGCCTATAACTTTAATTTCTATTCATGCTTTCATAACTAAGTTCTAATTTACTTCACTTACCTCATACACATGTCAACTCAAACAATGAAAAGGCAGTAACAGCCTCTGTCATTGTCGTCCACGTATCCATGTCTCACAACTATTTCCTTTTACTATCTCAAATGTTGTATCTACGCGTCAGCTCAGATAACAAGTAGGTAGTATCGACCTCAGTTGTTACCTTCCTCGCATTCACGTCTCACAACCTACTATACCCTTATTCTTACGTCACACGGCTCAACTCAAACAATAGCCAGAATGTATCGGTCTCGACTATCATTATCCACGTGTCAACGTCTTGTGACCATCCTTACATCATCTCACGTCACACGCCTCGACTCAAACAATAGCAAGACAGTATCGGCCTCTACTATCATTATCCACGTCTCAACGTCTTGTGACCATCCTTACATCATCTCACGTCACACGTCTCGACTCAAACAATAGCCAGAACGTATCGGTCTCGACTATAATTATCCACGTCTCAACGTCTTGTGACCATCCTTACATCATCTCACGTCACACGTCTCGACTCAAACAATAGCCAGAACGTATCGGTCTCGACTATCATTATCCACGTGCCAACGTCTTGTGACCATCCTTACATCATCTCACGTCACACGCCTCGACTCAAACAATAGCAAGACAGTATCGGCCTCTACTATCATTATCCACGTCTCAACGTCTTGTGACCATCCTTACATCATCTCACGTCACACGTCTCGACTCAAACAATAGCCAGAACGTATCGGCCTCGACTATCATTATCCACGTCTCAACGTCTTGTGACCATCCTTACATCATCTCACGCCACACGCCTCGACTCAAACAATAGCAAGACAGTATCGGCCTCTACTATCATTATCCACGTCTCAGCGTCTTGTGACCCATCAATGTATACTTTTTAACTTACATTAACTTACATTTGCATCCTAGTTATCCATCTGTCAATCTTGTCGGCTGCAACCACTTTGCGAACGTTGCATCGTCTCTTAATTTCTCGTAAATCCTCTACTTCATATCCGTCATTAGAAAGTACTTTAATCACTCTGGATGGTTCCTTATATTTCGGCAACAGTTTTTTTTGCTCTACCCGGTACAAGGAACACTCGTAATTGATACTTATACCAAATCACCAACATCACAGCGTACCTCATCATATTTGTGTTTATCATAACATCGTAACTTTTGTAACAGTTCTGAAATCGGATATGTTTATGTGAGTTTATTACCTTCAGTTATCGGCTGTCCACGTAAGTTAGCCTTTTCCGTGGCGTACGGCTGTGATTCGTTACGTGCAGTAATGGGTGGCCGGCAATTTTCTTGCTGCCGGGTAATGGAGGCTAGGTTTGAAGTGGTCAGAGCCAGGAGTTGCGCTAATTGTTCATAGCTGGGTAGTCCCAAGCTCGGTTGGGGTTGGTCCGTTATGGCGGCAGAGGGGACTGGGATCGTTCCAGTCGTTTGGTTTTGGAGCACTATTTGTCTTTGGGGCGTGGCACTAGGTCTTGCCGTCTGGTACGGCGGGGTGACGTGGTAGGCGCCGGCCGACGAGGTAGGCGTGACGAAGTACTGTGCGTTGGGCGGCGTGCTTGGACTTGGGCTGGTTGCTGTTGGTGGTACCATGCAGTGAGGGGTGGCCAGCTGGCGGCGAGGTGTCAGCGAGGCGTCGCTGAAGAGTTGGGGCCAGTCGGGTGTGGCAGCGATGGTGTACTGACCGCTGGGCAGCCCTGAGCCTGAGTAGGAGGCTTCCCCATGTGTGGAAGCGAATCCAGCGAAGCGGCGATCTCCCAGCGTCGAGGAATCGTCGTTGGCCCGGGATGCTGTTGGGTCCACCATACAGCGAGGGGGCATCACCATGTCATCATCACCATCTAATCCCTGTTCCATCGCCGAGTTTTCGTGCCACGATGCTGCGTGGCGCTCCATGCAGTAAGGGGGCATCGCCTGGGAATCGTTGCTACTCCATTCCATATTTGTTGCCTGGGTTCCATGCCAGGTGGCTGCGCTGCGTGCCATGCAGCGAGGGGGCACCGTCGTGATGACGTCATGCGTGACCCCAGTGTCGTGTCCTATGTTGGTGGCGAGTCCTGCCTCGCTATGCCTAGGCGCGGAGCCCGGCGACGCACAGTAGTGGGGCGCCGTCGTCGCGACGCCATGCGTAGCACTTGTGCCTGTGGAGAAATCAGAGGACATGCTTACCTCGCCGAGCCGGGTTGCTGTGTTGCTTGCTGTGCAGTGTGGGGCCACCGTCGTGGAGACGTCGGGCGTGACCCCCGTACCCCTTGTCAGGGCGTCGTGTTGGCGGAGCACTTCGTGGTCAGATGCTGTGAGGGGCGTCGTGCAGTGAGGGGGGGCCGACGTGGAGACGTCGCTCTCGACCCCAGTGCCTACTGCCTTGCCACTCCGGGTATGCATTGCCACTTGACACTCAACACAATAAAACTCAATTAAAACACACTGTCTGGTTACAACACAAGAGGAAGGGATAACCTCATCAGCATTGGCGTTGGCTTCTGTGCTCAACTGACTTCTGTTTCGGCAGAAGACTATTAGTTGCTGAAGGCTGGAACATTACTACTTGAAGGATCGATCACTACTTGCTCGCTGAGAAAAAGTGTTTTCTTATATAGACTTTTTTTGTGCTCAAATGACTTCTGCTTCGGCAGAAGACTATTTTTTGTGCTCAAATGACTTCTGTTTCGGCAGAAGACTAAAACATGAGCACAGCGCGCTAGACAAGTCATAACTTGTTCGCGACGCCGACGCCGATGACACCACCCCCCTTTTTTGTGACTTTATTGAACATTAATAAAGGCATACAGGTTATGTTTCAGTTCAATAATTTCAATTATATAATGTAAGAGTGAGTGGATACAATAATTTCAAAACTATAAACTAAGAGTAAGTGTTAAGATATTTCAACAACTAAGATATTTTAACATATATAGACTAAGATTAAGTGTGGTAAGATATTTTATATAAGTAACTAATAATAGGTCCATTAAGATATTTTAGGTAAAACAAGATATTCAAAATTAAAGTATTTTATGTGACAAATCATAAATGTATTCTAGTTGAACAAAGTTTTCGCCCTGTGGCGTCGAATTATTTACATTGGTATATTATCGCAAGTTTCGCTCTTCTGGACGTCGTCTCCGCGACGCCCGGGGCTGCCTGATCCTGTTGCGAATTGGGGGCTGCGAAGTCCTGCTGTGTTGCTTGCTAAGGCAACGGGATTCTGGAGCGAACCTGTGAGGCTGCAACGTCCTGCTGTGTTGCTTGCTAAGGCAACGGGAGACTGGAGCGATTTATTGAGGCTGCAACGTCCTGCTGTACTGCGGGCTAAGGCAGTGAGATACTGGAGCGCCTCGTGGGGGCTGCTAGGTCCTGCTGTGCTACGTGCTAAGGTAGCGGGATCCTGGAGCGGTGCGCCAGAGCCGGCTGAGCTCGGGCTGGCGTTCGAGTTGACGAATACTCGTGTCCGGACTGGGACAGGCATCTGGCTGGCGGATGGCTGCTGTCGGTCGTGGCCAGGCGTGGTCACGGCCTTCGCCCAGAACGGCATCGGGAACAGTATGGGCGTCGTGTCGAGCGGCTGCTCTTGTCTTGACGTAGAAGGCCCAGGGTCTGCTGGCAGCGGCGGTGCGGCTGACAGCGCCGGGGACTTCTCATTCTTGTTTGTTTGTCTCCTCTTGGCTGAAGTGGATGGACCAGGCACGACTGGGGGCAGTCGGCGGGCTGGAAATTTTGGTTTAGCGGCGGCTGTGGTGCTATGTCCACGTAGATAGTCGCCATGTCCACGGAAGTAGGTACCAGGTCCACGGATGTAGACTTGTGCGTTGGCATCTGGCTTTGGGGCAGCGGGCACTACTGATCCTGTGATAGTAGGCGTGACTGGCTTCTGGGCAACGGGCGCTACTGGTCCTGTGACAGTAGGCGTGGTTGGCTGTTGGGCAGCGGGCACTACTGATCCTGTGATAGTAGGCGTGACTGGCTTCTGGGCAACGGGCGCTACTGGTCCTGTGACAGTAGGCGTGGTTGGCTGTTGGGCAGCGGGCACTACTGATCCTGTGATAGTAGGCGTGACTGGCTTCTGGGCAACGGGCGCTACTGGTCCTGTGACAGTAGGCGTGGTTGGCTGTTGGGCAGCGGGTGCTGCTGGCTCTGGGGCAGCGGGCGCTACTGGTCCTGTGACAGTAGGAGCTGCGAGCCTTGGTGGGGCTGGATGTCCTGGATCCTCGGGATCGTCATCCTCGTCGTTGCTGTCGTCATCGTCGGTATCAGCATCTTCGGTATCGTCATCTTCGGTATCGTCATCATCGGTATCGTCATCATCGGTGTCGTCATCTTCGGTATCGTCATCATCGGTATCGTCATCATCGATGTCGGGGGTCGGTTGCAAGAATTGTCTGAGTAGGTCAGTCGGGCTGGACTGAATCCTGGGAGGCGGCTCGGGGCCTGGCAGGCCGAGTGGAGGTGACCTCGGGGGAGATGGCTTCGTGCTGACATCTCGGGTATGAATTGGCGGGAATACCTTGTCGAGGAATACAGAGGCTATTAGTGGGGCAGTGGTTGGCAATACTGACCTTTTATCCTTCCTGGAGGGTCCAGCATCCTGCTGGTCCGGGAAGGCGTCCATACTCGCCACTTCCTTGGGTTCCTGTTCACCTGGCTGAGGCTGAGGAATGAGCATGGTTGACTGGTCTGAGCTGAGGGAGGTAGCATCTTGCGTCACGGTGTTGACTGGTGACCGCCTGTCCAGGCGGCCCGGGCAAAGGAAAGCAAAGGCGGCGGCTCTGTTGCTTTGTTGCCGTGGTGTCAACGGGCGTGGTTGATACGTGTCCTGCTCCTGCGTGGCTGTAGCTTCGTCAATCTCATTCTTCTTGGTCGGTGGTGGAGACACCAAGGTTGTGGCTTGTTGCTGGGCTTGTAGTTGCAGCACTGCGTCCTCTGTCTTGGTTGGTAATTCTAGGCTGTTAATTTCCAGCGGTGGGGCCGGGCGCCCTAGTTCTGCCCGACCCATTGGGAGTTTCCCGATGGCGGTGCATTGCGGGGTTGTTGCCTAGTGTTCGACTGACTTCTTTGTGGTGGTGCCGTGGATGTCTGTCCTGGGCCTGGGTTATTGGTTGGACCTGCTTGTTGGCTAGGGTTGTTTGAATTGGCGCCATGCCCTCGGAAGTTGTAACCCCCTGTCTGGACATTTTGTTGGCGGAAGTTAGGGTTTCCCTGTTGGTTGGAGTCGTGTCCACGGAAATTGGGGTTGGCTCGCTGGTTGGAGTCGTGTCCGCGGAAGTTGGAGTTGCCTTGCTGGGGCTCTGACTGAGTTTGGTTGGTGGGGCAGTCTCGGTGATAGTGAAATCCCGGGCACTTGCGGCACTTTGGTAGACTATTGGTAGTATTACTCGCAGGCGGGATGGTGGCTGGCCTCGGCAGCGGTCGGAGTTGCCTCTGAAATTCCCTGTAGTCACCCTCGGCGTTTTCAGCCACTCGGCTCAAGCTTTCCATCGTGGCCACTGGGACATTTCTAGTTGCGAATCTTAGTTCCGGTCGCAGGAGCTCGCGCACCTCCATAACCATCTCTTCTTCCGGCGTATACCGTTCTACCCTCAGCCAGAGTCCAATTTTGCGTTGTATAAAAACGGCGGCGGGTTCGTCGTCTTTCTGTCTCTCACCGTGTAACCTGGAGCGTAGCTTCCCCAGGGTGGCAGTGTCGTTGAACTGCCGCAGGAGTTTTTCCTTCAGGAACTCGTATGTGATGTTGTGGGACTTCCACATCTCCAGGGTGCGTCTGGCTTGACCCTCGAGCTGTTCTATAGCTACTCTCACTTTATCCCTGCCGTGGATGTCTTCATGGAGCATCGCCTCCTCGAGCTCATCCAGGAAGTTGACTGGATCCTCCCATTCCAGGCCTGAGTAAGTGGGCAGCGCTCTCGTTCTTCTTGTGGGCATCCTGTGATGACCTTGTATTGCGTGTATTGCGGCTTGAACGCTTCCCTCCATTAGTCTTGTCGTGCTCTCTGCTAGGTTTTGTGTTGGGCGCCACTGGGGGTCCATTTCCCCAGAATCTGTGTAGTCGGGTCGTCGTGGATCCTCTTCCCTCCGGAAAGATCTGGCCTCACGTTGTTGGTCGCCATGTCCACGTAAGTTAGCCTTTTCCGTGGCGTACGGCTGTGATTCGTTACGTGCAGTAATGGGTGGCCGGCAATTTTCTTGCTGCCGGGTAATGGAGGCTAGGTTTGAAGTGGTCAGAGCCAGGAGTTGCGCTAATTGTTCATAGCTGGGTAGTCCCAAGCTCGGTTGGGGTTGGTCCGTTATGGCGGCAGAGGGGACTGGGATCGTTCCAGTCGTTTGGTTTTGGAGCACTATTTGTCTTTGGGGCGTGGCACTAGGTCTTGCCGTCTGGTACGGCGGGGTGACGTGGTAGGCGCCGGCCGACGAGGTAGGCGTGACGAAGTACTGTGCGTTGGGCGGCGTGCTTGGACTTGGGCTGGTTGCTGTTGGTGGTACCATGCAGTGAGGGGTGGCCAGCTGGCGGCGAGGTGTCAGCGAGGCGTCGCTGAAGAGTTGGGGCCAGTCGGGTGTGGCAGCGATGGTGTACTGACCGCTGGGCAGCCCTGAGCCTGAGTAGGAGGCTTCCCCATGTGTGGAAGCGAATCCAGCGAAGCGGCGATCTCCCAGCGTCGAGGAATCGTCGTTGGCCCGGGATGCTGTTGGGTCCACCATACAGCGAGGGGGCATCACCATGTCATCATCACCATCTAATCCCTGTTCCATCGCCGAGTTTTCGTGCCACGATGCTGCGTGGCGCTCCATGCAGTAAGGGGGCATCGCCTGGGAATCGTTGCTACTCCATTCCATATTTGTTGCCTGGGTTCCATGCCAGGTGGCTGCGCTGCGTGCCATGCAGCGAGGGGGCACCGTCGTGATGACGTCATGCGTGACCCCAGTGTCGTGTCCTATGTTGGTGGCGAGTCCTGCCTCGCTATGCCTAGGCGCGGAGCCCGGCGACGCACAGTAGTGGGGCGCCGTCGTCGCGACGCCATGCGTAGCACTTGTGCCTGTGGAGAAATCAGAGGACATGCTTACCTCGCCGAGCCGGGTTGCTGTGTTGCTTGCTGTGCAGTGTGGGGCCACCGTCGTGGAGACGTCGGGCGTGACCCCCGTACCCCTTGTCAGGGCGTCGTGTTGGCGGAGCACTTCGTGGTCAGATGCTGTGAGGGGCGTCGTGCAGTGAGGGGGGGCCGACGTGGAGACGTCGCTCTCGACCCCAGTGCCTACTGCCTTGCCACTCCGGGTATGCATTGCCACTTGACACTCAACACAATAAAACTCAATTAAAACACACTGTCTGGTTACAACACAAGAGGAAGGGATAACCTCATCAGCATTGGCGTTGGCTTCTGTGCTCAACTGACTTCTGTTTCGGCAGAAGACTATTAGTTGCTGAAGGCTGGAACATTACTACTTGAAGGATCGATCACTACTTGCTCGCTGAGAAAAAGTGTTTTCTTATATAGACTTTTTTTGTGCTCAAATGACTTCTGCTTCGGCAGAAGACTATTTTTTGTGCTCAAATGACTTCTGTTTCGGCAGAAGACTAAAACATGAGCACAGCGCGCTAGACAAGTCATAACTTGTTCGCGACGCCGACGCCGATGACACGGCCTTGCTTGGTCACCAAAAAATGCTTTAACAGGCGTAGTGTTTACTATAGTCAGAGCGCGTGTGTATCCCATTTACCACTGTCCGTTTCAATACTTGTCAGCATACTCACTATTGTTCTGTTATATCTTTCACATAGTCCGTTTGACCGCGGTGTAGCAACTGCATTTCACACGCACTTTCTTGCATACGATTCACAAAATTTGCAAAAAGTTCTCGACGTAAACGCAGTTTCTTGGCCACTATTAATATGCTCCGGCATTCCAAAATTACACATTTAATTTTCTGTTCATCAGAAACGTCACCAAAGTTTATTTTAACCTCATAGTCTTCTCGTATTTCAAAACATTCAAAGTCACAAACTGGGTTTTACAGTCAGTCCTAATTCCCGTACCAATACATCCATTCCTATTTTCAATAACATCACGTTCGGTAAAATAAAGTCTACCGATGATACAATCATAATTCATTTGAATGTCATCTAAGACGATTACCTTAAACATTGCACTAGGTTAGTCTAACGCACATTTAATCTAACAGTCCCGGTCAGCATTACGTAATTATTCTTAAAACTTTTCAGTGCGTAAGCGTATTATTTTCAAGTTCAAGGCTTGGTTTGTTGAGAACACGTCGACGAATTATATAGTACCCACACGAGCTTCCGTCAACTAAGCACTTTTATTTTTGGCCATTTAAAAGAATTGCCTAGAGATTTTTATTTAAGTCATTCGGTACTCTTACTAACTAACGTTTTGTTTGTTTTTGTTCGGGCATCTGTTTTGTTTGTGTCCAAGACGCTTACAATGGAAACATTCTAACCTTGGCTTCGGGCAATCCCTTGCGCAATGAGGTCCTTTACAATTAAAACACTGAATTTCTGATTTCTGGCTACTATTGAACTCCGTTACACTTTGCTGTACAGGATCACTTAATATTTTCCTCCCGGTGTCACTTTTTACACTTCTTGGAATGCATCCTAATGTACTTAAATATGCGTACAACTCGTTCGTATCTGTAAACCGCGACGATCGGGCGGATCTCGCAATATTTTCATCGGTAATCCCTCCTATGATGGCATCCACTAAATAATTTTCCGGAATGTTCAACTGCAACGATTTTAATTTGTCTAGTTTATTAAAACAGTATTCACCTAAGTCTTGATCACTGTGTGTTTCGTATAATGCAGCTTCCCGAAGCAATTTAGCGAACGGCAACGGTTTTGTGAACTGTTTAACTAGGAGCTTCTTCATCTTTTTCCAACTCACTGCAAGCTGATCTTGGGAATCGTACCATACCATCTCCTAGCTATTCCAACTAGTCTATTTGCGACTAATATAATTACAGTCAAATCGTCCCACCTGTAACATGCAGCTAGTTCGTCGACTCGGCGGACCCACGAATTGACCGATTGTTCTGCCCTTTGCGGATCAAATACAGGAATCAACTTTTCTTCACCATGGCCGGTCTGAGTAGAAAAAGTCATACTGTGCTCAACTTCCTTTTCGAGGGTCGTTTGAGGGGTTCAGGAACAGGGGTAAACGGCGGCGAACGACTCGGCGACGTACATGGTAATTTGCGCGACATGACGCAATCACTAATCACTTCCGACACTTGTGGGTAAGAACAGTGAGTATAATCCCGACTTCTGATATGTAAGAAAATAAAGGCTCCTTCGAGAGTAACTGGATATATTTCGAAAAACTACAGAACTATTGAATATTTAACAAATATAACATTATACATTCAAACAGGCTCAAAGCGCGTCAGTGACTGACTGGTCCTCCCCGCTGATCTACATTATTGCAAGCAAAGCAAAATACACTTGGTCGCCTTGAAATCATCCTACTGCCGAAATGTTGTGTCTACTGTTTATTGCTCACGCGGTTAAATATTTTCTAACAGTATAATCTTTTAATGGACTATGTAAGTTCAGTTTAAATATTTGATAATTACTTTTCTATTTGCATTAATTAAGGCAAATATGTTATATCAATATTTATTTTAAAGGTCAGCGATATTATTATTGGCGATAGTTAATAAAAGTATTTTAGTTTTATGTATGTAAACATAAGCGTGCTAAATTTAAAATATTTCAAGATGATTATAATGAAATAGATATATCATAACCAGATTTATTAAAAGTAATCACTTAATAATTAATTTCAATAATTACTGATAACTTATATTAACAGTGTCCAGAATTTCGTTTTAGAAGAAGCTGAATTCATATATCGAATAAAAATACATATCTGTGTATGTATGTATGTGTGTTTGTGTAGACCTTTGTTTGCAGATATTATAACTTTTAGACTTGAGTTTTAACCTCACCAGAATAAAAAGGGAGGAAATTCGAATAGGGCTGCTGTTGGTCCCAAGTCTACAGTGGAGATGAGACCAAATCTCTACGTTTTGTGGCCACAGGAATACAAAAAAATGGTTTTGAAAAAATGCGTGTATGTATGTATGCGTACATGTACATATGTATTTATGTATGTGGACACGATAGAGTCAATTTTGCTTTAATATGTTAGGATAGGTATTTTCAATGTTATAGACTGTTACAAAATGAATGAAAGTTCAATTCCCCAGCCACACGATAATTTCTGTTATGATAAAATACTTTTTGAAACAGCTATAACCGTCATGATCACTAGAAACGTGTAAACTATCATATTCTATATAAATTATTCTATTGTCATTTTAGAGCAACATGGTACTATGATTTTTATTTTTTTAAATGTTGAATACCAAATTTTTGTTAATATTACATCGCAGTGCAATTTGTCTCAATGGCTAACCATCTTCTGCTTTAGCAATAACACCAGCTTTAACTATATCAACAAGTAAATGCCACTGTGGTCAATATTAAATTGGATGTACATACATTTTTTTTAGGAAAAATGCGTTATAAGAATGGTTCTATTATTTATTGTCTACGACAGCACAAGACCTGACCATATGCCTCTTTTTGTTTGATTAGTTGTAATTACCCCAGTTTTAGTTCTCTTATCATAACCTGCTGCTATTACTATGCTTCTAACTGATCGAAATCATAATACTTAATTTTTGAATCCTACAAGGTACAAAAAATTAATTATTCCTATGAACATTTAAAAAAAAATTTTCACAATGAAAGATCCAATTTTTATTTTGATTTTTTGGCCATCGAGACGTTTAAATTCTAACTTACCCGGATTTGGACTAATTTCACACATATTAGACAAGACAGAGGGAAACAGTTCTTTAAGACATTAAGCACACTGATAAAACCTAGTTTCTTTCAAATGCATGTTGGTTCAAATCTCAAGAATACTAAACGAATATACCAAATTTTAATATTTAGATTTGTATAAATATGCCTTTAAAATGTTACTGTGCTACCACCTGTTCATTAGACAAAACTAAGTTATTGAATAGAGACTATATTTGAAATTGATGAGAAAGATCATATATTATCCATTTTAAGGACATCATTTTCCTATTGACTATATTTAAAACTTTTAAACACTCCTAGTCAATTAACTATTATAGTCGTAGTAACTGTATTATTTTTCAAGAAATGCCGGAACCAAACAAAAATATTTTATTGGGCGGCATGGCACTGTAGATTTGAAGTTTTGAAAATGGTTTGCAAAACTCGCTATGAGTGATGATAGTAGACGAGTATTCTGTTTTCTTTTGGGAAGTATTTAAGTATCAACCTCACGTCGAAGGCATCCAACTCCCACCCTTGTTTAAATTTAGAAATAAAATTTTAAATATTTTTTAAACTGTTATCAAAAAGGCCATAATATAAGAATCATGTCACAATTGCCTCCTGTAGATTCTAAAAAAAATCAGCGTGTCTCGTTGGAAATATTGAAGTTGTGGTTACTTCTGGTTAAACCTAAAGTACAGCAAAATCGGATTTTTGCAAAATAAATCATTTTAGTTCTATAATAAGCCCTTCAAATTTAAGTCTGCCGTAGCTTACCATGGAGTTTTTCGATCAGTGTATAGTATTTACGAACTGAATTGGAACACCACGGAACTAGAGGATCTCACGGGGTATTCTCAATATATCACTTCACATTAAATGAGAGAGCACAGAATTTTACAGATTTATATTCACCACTCCTCATCTACAGTCCACGTGGACTCGATCGGCCTGTCACATAGAAATATAGGTGGAATTAGATGCTTAGCGAGTTTGATTTGTCAACACCAACCTTGTTCCGAGTTTTTGCATGACAATATATAAAACAAAAATACCTATGGAATATTTCTATTGTATGATCTGTACGAGGCAGTGCAGTACAGCTAGGCAGCGTTATAAATTACTTAATTCTAGTGAATATTTGAACAAATTATTAGTGTTATTACTGTTTGAGTGATTTTTTTACAATTAATAGTTTAAAATGGCATTTTGGAGGCCTCTCGATAGTAGTGACAACGAAACGGACGATTTTGATACAGAGCCTATACAGGCGGAATTTGAAAATAAAGACTTACACGTTCCAACTCAAAGGGTTATATTGAATATTTACTCGTGTTTAAAGGGCAAAAATATCGATTTTTCATATAATCGAATTGTGAAGAGGATTTGTGAATTAACCAAACTTAGCCGTACTACAATTTATAGGATTATTAGAGCCAGGGATGTAGTTGTTCGTTCTACTAAACAGAAAAGAGTTGGACATAACCTCAAAAAACCTGATAACGCGTCCAAACATGTCATTCATCGATTTGTGTATGACCTTTACAATGAACAGAAGGTGCCCACATTAGAAATGATTAAGGATAAGTTACGCGACTATCCAGATTATAAGTATAAATCATTAGTTACTTTGCGAAACGTTTTGCTCGATTGCAGTTCTAGGTACAAAAAATTAGACAAACGAATCGTAGTTATGGAATCAGCAGGCATCGTTGATCATTGACATGAGTATCTGCGTAAAATAAAAGAATACCGAGATGCAAATAGAGACATAATTTATCTTAACGAAACATGGTTTGACACCCATGATGTAGTTCAATAAAGTTAGATAATACCAAAAAGTGTAATTTAAGTGCTCCATGTTCTAGGGAAAAAAGAATTATAATTCCACATGTTGAAAGTAAAAACGGTTTTATTCCAAATGCGTTGTTGTTGTCTGCTAAAAATATCTGCCGACTACCACGAGGATATGACAGCCGAATTATTTGAGAAGTGGGCAAAGGAATAGCTGTTACCCAATATCCCACCAAATTCTGTAATTGTTATGGACAATGCGTCATATCATTCGCGGCGCTACACATAAATTCCGAACACCAACACAAGAAAAGGCGATATCATTGAATTTATGACAGGTAAAAGCTTTGAAATTACCAGAAAAAGACACAAAGAAGACTTTATTAGAACCGACTAGAAGGCAAAATTTTAAAAAGGAATGTTCCGTTAAAAAAATTTTTGAAACATCCGATCATACTATTTTACGTCTGTCTCCATATTATTGCGTTTTCAACACCATTGAAATGGTGTGGGCTGATGTAAAAACAAGACTACGTCAATATAATCAATTACCACAATTAAGTGAGTCTGTCTTAAAGAATATGAAGATAGCACTAGACGAAAGGAAAATGAATATTCTATATTACCACCTATTAATTTTATTATTATTAATGTAAATACCGATTCAAGTTCTGAAAACTCGGATAGTGACGAATGATATATTGTTTATTTAAAGTTCATAGACAAAGCTTATTTGAAATTTTTATTTAACGTCGACATATTTCCACTACTGAGACCAATTACCGATGCCAAGAAACGAGTTCCGCCTTTAAAATTTTGCCGACTCTTTCCTTTATAGAATAGTAGAAATTTTCCTATTTGCCTAACATCATGATACTGCAAAGTTCATACTATCATGGCCTAACATTTAATAAACAGGACAGTCGCTGCTTTACGCCCCTTCGGAAGGATTATATACCATCTATGCAACTCCCGCCTATGATTACATTACTCTGCCGATAGAAGATAGAACTAGAGGTAGGTCACTAGACAATAGACGCACCCTTAATATATCATTTACATGACTTATAAAATGTGATGAACATATTTTTTCATTAACCACTCCTATTGAATAAAAGTATTATAGAAATCCCTTTCTTTAAGAATTAGAAAATAATTATTTAGTATTTAAAGCATTTTTACATTTCTACCGCCGCCGTCAATGTCACATAAAGGAGATGCTGACCTTACTCCGAGTTTTCGTTTTTATGCTATCAGGCACTAAAATTGTTCATCCTGTAAAAAATATATGCACATTCCACAGACTAGTAGATTTTTTTATAAATAATAAATACTGGCGTGAAAAGAGCTAATTGAAATACCACAATTAAGATTACGTTACGGTTTGTCGCCTTGAGCAAGAAATCCACAACCATTAATAAATCATTTGAGTTCTGAAAAAATTATAAACAATATATAAAGCATTTTATAAAAACTTCAAGGACAGTAGAATAAATATCTGTAAGTTTTATCGAGGAAAATTAGTGTAAAAGGCGTAAGCACACACACAAGAAAATAAGATAATATTTCTTAAAATACCTGCAACTGTATATTGGCCATCGTCAAACCGGTATCCTAGATTATTTCTTATTACAAAAAGCCAATAGTAAATCACATCTCCTTTTTTTAATATGGTCCGCTTATCCTCAAACACCCAAATATCGCCTTTACGCTTCAGAATATCCCTTGAAAATTGTCCTGCTTCTAGTCCTTCCATGGGCACGTTGATATTTCCATGGAACGCAAATAAATGTATACCCTCCTCGTGCGGTATACTTATCCGAAAACCTTTAGGTGAAAACACTTCAATAGTAGGGTCTGGAACTTCGTACTGGTTACCAGCTATTAGGTTAGAATGAATGACTGTCAGCGCCAAATACAAGACTATTTTCATTGTGTATGATTACTTTCGTCGATGCCACTTTACTGTTTGTGGATTCTACTAGCGTATATTATATATATTTGAACTTAGATAACCTTTAACATCGTTGGGAGATCCGGTATTTCCTAGTGTTAAATGATTTGCATGAGATCTGGTATAATTAAAATACCTATTTTGGCAAAGGGCCTAGAATAGACATAACTTATATTTTGTTTGCAGAACGTAGTGCGGAATATTAATGGGGGAACTATTTTATTACAGTTGTTCATAATGTTTTTTTAATTGGCAGCTGATGATCGACAAATTCATTTGTGTGAATATACAGGATGTCCCAAATTTAAACAGACATACTCTAGTGGAAGGTAGAGCACACTCAGCTGAGTTCAAGACACCCCTATACTTACTTTTGAATGTGAACTGTTTTTGAGATACGGGGTGTTTTATGGTTTTTGACCAGAACTTCAGTCCGCCATATTTTTGAAATGATTTCACATATTTAGATAAAATTTGGTATACATATTGTACTCTCTTAGGTTAATGAATAGTTTAAGTGATTTTGGAAAAATTCCAGGGCCGACCTCCATTTTTTAATATGGCCCTTAGGGCCGTTAACATCACACTGCATATTATTTTTTGGTAAATGTTAGTAAACTTTTAAAAAACTTATGGACCAGTTTATAAAATAATGTTATAATATTTGATGGCACGTTTATGGTTATTCTTCAATAAATTTTCAAAAGTATTGAAAGACTAAATTTAACATTCTACAAATAACACAATCCAGTTGATAACATCATTATTTTATGAATGTTAGCTAAATACCCCGTGGAAGAGGTTGTTATTTGTTTTTACTTTGACATTCAGTGTTTTTCCGTCTAAAATAAAGCACATTCCATTTATCTCACGAATAAAAATAAGTAATAAAACGATGTGATTAACACATGACATTGTTGCATTAAAAATCCCAAGTAGGCACATGTTAAATGTGTAATTTTACAAATAGGAATTGCTGTTCGCTCTTAGTAATTATTAGAATAAGTGATAAAAAACCAGTTATTAAAACTAAACATTTTAAGATGCCGTTTCAGTTTAGCAATGAACATTATGCGGATAATATTTTTGTGTATCGCTTTTGCAATGGAAATGGGAGAGCTGCAAGAAGAGAGCATCAAAGGCATTTTCCAAATCGCTGTGTACCAGATCATAAAACGTGTTCAAAGGTATGCCAATTTAGTAGGGAACATGGACAATTTCCGCCAATGACAAAGCATGAACATGTTTCCAGAGCTTTTCCAGAAGAGCAAATATTACAGGTTGTGGAAAATAATCTATCCATGTGTTAGAAAAATAAGTAATGAGTTAGCACTGTTAGCAGTACCTAAGACAAGAGTATGGCGAACATTAAAGAAGAAAAATTTGTATCGATTTCATGTTGAAGCAGTTCACGTCTAGAAGACGGCAACGACGTTCCCCGCTTAACATTTCGTAGGTGGATTTTGGGTCACAGAAGAACAATATCGAGAGCTCTATTCGCGGATGAAGCCCAATTCACACGTGACAGAATTAACAACTGTAGAAATCAACATGTTTGGCAAACCGAAAATCCACATGCCGTGATTCAGAAATATTCCCAATACAGATTTAATATTAATATGTGGTGTGGTATTTACAATAATCATCTAATAGGGCCCCAAATTTTTGAAGATAGGCTAAAGTTTATTTAAACTTTTTTAGAAATATCTTGCCAGATTTATTAGAAGTTATCAATACTAGGGGTTTGTGATTTCAGCACGATGGTGCTCGACCCCATTTTTCTGTACCGGTCTGGGATCATCTAAACCACCATTATAATAATAATAATAATAAACACCACAGGTAATACAACCCCCTTTATCCCTGAAAGCTCTGACAGAGCCTTGTGCGGGAGAGGGCTACACATTTAGAGACAAGAGACACATATCCAATATCCGAGTATACTAGGATTAATTTCTTTCGGAAAAAATCCCAGTGCCACGACCGGGAATCGAACCCAGAACTCCTGGCTGAGAGTCAAGCGTGCTTGCCACTCATCCATAACAGTCATTACACCAACAGATGGATTGGACGCGGAGGTCCGGTAAATTCGCCAAAGAGGTCTCCTGATCTTACACCTCTAGATTATTTTTCACGGAGTTATCTCAAGTGAGAGGTGTACAATGAAGAGTTCAATAGACGAGAACAGCTTCTAGAAATTATTACTCTACGTGATAACATTAAAATTAACGGAAGTGAGAAACATACTAAAACGTTCTCGAAAATGTATTGACGCTGGATGCATTCATTTTGAAAACCTTTTATAGTTCTAAATAAATTTGTTTTGTCAAAATAAAATTGCAAACTTTTGTCTTTATAATTTTCTAGATATTCTCAAAAGGTGTTTAATATTTTTCTAAGTTGTGCTTGTTAAGTCAAGCCTTTTCACTAACATTACTTTTCTTTAATGAAGGAAATGGAATGTGTATTATTTTGGATGAAATTTAAACTAAAAAAAGCTTAGAAACACTGAATGTCAAAGCAATGTCAAATAACAACCTCTTCTACGGGGTATTTAGCTAAAATTAATAAAATAATGGTGGTGGTGGTCCCAACTGGATTGTGTTATTTGTAGAATATTAAACTTGGTCTTTCAATACTTTTGAAAATTTATTGAAGAATAACCATAAACGTGCCATCAAATATTATGACATTTTATAAAATGGTCCATAGGCTTTTTAAAAGTTTACTAACATTTACCAAAAAATAATTTACAGTGTCATTTTAACGACCCTAAGAGTCCACAGGGTGCCTCCGAATTCCTGTTGTTAATATTAAGTAATGATAGTTTTTTCAAAAATATGAAAAGTTCCTTGACATATGTACGAAAATGCTTGCATGTGGTTCTCTAAGCCAGGGGGATATTTAATATTTGAAATTCTGATTCGGTACGTTATTTATTAACAATAAGGGCTGCTACCTCAAAGCAATGATGTAAATAAAATGCAACCAAAAGTATGAGAATGGGGGAGGGGCGGCCCCTGAACAATACAGTGTTGTCCAGTGTTTTCCATAAAAACGTGCTTTTCTTACACCGTTCCCGCGCTGTAACTCCTATCAGCTGCCTACTTTTCTTAATGAGTGCTATTACTACTACTATACATTGTATTAACCAAATAAACAGAATATTGTAGATAGGTAGGTACGTTACAAAGGGAAGTTCAAGTAATACATCTTTTGGAAGAAATTTCAATTCTGTACTTAACTGGGAATTAATAACTTAAAATAACTATTTCATTATCTCTGGTTCGGGACAGAACCAGTTTAGTTTATCATTTGTATTCTCAACATGTCTCCCACTCTGCAGTAGAAGAATCTGTCATCAAATTGTGTATGACTAATTCTTATCACATCTGCAGTCAACAAATGGTATTCGTGAACAATTCTCTCCAATAAATGTTCAAAATATTTGAGTTTGATTACGAAAACCTTTGATTTTAAATGTATACAAGAGATCTCGGGGTTATGGTGACCGGACTGACCACTCCATAAGACTTCTTTCCCGATGGAAAAGAGACCATCCAAAAAGAGAAATCACACATATTGCACCGTTCCCGCGCTGTAACTCCTATCAGCTGCCTACTTTTCTTAATGAGTGCTATTACTACTACTATACATTGTATTAACCAAATAAACAGAATATTGTAGATAGGTAGGTACGTTACAAAGGGAAGTTCAAGTAATACATCTTTTGGAAGAAATTTCAATTCTGTACTTAACTGGGAATTAATAACTTAAAATAACTATTTCATTATCTCTGGTTCGGGACAGAACCAGTTTAATTTATCATTTGTATTCTCAACATGTCTCCCACTCTGCAGTAGAAGAATCTGTCATCAAATTGTGTATGACTAATTCTTATCACATCTGCAGTCAACAAATGGTATTCGTGAACAATTCTCTCCAATAATTGTTCAAAATATTTGAGTTTGATTACGAAAACCTTTGATTTTAAATGTATACAAGAGATCTCGGGGTTATGGTGACCGGACTGACCACTCCATAAGACTTCTTTCCCGATGGAAAAGAGACCATCCAAAAAGAGAAATCACACATATTGCACATATTTATTAATTTAAATAAATAAATGCAGTTAAGAATCAATATTTCGAAGAATTATTGTTGCTATTATATTTCATCTTGAGAAAACTGACTATAATTAATATTATTTCTCGTGGTATTATATATAATACACACGTGGGACTATAATAAAAAACCATTAGTTGCATGTTATGCAATACTATCTGCTTGAAACAATGATTTAAAATCTATGAATAGAAATATTGTAAAAGTATGATAAATTAAGATAATAATACATAATTTGTTATACCGTTAGTTCATAGAGTATTGCAGATATTCATTTTCTACCGGAATTATGAAAAAAAAAAAAATCCCCGAGACAATATATCGGAGAGATATTACACATTAAAAATTCTACTGTCTGACTATTTAAAAGAATTTATTTTTAATATCAAGAAAATAATATTCTTATGCTTGTGATTACTATACTTAAGGATATTTCAATTCGGAAATTAAAATTTTACCTCAGTAGAAACAAAGATGTTTTTTTTTTAAATGAAGCCCTTTTTTATTTGTACACCTCCACGCATAAATGTCAGCGACTCATTTTTTTACAACAACATCACATTTGGGCATTGTTAAAAATAAAATAATCTCCATTCCAAGAATTGAAATACATCTTTAGCTTTGTCATTTTAAAATAATTAGTTTCTTTCAAAAGGTTTTCATTGAATGATGACAATGCAATTTCTGTAAGCTTGACTGATTCTCTCTCATCTTCCTGCTGCTTTAGTGAGTATTTGTTTTTATTTTGCCTTAATTAAAATAACCATATTTTTGCAACTTATTTTAAACCATAATTGAAAGTTGTTAAAAGCCCAAACACAAATCTGTATACAGAAAATCATATTCGTACATAGAAATGCAGTAAAATCTAATTAAATTTCTAACTAATTGGATTCTGCTGTTAATTCGTGTATGATTTTATACATGTGGCTCAAGTAGTTATTACAATTAATTATAATCCATTAACTATTACTAATTATAATTAGTATTTTTGCAATATAGAAATACCCTATGGGCAACACATATAAAACCCTACCGAAATTAATAAGTTCATATTTCTCAAGTAAAGTGTTATCAGGCTGTAGATAGACATACTGATATTTAAGTGGGGAGACAGACAAGTTGTCTGGATGGAGATCTTTCATAATTGCCCCGTTTTATCAAAAATAATTTGAAATAAGAAATATTGGGTATAAAGTTGACAGCAACTACTTATTTTAATATATTTGTAAGTACTAATCGTTGAGTCAACAATGTTTTTTTCAAGTGAGACATCACGCACAATCATTTGTATTTGGCTACCCGTTTTCATGAATTATGGGAAACCAAAACTAAAAAACCGCTGCCTAAGGAATCACTACTTCGACGTCCAAATTACCCATTTAAGTAGCTATAAGCGGAACTAACTTGATACTATATTTCACCACAGTATGTGGAAATAATTAGTCATAGAATTCTAAATAATATATGAAAACCGATAAATCGATATGTCACTTCAATACCCACCTATCCTTGTTGATTTTTCTATAATTAAATTAATGAAAATTAAAAAAGTGTTATACCCACTTTTCCTTAATAATTGACAAAGATAGTATTGAAGTCTCATATTGTTTTATGGGTGTTTATGGTAGACAATTTCAAATATTTTAAGTATAGTACCAAAGAAAAATTCATTTAAAGAGATTTGAATAAGAAATGTGTGTTCACTATCTTCACTAAAGGTATAGGTAGGAATGGCAAAACAACTGTGTTCACTGTGTTTGCTTGACGTGTAAATAGATGCTTAGCTGTTTCTATTATATTGTCAGTTAAAAAAATGTTTATGTTAACAACGAAAATATGTCATGTAATTTTGTAATGTATTATATCACAAATAAATTTTACGTTACAGTCCATGAAGTACGATTTTCAACACAAGTGCTAATGATCAGAATAACATAGTCCCACTCGAAGGACCAGCGTTATTTTGATAATTAGCACTTTTCGAATTGAAACTCGTAGTTTATAGACTATAACGTAATATTTTATTTGTGGTATAATGTATTGCAAAATAACATGACATATTTTCGTTGTTAACATAACATTTCTTTTACTTGACAATATAATAGAAACAGCCAAGCATTAATTTACATTTCAAGCAAACACAGTGAACACAAATGCTTGGCCATTCCTACCTATACCGTTAGTGAACATAGTGAACAATCTGGATGTAGCAATAATAATAATTTCTTAGCTAGCAATAGAATGCAAATGAATTGTTTCATTATTAAACTGTCGTTGAATTTGCTATTGCAGATAATATTAATGTAAGTTCATTTCCACGTCACCCTAGAGGTAGAGCTAATGATGCGCTTTTTTAAAGTGGTTTCCCCAGTAGGCCTATTCCACTTGAAATTATATGTAACCAAATTAGAGCCTGTACTTTAAAATTTATGTCCTAAATAAAAATAATACAAATTTCTAAGGCAACAATAGTTTGCGAATGAACTGTTTCGTTATTAAACTATTTGTTAATCTTGTTATTACAGACAATGTAATTTTATTTCTACAGAAACCTTGAAGCAGAGCTTGTGATGCGCTTTCTTTAAAGTGGTTTCCAATAGGCCTATCCACTTGAAATTAAACATAACCAAATTAAAGCCTACATTTTTAAATTTGTCTTGAATAGAAATATAATCTACTTCCAGGTCTCGTCATGGTACATATTATGTGTACCAAATTTCAAGTCAATATTTTAAACCGTTGTTGAGAAAACGCGCGCGCGCATTAAAAAAAAAATTACAGACCGACAGACAGACAGACAGAAAATTTTTTTCACTCAAATTTAAAATCTCGACGTCTTATGATATTCTAAGCCAATTTCCACAAAGAAAAATTTGAATTTTTTTTCACGATTACTATATTTCCACTCAAGTACGTGGAAGTGGAAGTAAAACTAGTCGTATCAGAAAGCTCATGGTTTTTCATTTTATGGTATCTTCTAAATGTGCTTTTATTTACCAAGATGTGGAAAATCAAACTCGCAGTTATCGTCCTCATCATCAGATAGACATTTACTGGCTGTTCAAAATTAATACATGACAGTCCTTGACAGTCTCGACAAATGGCAGAGCATTTCAATTCAAAGCACCTACATTCATATCTGCTCGTATAGTTAAATGTCCATGGGGTGAGTCTTAACGCCACTGGCGGAGTAAGGGTTCAAGTCATGCACATAAGTATCTAGGAGTCTCCCTTACTTATACATTTACATTCTGAGCCAGTAACATTAACACTATTTTTAAATTTGTAAGTACACCATATTATGGCACTGATATAATATAGTAAATAATTTTCCTTAGTATTTCCTGATTATTCATATAAACATAAGGAACATTTTAAATATTTTAATTGAAGCCAAAGAACAGAAAATGGAGTTCTACAAGGTACAACGCTGAGACCCATTCATTTTAATATTTATTTAACCGTTTTTTTTTTGGATAAATCAAAGGAATAATTATGAAGTACTCCGACGACACTACAGTTTTTTTGTATAGCTGCAAGCTGGGTATCATCATAGTCAATGAGATGCAGGTAATATTAAAGAACGGATTAATTACGGACAATTTTAACACAACACATTAGTTACCAATGTGTATCAACAAATAACAACATTACAATTACAACAAAAGATGATCAACTTTCCAAAATCTGATTGATGCATTATAGTGCACTCTCAAAAATACGCCAGATTCTTTTATTAGTAATAGTGACAACCACATTGTAAATATTATCTTCCCCCTTCATTTCTTTATTCAATATTTTTTAAAATGCATCTTTAGTGTTGTATTAACGATATGTGAGCTATTCTCCTAAGTTACATTTCTTTCATTATTTTAAAGTGTGCACCACGTATATATTTAATTAAAAATATATCCTATTATTTCGTTGGCAATAGTGTCACCTGCTTTTTTAGTATAGGCAGGCCCCATATTTTTCTTATCAAATTATTCAAGTGGGGGGGGGGGGTGGAGAAGGCACTGTAATTGGCAACAATAAATAGAGCCAGCTAGTAGGATTCCAGAAACTTTATTTTTGGCGTATGTGCTAAGAACCAATGCTTCAAATTTTTTTATGACATCTGCCTCAAATATTATTAACGTTCTAATATCAATTATTTCCACATACTAAAGTATGTATGTATGCATATACTCAAGATATTTTCCTTTAAAGAGATATATATGGGAAATCTGGATGTGGAAGTAGTGATTCCTTAGGCAGCGATTTCTTTTGGTATAATTGCAATTATATTATATTTACAAAGTATCAAAATTTAAACACTATATTTTTTTTCAACACCTCAAAAACCAGCTATTATAATGTACACATTTTTTCCCTATTCTTCTTGTCTTTCAACAACAATTTCAAACTCATATGGAAAATTTTCACATAGGCAATCGTAAATTTTGTTTCCACATCCACGTAGTGGAGTGGAAGTATAGTGATCGAAAAAAAAAAAATTAAAAATATTTCTTGTTGAAATAGGTTTAGAATGTCATGAAACGTCGAGATTTTAAATTTGAGTGAAAAAGAATTTACACCTGTCTGTCGGTCGGTCTGTAACATGTGTTATAACGAGATCTGGAACTTAATTGTTTTATGAACTTATCCGGTGAAGGGTTGGGGGTAAATAGGGGTAGATAGGGGAAAATAAGTGAAACAAGCTGGTAAGTGTACAAACATTTGGGAATTGGTGCATACACTAGAAGCCAAGGCTCCAGATTCTTTTTTAATATTTTCCATTCCTACCACCCCGTTATTAAAGGGTATAATAAAATGATATGGATACATTCACTTGAAATTTAGTACACTTAGAACTAGATTGTATTTTAATATGATTCCGCAGAAGGGTTGGGGGTTGTTAAATAGGGGTAAATAGGGGATAACAAGTAAAGCAAGCTGGTAAGAGTACAGAAAATTGGTGTTTGATGTATATACTAGAAACCAAGGCCTCACATCCCATTATAACATTTTTCAACCCCTCCCCCACCTCCCCATTATCAAAGTGGCTGATAAGATTAGATTGGGATATTTATTAGAAATGTGTTACACGTATGTATTATAACGACATCTAGAACTAGATTATATTTTGAGATGATTTCGTTGAAAATGTGGGAGGAAAAGAGAGGTAAATAGGACAAAATGAGTAAAGCAAGCTGGCATGAGTAGAGAACTTGATATTTGAGGTATATACTAGAAGCTAAGGTCTCAAATTGCTTTATAATATTGAAATTGGTACACGTATGTATTGTAATGATATCTAATTAAGATGATTCCGTTAAAAAGGTTGGGGGGGGGGGGGTATGTAAATTGCAGAAAGTAAGTAGATCAAGCTAATGAGAGTTTATAAACTTCATTTTTGGCGTATGGGATAGAAGCCAACGCCTCAATTTCTTTTATGATATCTGCCTTAAATATTATTAAAATTCTATGACCAATTATTTTCACATACCTACTAGAGTTCAAACACAGTCAAGATGTTTTCCTTTTAAGAGACTTAGATGTGAAATCTGGATGTGGAAGTAGTGATTACTTAGACATCGGTTTTTAATTATATAATTCTATTGAAGAGCATTGATTGAAAACCAATTCGGATAAACAAACAATTTATAGGTATATAATGAAATCTAAATTAATCGCTTAAAACATGATTTATGCAATAGTATTTGCTTATTAGCTTCTTATGTCCTCTAACGTAATGTCTACAGTCATACAGTTACAAAAAATAAAAAAGATATGTATCTGGAATTGCCAAATTGGTGATTTATTTCTCAATAATGAATGATCAGTATTTGTTCCAGTAAATTACCTACTTAATGATCGTGGCATGATACTAGCATTATGAGCTCACAGTCGTCTGTGACGTAGTGTTAGCAATAGTAAATGTAGTAGAACAATGCGGGCTAACGTCATTGAAATTGGTACGTGATATAAAGGAATTTACATTGGTTTGAATACGATAATACCCATTAGAGTTCTGAGAAACCAACTGAAGTACTAAGAAATTTAGGAATGTGTGTATTTGCGGGCAACTGCTAAATTTATTCCTTGTACGCGTTTTTTGAATATATCTGGTAAATACCAAATAACCTCCGTTTAATCTGGTACTTTTTTTGTAAACTCATGAATTTTGTGTGTGTTAATTAATTTTATTGAGCATAAGTCACGACAATATAGACTTCAGGTATATGTTAGCCCGTCAATTTGACTATAGTTTTATACGTTTTTTTCGCGTAGACAAATATTTTTACTTTTTTAAATATGTGTAGAAATTGATATAATATGAATTAACCACTGTGGTGCATATTTTTGTATTCATCAAACTTGTAACAGATTACTAAAAATAAGAATGACCTTTTATTAATAATACAATACATCTGGGATGCTGTAGATACTCAGCTTAGTGGAAATAGTTAATTCAGAGTCAATTAATCTACAATTGTAACTTTCTGGGAGGGTTATTTTGTTATTACAGGCATATACTTACGTTTTAAAAAAGAAGAAGAACGATCAGTTTAGAGTTTTTTGTGGCACTGTGGATCTACTCCAATCAGCCAGGTACAAAATATTAATGGTAAGGCCAATACTTGAATAAAGATTTAAAATTAACAGGTACCTAATTTATATTTGCTGAGTCTATGAACCCTTACCATTTATACATCAAAACTGGTGTAGTTAAATTATTTTAATAATATTTGGGGCAGATGTCATAGAAAAATTTGAGGCGTCCGTTTCTATCCTATACGTTAAAAATTAAGTTTCTAGACCCTTATTAGCTTGCTCTACTTATTTTCCCCTATTCACAACCTCCCACCTCCCACCCCTTCAACGGAATCATCTCATCAGATGTCATTACAATATATACGTGTAATAACTTTCAAGTGAATATCTCAATTTAATATTATCATCTGAGGCTTTGGTTTCTGGAATATATACCAAATCCCAAGTTTCTGTACTCTTACCAGCTTGCTTTACTTATTTTTCCTATTTACCTCTACTCACCCTCACTCCTTCAGCGGAATCATCTCAAAGTATAATCTAGCTTTAGATGTCGTTATAATATATACGTGTACCAAATTTCAAGTCATAATCTCAATTTTATTTATAAGCCCTTTTAATAAGGGATAGTGGGGGATGGAAACCTGAGGCCTTCGCTTCTAACATATATCCCAAATTGCTGTGCTCTTACCAACTTCTTTGAATTATTTTTCCCTATTTGTCCTTATTTAACCCACAACCTTTCAACGGAATCACCTCATAGTAGTTCCAGATGTCGTTATAATACATATGTGTACAATATTTGAAGTTAATACCTCAATTTTATTTTATCAACACCTTCAATAATAGAGTAGGAGCGGTGGTGGTTGAGAAATATTATAAATAGATATGAGGCCTTGACTTCTAGCATATACACCAAGTTCCAGGTTCCTGTGCTTTTACCAGCTTGCTTGACTTATTTTCCTCTATTTACCTCTATTTAACCCACAACCCTTCAACGGAATCACTTCAAAATAAAATCTAGTTCCAGTATACCAAGTTTCAAGTGAGTACCTCAATTTTATTTTATCAACCCCTTTAATAACAGAGTAGGGTGGTGGGGGGCTGAAAAATATTATAAATAAATCTGAGGCCCTGGCCTCTAGCATATACAGCAAATCCAAAGTTACTGTGCTCTTACAAGCTTGATTGACTTATTTTCCCCTATTTAACCTTATTTAACTACCAACCCTTAAACGGAATCACCTCAAAATATAATCATGTTCTAGATGCTGTTATAATACATACGTGTACCAAATTTCAAGTGAATATCTCAATTTAATTCAGTAAGCCCTTTAATAATGGAGAAGGGTGGTGGGGGGAGGTGTTGAAAATATTGTAAAAAATCTGAGGTCTTGGCTTCTAGTATATACACCAAATTCCAAGTTACTGTACTCATACCAGCTTGCTTCGCTCATTTTCCCTTATTCACCCCTATTTAACCCTTCATCGGGATTAGCGCAAAATAATTAGTTCCAGATCTTGTCATGGTACATATGTGTGCCAAATTTCAAGTCAATATCTTAAACGGCTGCTGAGAAAGCATACCTTCAACAAAAGTTACAGACAGACCGACCAACAGGCAGACAGATAGATAGACAGACAGACAAATAGAATTTTTTTTCTCTAATTTAAAATCTCGTCGTTTTATGACATGCTAAGCCCATTTCAACATAATTTTGATTTTTTTTTTACGACTATACGTGGATGTGGACGTAATTAATGATCATATCTGAAGTATACTTGAATATGAAAGGACAGTTGACAGGGACACACGCTCCTTGCCTTGGGGCCTATGAAGGATTTTTTAAATGTCTTGAACAAACTGGGAAAAGCATCGGTAGGTACGGAGAATAACATGAGGTTAGACAATAGGATTTGTGCATTATCATACCAATATATCTAGATATTAACTCTGCCCGGTCTTACTCAGAAAAGTAACTATACATTTTAATAAATCGCTTTGGTTCAGATATAAGACCAAAATTCAACGGAGCTGAAATCCCATTTAATTAAAATAAAGGCTCTTACGAAGTTTGGAGTTCTCAGATGAAAAATAAAATACAAGTGTGAATTAATTTTTTTTTTTGGCTAACTAACTAATAGAAGTTTCTCTCAGGGGATATTTCTTTGTGTTTAAAATGTTTGAATAAATATGTTCAATAAAATAAAAGTTGTGGTGATCACGTGGTGCAACCCCATTATTGGCCAACTTTGCCAACTCGTGACGTACCTGATGGGAAATGCCCTGTCAGATGTCGATTTTGTGAATCATTATCTTTCAGAAAACGATATTGTATTATTACATCATCCATCTCTACAGAAGTTACGTATGTGCTTGTACGTAGTTTTAAAAGTAGTACTTCCGCAATTTTTTAGTTTATACGGTTTAGTTTCAAATTAGGCACTACTGGACAAAGTACCAAACTTCATAGTATATTATTTAACGAGTGACAATCTAAGTAATAACTCACGCAGACGAAGTTTGCATAGCGAGCCGTAGGCGAGTTCTCTAAATCATCAAGTGTGTTATTACCATTATCGCAAGATTATAGCAATAAATATGAATATAACCATTTGATAACGTTCAAACTATTCAAACATATCAAATCACCTTCCCCTCAATGATAATGGACCATGGTGAATATGGTGATATTTGTTTATGCATATTATTGCATGTTCAAAAGCAACTGAGGAATTGATATGCGTAGCTAAAGTAGTAAAAATTTTTAATTTATTGCTTTCGTTGCAGAAGCAAATAAACAAAAGAGAACTCCTTCTCTTTCGAATTTACTTAGCACCCAAAAAATAACTGTTGAAACTAAAAGACGTTGAGTTAAAATGGTTGTACTCAATTTCTCGAATAAATTGATAGTGTTTAAGTATAACTAAGTAAGTATAACTGACGAGAATTATAATTCTGTTTTGAGAAAGCAGATACCTTAAAATGGTTCTTGTGGAATAACTAAATAATAATTATTAAATAATCTTTGAAATGATTTTCTTTGTGTTTGTAGCATATGAAAATAACAAGTTATTATAGTTACTGAAATAATGTGCGTCTCCATATTTAAAAAAAATATCGCGTGTACCCGCGGTTTTGCTTGCAAAGAATTGTAAGATTTTGTTCATATTTTTCGGGACACCCTATACAGTAAAACAGTTTAAAACTATATAAAACAATAGATACATTGATTTGTGCATTATATTAAAAATCTAACAGATTTTGATACAAAATATTTTTATATTTAAAAGGCAATTTTACCCACGGGTGACTTTCAAAAAATATTTTCTTACCTCGCGCATAGTCTCAAGAAAGAACATCCATGTCAAATTTTAAATATCACTATAGTAGGTGTTTAGAAGATTTGGTAACGAATGTGTGAGTGACTAACACTTTACTTTCAATTATATAGACGATCTAGATGCTAAAACTTTTTTGCGCATGTATGTGAGCATATACAGGGTGTTTCAGTTGAAAGTCCCCAGGCCATTATCTCTAAAATTAATAGAGATATTTTATTTTTGTAAATGGCAGATGATTAATACCAAAGAAAGGTTTAAATAACGGTGATTAGAATTTTTCCTCAACAGCACACAGAGATGGCGCTGCGATGCAAAACTATTTTTTGATGGCTGGAACCTTGAAACATAAGTCAGGCGATTAAACAATAATTTGTGAATAATTTTGATGGTATAGAGAATTTACAAAAAACAAGACGTTTTGGAGTTACATGAGTTTCTTTCATTAATGCCAGTACACGTGAATTTTGATAAATCCCTATAATTTATTTATTATTTATTATAGAATATTGGTTACCAAACACTTTTTTTCAAGATAAGGAAAGTGATATAATACACTATCATAAAATTATGTTTACCACTTCCGGCCAAACCGGAACTAACATGATGAACCAATATCCATATGTTCCTACATATTACATTTTTTTTTCTAATAACGCTTCTAATAAAACGGCTCCCAAAACTCAAAGTAAGTAAGACAACAAAGAAAATACACACTAATTTAGAATGGTATTGAAAAATCTACTTAAGAGATATTAGTAGGCTTTGATTTAATTTTAAGTTTGACAGTAATTAAACAAAGTTTGTAGTTGGTGCATTTCAATCATAGTTTCAAACAGAAATAGTGTACTTAGAAACAATTCAAAGCAAATTAATCCAAATAAGGCAATAAAAAAAAATTTTTAAAATGGTTAGATACACCAATGAAGATAAATTAAATATGATTTTAATATACGTTGAATGCAAAAGAAATTCCCGACAAGCAAAACGATTGTTTTGTTTACGATTTCCAAATAGACCTACACCCGATAAAAAAACATTTACCATGCTGTTTAAAAATTTAAGAAACTGGGGTAGTTTTAAGAAAACTATTCGTAACAGAAATAGGCCAGTTAGAAACGATGAAAATACAGCCTTGGTGTTAAATAGTGTTGTCAACAATCCTCAATGTTCTCTCCGGAAATTGGCATCGGAAACTAATTTGTCGATATCTTCGTGCCATAGAATATTAAAATCAAATAAATGCCATCCATACAACTTAAAATTGATCCATCATTTAAGGCCTGGTGATTATGAACAAAGATTACATTTTCTAGCTGAATTTTCAGTTCTTTCTGAAGAATGCCCAATTTTTTTAAAAAATGTGCTCTGGAGCGATGGAAGCCGTTTTCACAACAACGGAGTTGTGAGTAAGCATAACTGCCGATACTGGTCACAAAATAATCCTAGATGGATGAGAATGACCCGAAATCAGGTAACTTTTGGAGTTAACGTGTGGTGTGGAATATTAAATTCATATATTATTGGACCATATCTATTCCATGAGACTTTAAATGGAAGAAAATATGAGATGTTTTTGAGAAATGTATTGCCAGGATTATTAGAGACTATCCCTCATAACCAGGAGAATATTTGGTTTCACCAAGATGGTGCACCACCCCATAACTCAGTACTAATCAAAGATTGTCTTAATAAAATGTACCCTCAGAGATGGATTGGTACTAATGGAGTAGTCAGATGGCCAGCACGATCACCTGACTTGACTCCATTAGATTTTTACCTTTGGGGGTATTTAAAAAGTGTAGTGTACATTGAACCCATTGAGGATATGGCCGATTTGTATAATAAAATATATGCAAGTGTTGCTGCTATAAATAGACATACGTTACAAAAAGTTTGCAATGAAGAGTTACTGAAACGGTACAATATGTGTATTCATGAAGAAGGGAGAAATTTTGAACATTTAATATAATAAGTACCTACTAATAAGAAAGAAATTAGTTTAATTTCATTTTTAATAATATTTCGATAGTTTTTAAATGTTTGTTTATAAAACTTTTGTTTACGTTCTTTACTGAATTGTTAATATAAATTTAGCCCATTCTAAATTAGTGTGTATTTTCTTTGTTGTCTTACTTACTTTAAGTTTTGGGAGCCGTTTTATTAGAAGCGTTATTAGAAAAAAAAATGTAATATGTAGGAACATATGGATATTGGTTCATCATGTCAGTTCCGGTTTGGCCGGAAGTCGTAAACATAATTTTATGATAGTGTATTATATCACTTTCCTTATCTTGAAAAAAAGTGTTTGGTAACCAATATTCTATAATAAATAATAAATAAATTATAGGGATTTATCAAAATTCACGTGTACTGGCATTAATGAAAGAAACTCATGTAACTCCAAAACGGCTTGTTTTTTGTAAATTCTCTATACCATCAAAATTATTCACAAATTATAGTTTAATCACACGACTTATGTTTCAAGGTTCCAGCCATCAAAAAATAGTTTTGCGTCGCAGCGCCATCTCTGTGTGCTGTTGAGGAAAAATTCTAATCACCGTTATTTAAACCTTTCTTTGGTATCAATCATCTGCCATTTACAAAAATAAAATATCTTTATTAGTTTTAGAGATAATGGCCTGGGGACTTTTAAGTGAAACACCCTGTATATCTACTCGATATCAATGCTGTCCGGCTCATTATCATTTCACTGATTTTGTGTTAAAGCTTTAAACATTTTCTAGATCTTCCCTATATTGTCTGAGATATAGAAATATCCTGATTGACTCCCAACAATGTGAAGTGAGAATTCTGATCATTTCCTGTCGTTTGAGTTCTTTTATAATTTCCTTTTTGTATATATGTTTCTTATGTTTTCTTAACGGCTTCTCAAGTCACCAAGGTAACTCCTTGAAAATCTAGAATGATTTTGTGTTAGGTAAAGAGAAACGAGGTCCTACAGTTTATAGTGAGTCCGAACCCATCTTGGGGATAATTTTATAATTAAAATTATTTCGCGGTGAGCAGGGATTGAATCTGCTTTGCTAGGTATGCCGGTATGCAAGCTAGTAATATTGTGATTAAATTTATATAGTTTCAATTTTTTCTAGTGACTGGTTGCGTGGTCAACCACCTAAAGTAAAATAATGGTTTACATAATTCATATTTGTCGTCATTTTGATGAATGTGTCTCTTTATATATTATTTATTGTTGTCAATTTTAGGAAACAGACAATCAAGTCAAATTTATTTCGATTCGTTGATTTTTAACGGTGATTTCTCATCGACTAAAATTGTACAGTAAGCATACAAGAGGAAGAAGTCAATCCCTTCTAAAGAATATTGGCTTGATAGGTACTTAGGAAGATTGTTTTACGATGCTAACAATAACAGATTTATTTACGATTTATCCCTACATTTTATTGTCTATAAAGGGGATTTGCGTCATTATGAAAACGATGTTCTGTTTCTGTTAGTAACAAGCTTTTCACATACAGTGAGATAAAATAATTCAATGTATTATGTTATAAGAAGAGTTAAAAAAACATCATGATGCCTTGGCAAATGGAAGCATAGAGATTTGATTGGTTACTATTAGTCCAATATTAATATATCATTAATAAACTTGGACTGAAATAAAGTACTTGATTTTAACAACAAGTGATATTTTTGAGACCTCTTTTCAATCAAACCGAAATAATGTTATTGATGATTTTGGTTCAATACACACATATGTTTGGAACTGGTTGTAGTATTATTGATTACTAATATCTAATAGCAACGATATTGACATCATAGTTTTAGATGAAGTGAATATAGCCGATCACACTATTATAGAAATTAATTTACCTAAAGTAAATTAACGCAAGGTGTATAATTAGAAATGAGCTTAGCAATATAGGCTAATCTCAGGATGATATTGCAAATTTTGTAAATAATTTTGAATACAGAATTAACGTCAATAAAAAACAAGATTTATTTTCAAGAAATATGATAAATATCGTGTATATTCATGTCTAAGAAAGACATTATGTTACATGAGACAAACAGAAGGAGGTTACGTGAAAATATTCTTAATGTTATAAAGCAAAGTGACCAAAGCTATCAAATACATAAATTAAAATATAACTAAAATAATTGGCAGTATTATAAGTAATTCAAGAACGATTTGAAAAGAATTATACATTTTGTAAAAGTTGGGAAGCCGTTAGTAAGGTAATGTTTGGAACTGAGGCAGTTTCATATATGAACAATGTCATGGACAGATTTGATGAATTTAATGTAAGTATGATGATTGATATTGTTAACAGAATTGCAGAATATTCTAAACATTATCAAGTTTTATAATATTTTGTTATTGAAAAAAGCAGGATTAAAGCAGTAATTTCTTCATTAGCAAATGAAGTCGGCTGTCATAATATTGCAATTTTTATTTATAAAGACTTCTTTGTCGTACTCTCTGACCTCCTTAATATTATTAACATTTCATTGCAAGTTGATGTTATTTCTAATGCTCCGAAAATCACAACTATATTGAAATGAGAAAATTTGCCAAAACTGTTATAGCAGAAGAATGTTCTCCAATAAATTTGCTTGTAGTCATTGCAAAAAATATTAGAAAATGTTGTATATATACAAATGTTTTAATATATACAACAATATGTAATTGGTGATAGAAAACAATTTAATATGTAAGTTTCAGTTCTACTTTAGAGAAAAGCTTGTTAACCCTGTAAGGAGCCGGCGACCCCTAAGAAAATCGAAAATGTTGGCCGAAATTTGATTTTTGGCCAATAACTCGAAAAATGAAAAAATATGTCAGAAAACTAGTGGCACTAGGCGATAGAGGGGGAAATTTTACATAAAAAAACGTATACGAAATTTTTTATACGATCAAAAATGTAGGCTCCAGATTTTTGTTCAACACACGAGAATGGAACGTGGCGACACATATGTACGGCTCGCGAAGTGTGAGCGGTCTCGGATGCGCTACACTAAATTTGTTGTAACTTTTACTTATTAAAATTGAGCTTAAAAAAGCTTAAATGAAGCGACAAACATGTGGTTATTGGATTATCATATTTTCAAATATAAAAATGAATGTATGTAAGCATAGTACATATATAAAGTCGGAATATAAAGAGATTTCCGATGATATCGGTAAAAGCTCTACCATTTCTACAATTTTTAAGATAAAAATCTGAAACTTTCACAAAACCGACTTTCATCCAAAATCTTCAAAATTTTTAGAAGTCTCCGGCACCTTAGAGTTGTAATATTTTTTATCGTATTCTACACCTACAAAAATATTTATTCGGAAAAATTCATCCGTATAACATTTAAATGTCGGGATACCACAAGGAAGCATTCTGGGGCTATTTGTATTCATTTTATACATTAATGATATAGCAGCTATGTTTGATAATTGTTGTCATTTGTTTGCAGATGATAGGCTTGTTCATATACCAGAGGAAAGCAGTTATTTGCTAGTAGAATTAATTAAGTTCAAAGTCAAAGAAGTATGTTAATTGTGACAAGTCAAAGAATTGAAGTTGAGTGTCTCTAAAACAAACGTATGATTGCAAAATTAATTTAAATATGAAAGCAAGGATCAGAATTTCGAGTTTATGGGGAAGTAACGGAAGCCACCAAGGACATTAACTATTCAGTGGTAATCATAGATGATAAACTTACACAATGCATTAGTTTTTATCAATGAATAAAAATTGAATATAGTTCCTCGTTATCTGCAAAGAAAACGTAGACAATTTTGAAAATTTTACTACTACCATAACATCAAACGTAGAATTAATTTTGTACTACAACAAGTAACCACAACTGCTGCACAAAGGTAATTTTTTTGAAATCCTTTTATTAATTTCAATACAAAGGATAAGGCTACACGTATAAAGTAAAGAAGTGCAACATCGTACTGTTATTTATAAATATACACAAATGTACATATAATAGAACTAAACAATATACATGTGTATTATACAATTTTACTTCCACATCCACGTAGTGGATTGGAAGTATAGTAATCGTGAAAAAAATTTTCAATTTTTTTTTTACCTGAAATAGGTTTAGACAGTGATGAAACGTCAAAATTTTAAATTTGAGCGAAAAAAAAATTCTGTCTGTCTGTCTGTAACTTTTTTTTTGTCCGCACGTTTTCTCCGGAACGGTTTAAGATATTGACTTGAAATTTTGTACACGTATACACTGTACCGATATCTGGAACTGGATTGTTTTTTGAACATATCCGGTGAAGTCAAGGCCTTAATTTTTTTGTGATATTCATATTTTATATTTTGATATGATTCCGTTGAAGAGTTGGGGGTTAAATAGGAGTAAATAGGGGAAGATAAGTAAATTAAACTGGAAAGAGTACAGAAATTTGGGATTTGGTGTATACACTAGAAACCAAGGCTTCAGATTTCTTTCTAATATTTTCCAAACACCACCACCTCCTCATCATTATTATTGAAATTGATACCGTTAAATTGAGATATTCACTTGAATGTTAGGACACGTATGTATTCCAATGACATCTGATTGAGATGATTCCATTGAAGGGGTGGGAGGTGGTAGGTTGTGAATAGAGGAAATAAGTAGAGCAAACTGGAAACTTCGTTTTTAACGTATATGATAAAAACCAACGCCTGAAACTTTTTATAACATCTGCCCCAAATATTATTAAAATTCTATGACCAATAATTTCCACATAATAGAGTGCAAATCTAGTCAAGATTTTCCTTTAAAGTGACTTGGATGAAAATTCTGGATGTGGAAGTAGTGATTCCTTAGGCAGCGGTTTTTTCTACTACCTTTAATATATTTGCTGTTTTATGTACACTCCATAGAATGGATAAGCAGGCAATTCCAGTTATCAGAACGGATATATTTCATATCCTATCCGGGATGGATATGAAACTGACCAATCACAGTTCGTATATTAAGTACATAGCCAACTATTCTTTTAAAAAAATTCAAGTTACTGCGCAAGCTGTCAAAGTCACAGTTCATATATTAAATACATAGCTACTATTCGTTTTAAAAAATTCAAGTTAGTGCATAAGCCGTCAAAGCAAATTTCAGTGTGTGTGTTAATGTTCAATAAAGCTTTTAAAATTGTGTAGTTTTTTCTAAAGCTGGTGGTAGAAAAAGTATACTCTACAATTCGAGTCGGTTTGCATATTGCGCAATCGAAAGATCTTCTTTCTCGTGCGATATGGATATCATATCCAGTCTTGTTGCACAAACTACTATTTACGCACTGTTTTAAATTTGAATTTGTACGTGTAAAGCAAATATTTATGCAGCTGTTTCGTAGTTTTATATAAATTAGTGTATTATATTAAAAACCTAACTGATTGAAATTAACTCCAGGATTGGAATATTTTTATTTCCCTTTCTCAATAATTCTGAAACGATTTTTATTTGAGCAAATAAAGCATGTTATTATTATTACTAATAAAATAATACTTCTGAACATAAAATCTCATTTCCTTTGTAATTTTACACAAAACGATTTTTTTATAAAGCCAGACATTGGAAACTGGCACAAGAAATAATTGGCTATTTATCATTGAACTAAGAAGCTTACGCTTTGTGGAAATCTATTTTATTAAAATATTTAAATATTCGACTCCACCAATCTGAAGGTTCGGTGCGTATGCGAGGGATTTGGCAAGATTGAAATTTGGTTGTCAAGTGATTCAAGGTTATAAATGTAATCAATTTCTGCGAAACGAAGAACGCGTCTCTCAGTGTTTGTTTTGGTACATAACAAGTCAATTTTCTGGAAAAATTGCAGATTATCTTGGTGAAAAATTCGAATGGCAACAAATTTGAAATCTACTGTTTGTCTTCTTTATTTACACAGTTCATTTGCCTATACCCTGCGTAACCGTCTCTACAAACATCGAGCAGCGATACAAACTAGATTATGAAAATGTGTTGATATTCTTGAGAAGAACAAATATTTGCAGTCTAAAAGTTTTTACATTTACAGCTAAAACATTCCTCCATTGCTTTATCATATACAGAGTGTTCTAGTTTGCCTTTAAGTAGAAAAGTGGCTAATTTAATAACATTAGATCCAGTCGTTATTTCAAGGGTTGGTATTTAAGGATAAAAATTACGAAATAAACAAAATGTGTTTTTTCAATATGTTGCTCCAGAAAAATGTTTAGATACAAGCCAATCGAATTTCTTGTAGATGTTTTTTTACATTGCACTCTATTTGGTTCTGTTTTTGATTTGGAATTTTTGTGTAGTAGTCGCTTATCTGAGTTATATTCAAATGTAGGATTTATCAAAAAACTATTATAGTTGATTTTACTTCCACATTCACGTAGTGGAGTGGAAGTATTGTAATCGTAAACAAAACTTCAATTCTTTTTTTGTTAAAATAGGCTAGAATGCCATAAAAGGTCGAGATTTTAAATGTGAGCGAAGAAAGTATTTGTCTGTCGGTCTGTCTCTCTGTCCGTCGGTCTGTCTACCGGTCGGTCTGTCTGCCGATCGGTCTGTCTATCTGTAAATTTTTTTGTGCGCACGTGTTCTCAGCAACAGTTTGAGATATTAACTTGAAATTTGATGCACAAGATCTGGAAACATATTGTATTTTGCGCTAGTTCCAGTGAAGGTTTGGGGGTTAAATAGGGCTAAATATGGATAAATAAGTAAGACAAGCTGGTAAGAGTACGGCAACTCTGATTTGGTGCATATACTAGGAGCCAAGACCTCAGATTTATTTAAAACATGTTCAACCACCCCACCACCCCCTCTCCATTATTAAATGGTTTAATATAATAAAATTGAGATGTTCACTTGAAATTTGACACACTTATGTATTATAGCGACATTTGGAACCGGATTACATTTAAAGATGATTCTATTGAAGGGTGAGGGGTTAAATAGGGGTAAATAGGGGAAAATAAGTAAAGCAAGCTGGTTAAAGTACAATAATTTGGGATTTGGTGTATATACTATAAGCCAAGGTATAAGATTTATTTATAATATTTCTCAACCTCCACCCCATTATTAAAAGGAGTTATAAAATAAAATTGAGATATTCACTTGAAATTTGGTACACGTATGTAGTGTGTATTATAAGGGACATCTGAAACTAGATTGTATTTTGAGATGATTTCATTGAAGGGGTGGGGGTAAGTAGGGGTAAATAGGAGAAAATAAGTAAAGCAAGCTGGTAAGAGTACAGGAACTTAAAATTTGGTGTATTTACTAGAAGCCAAGGCCTTGGATTTTTTTATAACATTTTTCAACCCCTATACCACCAACACTGCATTTTTAAAGAAGCTAATAAGAGTCTGAAAACTTCATTTTTGACGAATGTGCTAGAAGCCAACAGCTCAACTGACATCTGCCTCAAATATTATATTATTAAAATTCTATGGTCAATTATCTCCACATACTAGAGTGCAAGTATGGTGAAGAAGTTTTCCTTTAAAAAGACTTGGATGGAAAATGAAGAAGTTTTAATTTTAATTGATTTTCAAGGTGCGGTCTACTGTGCGCTGATGGTAACTTGATGAAAAAGGTACATTAGAACCACCACCAAGAATATACTTTATAGTTAAAAAAAAATGATAAGAAAAAAATTAAGAAAAAGATTTTTTTTTATGTAAGTACTAAAAAGTAAAAAACATATTTTTTAAATTCATACATCTGGAAAGCAACAGCTTTGGGGGCTGTCAATTGAGCAAAGTAAGTATGCAATGATAGCCCCCAAAGCTTTTGGTTGAGAGATGTATGAATTTAAAAAAATATTTTATTACTTTTTAGTACATTTTATTACTGCTATTATTAGTCCTTACTTATTTTACCTTCTATGTTACAGGCAGATAGAACCCTCATTTAATACCCATATATATCAAAGGTATTGTGAAGAAAAAGATAGTCAGCCATCTTGGGGCTTCCGCCATATTTGATTTAGGATTACATTACATTTTATTCGTCAAACCTTTTCAATTGGTACACTATCAAGGGGGTTGTGAAGAAAAACGTGATCCGCCATCTTGGGACGTCCGCCATATTGGATTTACAACGACATGGTATTGTCACCGGAATTACACACGTGTACAAAATTTCAAAGCTCTCACTTAATTAGAACTAGTCGAAATTTTGATTTAACATCCACCATATTGGATTTAGAATAACGTCACATAGTTCATCGTATTTTACTGGGCAAACCCTTTTATTTGATATCCATATCAAGGAGGTTGTGAAGATTAAACTGATCCGTCGTCTTGGGATTCACCATGTGGAATTTAGGAGGATATTAGATACATATACTCACCAGACTCACCAGTTTAGATTAGAAAGGAGGAGCTGGCCAATTGGCCTTGACCACCGCGACCCCCATGAATCACCAGACTCATACAGATATGTAAAATTTGAAAATTTCAACGCTTTAGCTTAATCAGAATTAGCCGAAATTTTTATTGCAAGATTTGACCTATTCTTACATATTAGCAAATTAACAAATTAACTAACTAATTTACATACAAACAGGTGCAGTTAAAAGTAAATGAAAGCTTTAATTAAAAACATTTTTATTATGAACCTCTTCTATCAAGTGAGAACGTGAGACAAGAAAAATTGTTTCCAAAATTTTCCTACATCGCACTCGACATTTACTAAAGTGGGTCTACCACTGAGCCAATACAGAGTAATAATTAATTAAATAAATATAAAGAAACACACATACGGATTGAGAATCTACTCGCTATTATTATTCTGCTAGGTTACTAAAATTGGTTCAAAATCGAAAATTGAGATAACATCAAATCTTTACGTATTGAGGAACCCAAAAACTGCCTTTTAAGTAGGTTCTGGTTGAGATTGGATTACGTTTAGTGCCGTTTTGGCACGAGTTATTTATTTTATAATTACTTACAATCGAACCATTGAAAAGCAGTTAAAATTCCTATTTCAACGATTATATCACACTTGCATTCTCTCGATTTAGTTTCCGTGAAAAAAATTAAAAAACAAAGCAAATGTGAAGCATAAGATCCCCTTTCGCGTATCACGGTCGATGCGAGGAGCCATTGCGCCATGAAACTCGTCATGTTACATGCATTCCTATTCAACAACTATACGCTCTTTTCGGTTTCAAAGATCCATCGAGTGGAGAGGTTTCAGATGCTTCCAGTGGCTGCAGATAATTTTTTTTAGAAATTAGTTAAAAATGAGCTTTGCTCGAATTCTTTTAGCTAATTCACTATATGTCACATGCTAGAAAATCCCTCTATATTGGATTTGGGGATTGTTGAAAATTTGTGTGATATCGTAATAAAGTAATTTTCTGCATATATTCTGAAATTTTGCGGCAAAATCAAACTTTACTTAACAATTATATTCTCTGTTTTATTGTAGCAGCTGTATTATACTCTTGGCATTTTCACGGTGTTAAACTTGACAATATTATATGATCCTAGAACTTGGTTCTCCACCAGTTTGCAGTAGTCTTTCGTCTCCTTAAATCGCGAACTTTGAACGAACTTAACAACGCGAAGAAAACGTCAAGTTGCCTGAAATTATGGTAGGGTCGTATTAAACAGACCACGAATATAAAATCACCACTGAAACTTTACCTATAACAATTACAGTTGGTGTGCACTTACTGCCACACACAAACTTTGTTGCATTCAACGACAACTCTGGGAAAGTTCATTCAGATATTACAAGCCTATTCCATTTCGAGGCGAATTTCTATAAAACCACAAAACTGGAACAATTTCAACGTTTAAATGGAAGACAAAGTTTCCACTCTGGCGGCAACACTGACACCTAACGAATTTCTCACAGTATGCAACAGAGTAGGTAGATAAATTTAATAAATCAGTTTATATCAAATCCACTAGTGAAATTGTTTTTTGAATATCCGGCACTATGACACACATTAATATACAGTTCCGTGTTAGCCTCTTAACAAGCAGCTTTGTATAGATGTGACCAAATGCCAGGAACAGTTAAACTACGGGGTCATTAAAAGTTGTTGACAATGATGTAGCATCCATCGCTCCTTTTGTTGCAGGCCTGTAGCTAGGGGTGGGCCAGGACAGGGCTACGCCCGTCCTGGAATAATTTTTGCCCGTCCTGCGGCGACTGCAGAAAATAATTAAAATCAAACTACACTCAAACCGCAGTTAGTGAATGGAAATAATTGTTGAGAGGACATAGACCAAGCCCCCACTACAAAAATGGTACCCCATCGAACACCTAAAAATGAAAGTGTAAAAATGGTTGCAAAGCATGTAAAAATCATGTTACGCTCGGCAGACGAGTAAAAATTTGTTGTTATTTTTTATGAATTGAACGTTTTCTTGTTAACCATGCAGACAAATACCGACCCCTCCCAGTCCAAGGAAATAAACATAAAATGGAAAAATGAGAAGAGCAAAATGGAGGTTTTATATACATACAGAGAAGTAGATAAGGCTAACTATGAGCTTTTGGCTGCTGTGGATACGTTTGACTGCAGCACTGCTACCTGTGAATCAACTGTCTCTACTTTGACAGCTATTAATCGTCACCAAAGACTCTCCATGACCAAACAAAGAATGGCAAATTTAGTTTTCTTGGCGTTTGAAAGGAAACGCACAGAAAGCATAGAGATAGAAACTGTATTAAAAAAATTCAATTTGATTAGGGGAAGACGGCTACAGTTATGCTAGAAACGTTTTTATACAGGTTTTCCCTATTATTTTTATTGTCATTATGTATATAACGAATTTTGTAATTTTAGTTTTCATTGTCTAGCATTTCGTAGTTTCTTTAGATAACAGCTACTGTATAGGCATTAGGCAGTACTCATTCATAACTTTTCTATAACTATTTTGTCATTTACATTATTCTGTAATAGGATTATTCTGTTGGGCAATAAATCTAGTATTATTATTATTATTATTATTATCCTTATTCTAAAACCACAGCTTTTTGCTGGTGCCTTGTATATTCCAGGGAAGAATTTCATCTTATCCTGGACTGTTTCAAAATTTTATTTCTTATTATTATACTCTTCGCAAATACAAAACGAAGAGTATATTGCATTCGATCGGCACATTCTAAAATCGGTAATATTGCACGTAGAGGAAAAAATTTGGTGTCGCTGTGTTGGTGATCAAATTCTGAACAACTTTCAAAACGTCCGTCCGTCCGTCCATCTGTCTGTCCGTCTGCCTGTCCGTCTGTCTGCCTGTCCATCTGTCTGTCCGTCTGTCCGTCCGTCACGATTGTTTAAATAAGCACGATAACTTAAGAACGAAAAGTCCGAATGTATTGAAATTTGGACAGTTAGCTACTGTTAGCTAGACGATGAACAAAATCTATCAATAAATAAAAAAGTTACTAATTTTTTAAATAAAAAAATATTAATATTTTGTAATTAAACTAAAAATGTCTAAAACTAATATTATTTACAAAAAAAACTGCGAAGAGTATCCTATAGAATGTGCAACAATTACGTAAAAAGTGCAGTAAATCGGCGAAGAGTATAATGGTTAGCTTGTTATTATTATTATTATACATTTTTTATATTAAAAACTGTTTGTGTTAAGGAATTCAGATATACATTTTTCGGGGGTTACCTATAATTGAAAATAACAATAAAATAACAAGGCTCACGGGCCCCTCTGAAAATTTGTTTGCCCACCCTAAAAACAGTTTCTAGCTACAGGCCTGTTTTGTTGCCAATATTTATCTAAATTGTTTTCAAAGTTCTTGCATTAAAAAACCAATTTGAAAATCACAGACCAATATTACTATTGTCCATATTCTCTTCATCCATAAGTGTTTTAGGATGTTACTACATGATTTTTTTTTTTCATCTGAAGCATAAAATCATACTCAAATAACATTGTTTCATAAAAGAAATATTCTCAACCACTAACTTATTCTATATAATATAATATGTAGTTGATGTATTCGATTTCAGCCTGCATATGAATTTATTATACAGGGTGTCCCAGAAGTAAGTTCCCGGATGGGAACCTGTGCTTCCTGAGTTTATATTGGGCCCGCATAACCCAACTTACCTTAGTCCGAAAATGCATCCCCGAGGAAGTACGTTCTCTTAAAGTGAGACAGAAAATGTTTTTTCCAATAATTTTCGTTATATTGAAGATACAATTTTCAAGTTTTCATGAGACCTGTATCTCCATAAGTACACTATGTAAGCTTGATAACAACTAAATATCTTTTGTTTCTCAAACGTTTTTGATTTTTCGTAGATATTACACAAAATTTTAAAAGTATTAAGGTGGATGTCATGCGGATCATTTGCTATTAAGGTATTTTTTAGAATAAACTGTAATTTTCTGTTATTATAACATTTTATTCTAGAATTGTAAATAAATGTTAAATACAAATGGAGGAAAAAACGATAATTCCTTGCATTTTAATTAATATTACAAACAATTTTAAGGGTACATTTTTGCAGCCCTTTCGATGCTGTGCAAAAATATTCAAGTATTCCGTAATTTTACACGGCGATTAAAAAAATATAGCCAATTCAATATTAATTATTATGAAAAAGAATTGTAAAACAAAAGATATTTGGTTATTGTCAAGTTTACAGAGAGTACTTATAGAGATATAGTACCCACCAAAGTTTGAAAATTCTATCTTCAGTATAACGGAAATTATTGGAAAAAATGTTTTTGTCTGTCTCACTTTAAGAGGATGTACTTCCTCAGGAATGAATTTTTGGATTAAGGTAAGTTGGGTTATATGAGCCCAATACGAACTCAGGAGTCACAGGTTCCCGTCCGGGAACTTCATTCTGGGACACCCTGTATACAAACTCTTCAAAGCATTTGGTAAATTCAATCACAACCTTGTGCTTAATAAATTATATAATTTTGGTCTTTCAAGTTTGCCAATTTTTCAAATCTTACATTGCAGGTAGAAAATAGTTTGTCATCAATACTTTGCTCAGATATTGTGAAAGTATATACTAGAAATAACTGCCTTAATGACTATAATAAGCCAGAACTAACTGAACAAAACTAATACTTGATTGTCATGAAATATAACTCACTGATGAAGTTTCTCTATAGAGACTTAACATTATCTGTCACTCGCGTATTTTCGATCCTTGCCTATCTTTCTTTGATCATATAAATGGTATCGTAGCAAGTTTCTTTAGATATCTTGGTTTTGTGATGAGATATGTAGGTATATTTAACAACCTATTTATCACGAAGCTCCTATACTTTACTTTTGCTATATCTGGAGTTGACTATGCCTTCATCATCTGGTGTCTTCACCACAATAAACACATAAACACCACACATAGTAGACAACCCCCAAATCGAAATCCGCTCATACGCTGTCCGGAAGGGGGTTGTACATTTAATAAAACGCAGACAACATTTATTACCCACCAACATTGCCAGTGTCGCTGGGGATCGAACCCAGTACACGTTAGGCAGTCTTACCAAGCGCGCTCGCCACTAAGACGGTTAGATGACTGAGCTACCGTGCCAGTTTTCATGTCCAAAACGTAGATGAAACCCAGACACGTTTTTTTAAATAATTTATCTCCAAGAAAGATAATTTATAATCCAACGGTGCAATTCCTACATGAAGAAATACTTTCAAGATACTTGCTTGACGCAATTGAATAATCTTACCCAGTTGAAGGTCTTAATTCCTCACATATTTTTCTATGGAAATTTCTTACTTTCAATCTCCCAATACCTGGTTGGTGAATTTAATTTTTTTTAGTGCTCTCATCTTAAAAAAGTGGTTGACAAATGTTTGTCTGTAGTCCGATACTGGTTGATCGATTATTTCCTAATTTTTCGTACATATTTAGGACGATCACGGCTCGAAACGAAATCGAAAAATACATCCTAGCTCAAATGTGGGAGCGACGTCCTCGTGAAAACAGACTTAATAAAGCGAAAAATAGTTTTGTACCGTAAAATGAAGATATTGATTAAATTTGGGTAGTACCAGTTTGATACATTCTGACTATTTCCTGTTAGAAAATGTAGGACAGTTGGCAGTGCGAGACTACAATTAAGGTGGCGTCATCTGCAGTTCTCACGTTCATATGTTTTAAATTTAATCATATATTATTATATTAAATATTTACCAAATTATAATTTTATTCTAGGTACTTAATTATACCCAATGTAGATAGACGATTCGTAGTGGGTTTAATGATGTGAACAAATATATAGTAATCTTAATAGAAAATCCATAAATTAGTATAGTTTTTCTAAAGTGTTGGAATAGTCAGTCTGAAACGGAACAACCAGGATATCTCAAAGCTTGCTTGTTATAGAATAAAATAGAAATTGAATTCGTTATATACTACAGTTGGTTCAGTTCTATCAACTATCTAGTTCTATTAACTAATGATTGCATTGACGTATATGTTAGGATCAAGCTCAAATATAAAATCTGAAGCTCCAAGGTCAATGGATTGCGGATGGCAGTGTGGCACGTTTAATGCAGAAGTTTTAATAAATAGAATAATTTCCTTTTAGTAATATATGCTTTAATAGTTATTATTTTTATGGCCTTCTGAAATTTATTCCAAAAATTAAAAAATCATTATAAAATGTTTGACTGATGCCTTGGACATTGATGTAATTATAAACCATGGATTTGTTTATGATGAATATTTATAGTTTTTCAATTGACTTTAGAGACACTATACAACAATACATACTTATAAATTCAAATAAAATTTATGAATCAACTTTTGATGCGAACTCGTCTCTAGTATACTTGCTGAAAAAATAATAAAAGGAAACAGAGTCGATCAACTACTGAATAATACTTTCTTAGTACTTATATTATTGGATATATTTGATAAACTTTTGTAGCATTCTCTCTGCAACACAAAACTTATTTTACATATCCCATTCTCGTATGTAGCTAGGGGATATAAATTTAAAATCCTCTCTTATATTCTGTTTAAGCAAAATGAGGACGAACGTCTGAAAAACAAACTTTACGAACACACATCTACGACGAAGAACAAAAGCAACTAAAGTCCAGACTTCTTAACAAAATTTATATCAAAGTTGAAGTACTGTAAATCTAATATAAAACTGTTTCTAATCAGAAGTGCGAGCTTCTCTAACTATGTTACTTCGACGTGATCCTTTTCTGACTTCTTGCCATTTAGGTTGAGTTGAACTTTATTTCGATTGATTCCCGAGACTCTTTTGAACAATTAGTTTAACTACAGTGAAAAGTTAATAAAAAATACGTACATTTTACTTTCTAATAAGTTAGTGTCAGAATGTCTTGTTTTTTTAATAAAATGTTTAGCTGATTTAACACAGTGACTAACGGTGTAATTAACAATTTTAATTTGTATCTATTTCTATGAGATTCTAGCTGAGTATCATCCCTAAAGACTTAGGACATTCGCAAAATTCCAAATTGCAAAATAATCTGAATGAGCCATTATCCTGATAGTAGGGGAGTCAACAAGAACATATTCAATGAGGTCTCCTGAGAGGAGAAATTCCTGCTGTTATGCTACTATGGGTGAAGTACGCTGCTATGTGATTATCAATAAGGTGTAATATTTTCCTTTCTTTCTGTGCCTACGGAACTGTATTACGTTAAACAGGCAAACGATATTTCCGCATGGCGCAACAAAACTAATTTGTCCAGCAGTTTCACAGGCTCAAATAAAATAAATGTGATAACCTACTACCAAACAGAATTAGGCTCGACTAGCCAGTTTTATAGGAGGCAAGGGACTGGGTAAGCGTCAACCATAACTTAAATAATAAGGCCGAGAATGATTAAAATGACAACATTTTTAAAGTCTTGAATAGGTTAATTTGGATGTCAAAATTTAGAGTTTTGTATGCAAAAAAATATCACAAGTGCCTTGGGCGCCAGAACCTAAAGGAGGAACGGAAAAGGAAGATACGTTACAGACACAGAAAAAAACGAGAGGTAAATTTTGAAACCGATTTAATATCGACAGAAATATAAATTACGAGTAGGGTATAATGAGGTTAAAAACGACAATAACATTTAATTAGTACAAACCGAGACATGCAGTGTAAATGCACAATTTGAAATATACAAGATTGGTAAGCGACAATATCGGTAATATAATACAATGACGAACAGATAATGTAAATTTACAATAAAATACGTAGGTGCAAAACAATTAATATTACTAAATTAGATACAATACGGCTCCAGCTGTAAACAAACGGGATAAAATTTAAATTGTTTAAAATTTGGCAGTTAGAATTTATTCACAAAAAATAATACCTTGCAGGTGATTCGATAAGGTAAATTCATACTTGAGGTAGGGTGATTACCACAAATTCCTCATGAACCAAGTATACTCAAAACGATAGGTACTTGACGCAACATACTGAGGGGTTCAAACCCGGTCTCCGACAGAGGTCGCTTCATATAAGTTGCGTTTTTATTATTTTTTTTACAAATTGTCTTCAAAGAATAAATTTCTTAGATACATAATGAAAGCTAGCAAATATATTTTATAAATTAATATGCCTAGATGCATCCATATACCATTTCACATATATCACACACACAACACACCCCTGTGCACACACACATACACCCACATAATAATTACATGTACCTACTTATGTTTTGTTTCATTTTTGAATTTTTTTTAATTCTTTTACTTCCCTCGCATACCGAAGGGAAGTATTGTATTCGAGAAAAAATCACCCTCCGAGATTTTTTCGGATTCTGACGTTTCAGAACACGTAGATTCCGAAAATATAGGTTTTTCAATTCCGTCAGTCTGTCTGTCTGTCTGTCTGTCGGTCTCTCTGTCTGTCTGTCTGTCTGTCTGTCTGTTGGTGCATTTACTAAAAAACTACTTGACGGAGATCAGTCAAATTTGGTAGGTAGTTAACCCTACTGTCAGCGAAGAACTGGTAGAATTTTCACTGAAAAATATACAGGGTGGACCGTCTAAACGGAATAAATAGTGAAAAAAATTTTTTTTTGCTCAAATTTAAAATTTCCACGTTTCATGACGCGCTAAACCTGTTTCAGGAAAAAAAAAATTTTGAAAATTTTTTTCAAACATTTTTGAAAAATTTTTTACCAAGTTGAAAAAAATTTTTTTTTGCTCAAATTTAAAATTTCCACGTTTCATGACGCGCTAAACCTATTTCAGAAAAAAAAAATTTTGAAAATTTTTTTCAAACATTTTTGAAAAATTTTTTACCAAGATGAAAAAAATTTGTTTTTGCTCAAATTTAAAATTTCTACGTTTCATGACACGCTTAACCTATTTCAGGAAAAAAAATTTTGAAAATTTTTTTCACCAATATTTTTGAAAAAATTTTTACTATTAAAATTAATTTTTTTTTTCTTTCTTCAATTTTCACGTTTCATGGCATTCTAAGCCTGATTAAAAAAAAAAGTTTTTTGAAATTTTATCACTAAGATAGAATTTTTCTTTCTTTGTTCAGATTTTAACTATCCACGTTTCCATGACATTCTAAAACTATTCAAACAAATTTAAAAATGTTTTTGAAGAATTTTTTAAAAAATTTGAAAACATTTTTAATCCATTTATGTATCACTACTATAGAACAGACGAAAAAATTTTTTTTGCTCAAATTTAAAATTTCCACGTTTCATGATATTCCAAACCAATTTCGGAAAAAAAAATTTGCAACATTTTGTTACCAGTTTGGAAAAAAATTTAACACCAGAATGCTCAAATTTAAATGACATTCTAAACCTAGGTATTTCAGAAAAAAAATTTTGAAAATTTTTTCACCAACATTTTTCAAAAAGTTTTTACCACTAAAATAGATCGAATTTTTTTTTATTTGCTCAAATTTAAAATTTTCACGTTTCATAGCATTCTAAACCTATTTTAAAAATACATCATTTTTAATTTTTAAACTTTTTTTAGCACTACTATAGAACAGAAGGAAACTTTCCTTTTTGCTCTAATTTAAAATTTGTAACTTTGACATTTTAAACCTATTTCAGAAGAAAAAAATTTGAAAATTATTTTACCATCTTTTGAAAAATTTAAAAAAAATGAAATTTTTTAACCACCACTATACTTCCACTCCATTACGTGAATGTTGGATTGAAAATGTGACAGATGGCAATAACATCTGGCATATGCACCTATTATGCTTTTATTGAAAAATGTACAGGGTGGTCATCCCAAGAAATAATTCAGTCATGGTGGACATTTGTAAAGGTATTTGCGCAAGCCTGCCATATGTGGCACCTGCTATTTAGTATTGAACTTTTGCTGTTGGATGAGCAATCTGTATATTTTTTTGACCAAAACTTATCAAGTTTTCTTTGTAATAATAGCAATAACTCTACTCCGATTATTATTCTCAATGTCATTTCGTAATTATTATTTTTTTAGAGAGACTGCCATGAACGAGGGAAGTTCTGTGTAAATACCTTTACCGATTTTTTTTACTTCCCTCGCATACCGAAGGGAAGTATTGTATTCGAGAAAAAATCACCCTCCGAGATTTTTTCGGATTCTGACGTTTCAGAACACGTAGATTCCGAAAATATAGGTTTTTCAATTCCGTCAGTCTGTCTGTCTGTCTGTCTGTCTGTCGGTCTGTCTGTCTGTCTGTCTGTCTGTCTGTCTGTTGGTGTATTTACTAAAAAACTACTTGACGGAGAGCAGTCAAATTTGGTAGGTAGTTAACCCTACTGTCAGCGAAGAACTGGTAGAATTTTCACTGAAAAATATACAGGGTGGACCGTCTAAACGGAATAAATAGTGAAAAATATTTTTTTTTGCTCAAATTTAAAATTTCCACGTTTCATGACGCGCTAAACCTGTTTCAGGAAAAAAAATTTTTTGAAAATTTTTTTCAAACATTTTTGAAAAAATTTTTACCAAGATGAAAAAAATTTTTTTTTGCTCAAATTTAAAATTTCCACGTTTCATGACGCGCTAAACCTATTTCAAAAAAAAAAATTTTTTGAAAATTTTTTTCAAACATTTTTGAAAAAATTTTTACCAAGTTGAAAAAAATTTTTTTTTGCTCAAATTTAAAATTTCCACGTTTCATGACGCGCTAAACCTATTTCAGAAAAAAAAAATTTTTGAAAATTTTTTTCACATTTTTGAAAAAATTTTTACCAAGATGAAAAAAAAATGTTTTTGCTCAAATTTAAAATTTCTACGTTTCATGACACGCTTAACCTATTTCAGGAAAAAAAAAATTGAAAATTTTTTTCACCAATATTTTTGAAAAAATTTTTACTACTAAAATGAATTTTTTTTTCTTTCTTCAAATTTAATATTTTCACGTTTCATGGCATTCTAAGCCTGATTAAAAAAAAAAGTTTTTTGAAATTTTATCACTAAGATAGAATTTTTCTTTCTTTGTTCAGATTTTAACTATCCACGTTTCCATGGCATTCTAAAACTATTCAAACAAATTTAAAAATGTTTTTGAAGAATTTTTTAAAAAATTTTAAAACATTTTTAATCCATTTATGTATCACTATAGAACAGACGAAAAAATTTTTTTTGCTCAAATTTAAAATTTCCACGTTTCATGATATTCCAAACCATTCTAAACCTAGGTATTTCAGAAAAAAAATTTTGAAAATTTTTTTCACCAACATTTTTCAAAAAGTTTTTACCACTAAAATAGATCGAATTTTTTTTTATTTGCTCAAATTTAAAATTTTCACGTTTCATAGCATTCTAAACCTATTTTAAAAATACATCATTTTTAATTTTTAAACTTTTTTTAGCACTAGTATAGAACAGAAGGAAACTTTCCTTTTTGCTCTAATTTAAAATTTCTACCTTTGACATTTTAAACCTATTTCAGAAGCAAAAAATTTGAAAATTATTTTACCATCTTTTGAAAAATTAAAAAAAAATGAAATTTTTTAACCACCACTATACTTCCACTCCATTACGTGAATGTTGGATTGAAAATGTGACAGATGGCAGTAACATCTTGCATATGCACCTATTATACTTTTATTGAAAAATGTACAGGGTGGTCATCCCAAGAAATAATTCAGTCATGGTGGACATTTGTAAAGGTATTTGCACAAGCCTGCCATATGTGGCACCTGCTATTTAGTATTGAACTTTTGCTGTTGGATGAGCAATCTGTATATTTTTTTGACCAAAACTTATCAAGTTTTCTTTGTAATAATAGCAATAACTCTACTCCGATTATTATTCTCAATGTCATTTCGTAATTATTATTTTTTTAGAGAGACTGCCATGAACGAGGGAAGTTCTGTGTAAATACCTTTACCGATTTTTTTAATATGTGTTCTCTTAATATGATACTTTTTTTATTAGAGTTGTCCAGTATCAATCAGCCTTTCAATTTGTTTATAGTCCTGTTTAAGTAGCCATTTTTTAACTTTATATTTAAATCTTTTGAAGTAATCTATATTTTTTATATCATCTGGAAGAATGTTAAATAGTCGGGGTACCAAGTATACCGGGTGCCACAAGTAAGTGGCTCACCCTTATATTTCCTTTATTTTTTAACTTATTCATTTGAAATTTGGGGTGCATAAACTACCTGTAAAAATGGATTTTTGGACATGAAAAATGGTATGAGACCATTTCCGGTTTACCCGGAAATGACCGCAACTTTCGAATTTTAAATGGAACACCCTGTATATTTTTACATATTTGGATTCAAGACAACATTCTAAATACACCATGAGAATTTCGCGAATTTTTGAGTCGATGCTCAGTTTTTTTAAGCATTTTAAGATATTCGTCTAGAGTGCTTTGGAATACCAAAATTTGTTCTACGGTATGTAAAGTCCAAGGGAAAAATATAATTTTTCATTTAATTTCATTAATAACCATTTACGAAGCCTCCAAAGTTGAACATATCACTTTTTTATCGAAAACTTTTTTTTTCAAATGGAAAGGTGGTGGCTCATTATGTTCAATAAATTATAGATTTTTTTCTGAATTTTTTGACATATGAAGTAATTTAATACCACTTCCGGTTTCGCAGGAAATAACCCTAACTTCTGATTTTCAAATGGAACACCCTGTATATTATTAAATTTTTGGATTCAGAATGAATTTTTGAACATGTGTAGTGATTTTTCTAAATTTATGGCAAGTTGTTGTTTTTTATAGCAATTATAAATTTTAATCTAGAATGCTATGAAATAAAAAATACGTACTTTGTCATTTTAGATTGTACAGAATTTTTTTTTTATACATAGTTACTATTATTAACCATTTTGTAGGCATTTTAGGGCAAGTAATTTAGTTTTTTTGAAAAAACTCTTTTTTTCAAATGGGACGGTGGTGGCTCCTTATATCCATTAAATTGCCCTTTGCTACGAATCCATTGATATCCCTAAGCTTGGGTTTTTATTAACATTTATTTAAAAAACTGTAAAAACCGATTGTACTTGTGGTATTTTAAATCTGCAGTTATTATTATACGGCTATCAAGAAGTTTCACATCAAGTTACCCTTGCATTTTAAAAGAGAAACAAAATAAACGAAATGACAGTTCTCTAACTGAAACTTTTAGTTAACTATTGCAATTTCGCATCAAATTACCCTTGTATTTTAAAAGAGAAACAAAATAAATTAAACGACAGTTCTCTAATTAAAACTTTTAGTTAAGTATTGCAATAATGGTGTATACAAATAATGAAAAAATTGGAAATTAATGTGCTAGCCATAGTAAACTATGATCAAATTGCTTCTACGAGACAAATTGCAGAGGAACTGGGTTCAAATAAGGAAACTGTAAGACGCATATTAAAAAAACACAATTATCATTCTTTTAAATACAACTTACACCAGCATCTTTATGAAGCTGATAATGATCGAAGGGTACAAATACTGTGAGTGATGATGTAATAAACGTGAACAAGATAACAGATTTTTAGAAAATGTGTTATTCTCAGATGAATCTAGATTCACAAAAAATGGAATGTTTAATCGACACAACACTAGATACTGGTCTCAAGAAAATCAACATTTAGTCAGAACCAATAATTTTCAAGAACGTTTTGGTATAAATGTATGGGCTGGAATTTATGGACGCCGCATAGTAGGGCCTATTTTGTTTCAAGGAACATTATCGGGTGAAAGATACCTCGAGTTTCTACAAAATGAGATATGGGATGAAGTTGCAGAGCTACCATTAGCTCAATTTAGGAACTTATACTTTAAGCTCCTCCGCACAATAGCAGAATTGTTTTAAATCATCTCACTGAGACGTATGGTGAACAAGTAATAGCAACTCATGGTCCGGTACAGTGGCCTGCCAAGTCTCCGGACTTAACCTGTTTGGATTTTTATTTATAGGGATGTCTCAAGGATAAAGTGTACGGGATACCAGTTTTGACATTAGAAAATCTAGAAAACAGAATAAGAGCTGCATTCAATACTATAACATCTGAAATATTGGAAAACGTCATTCTAGAGACAGAACATACATCGAGCAAGAGAGTGGTATAGCCCGTGGGGGAGGCCACTTTGAACAATACTTGTAATTTTTGTTAATTGTAAATATTTTAATTTTGATGAATTTCGAATAATAATAAACATACGTTTTTTTTTCTTTAAAATGCAAAGGTAACTTGATGCGAAATTTTTTGATAGCCATATAATAATAACTATAGATTTAAAATACCACAAGTACAATCTGTTTTTACAGTTTTTTAAATAAATGTTAATAAAAACCCAAGCATAGTGATATCAATTGATTCGTAGAAAAGGGCAATTTAATGGATATAAGGACCCACCACCGTCCCATCTGAAAAAAAGAGTTATTTCAAAAAAACTAAATTACTTGCATTAAAATGCCTACAAAATGGTTAATAATAGTAACTATGTATAAAAAAAAAATCTGTACAATCTAAAATGACAAAGTACTTATTTTTTTATTTCATAGCAGTCTAGATTAAAATTTATAATTGCTATAAAAAATACCAACTTGCCACAAATTTATAAAAATCACCACACATGTTCAAAAATTAATTCTGAATCAAAAAATGTAATAATATACAGGGTGTTCCATTCGAAAATCAGAAGTTAGGATTATTTCCTGCGAAACCGGAAGTGGTATTAAATTACTTCATATGTCAAAAAATTCAGAAAAAAATCTATAATTTATTGAACATAATGAGCCACCACCTTTCCATTTGAAAAAAAAAGTTTTCGATAAAAAAGTGATATGTTCAACTTTGGAGGCTTCGTAAATGGTTATTAATGAAATTAAATGAAAAATTATATTTTTCCCTTGGACTTTACATGCCGTAGAACAAATTTTGGTATTTCAAAGCACTCTAGACCAATATCTTAAAATGCTTAAAAAAACTGAACGTCGACTCAAAAATTCGCGAAATTCTCATGGTGTATTCAGAATGTTGTCTTGAATCCAAATATGTAAAAATATACAGGGTGTTCCATTTAAAATTCGAAAGTTGCGGTCATTTCCGGGTAAACCGGAAATGGTCTCATACCATTTTTCATGTCCAAAAATCAATTTTTACAGGTAATTTATGCACTCCAAATTTCAAATGAATAAGTTAAAAAATAAAGGAAATATAAGGGTGAGCCACTTACTTGTGGCACCCGGTATATAATTTTTCATTCCAATAGTCTTTTGTGCCACATTTACCTTGATGTTTTGTTGGGCACGATGTCTTGTGTCATATCTGCCGTCTACAATTTGATGTCTGTCAAAATGTTTATAATGATAATTTAATATTATGTCGCGGTAGATTTGCCTGATATGCAATACATCTGATTCATTGTATAATAAATCTATAGAATATCGGAAACTTTTCTCATACATAATTTTTACTTCCCTCGCATACCGAAGAGAAGTATTGTATTCGAGAAAAAATCACCCTCCGAGATTTTTTCGGATTCTGACGTTTCAGAACACGTAGATTCCGAAAATATAGGTTTTTCAATTCCGTCAGTCTGTCTGTCTGTCTGTCTGTCTGTCTGTTGGTGCGTTTACAAAAAAAATACTTGACGGAGAGCAGTCAAATTTGGTAGATAGTTGACGCTACTGTCAGCGAAGAAATGGTAGAAATTTCACTGGAAAATATACAGGGTCTAACGGGAATAAATAATGAAAAAAAATTTTTTTTGCTCAAATTTAAAATTTCCACGTTTCATGACACGCTTAACCTATTTCAGAAAAAAAAATTTTTGAAATTTTTGAAAAATTTTTTACCAAGACGGATAAAAAATTTTTTGCTAAAATTTCAAATTTCTACGTTTCATGGCATTCTAAGCCAAATAAAAAAAAAATAAAAAATTTAATTATTTTTGAAAAATTTTTTTCTACTAAAATGAAAAAAAAAATTCTTTCTTCAAATTTAAAATTTCCACGTTTCATGGCATTCTAAGCCTGATTAAAAAAAAAAAAATTCGAAAATTTTTTGAAATTTTTTTTTACCAACATTTTTGAAAATTTTTTTACCACTAAAATACCTAGATGGAATTTTTTTTTATTTCTTCAAATTTAAAATTTCCACGTTTCATAGCGTTCTAAATCTATTTAAAAGAAAAATTAGAAATTTTGTTTACTATTTTTACAAAATTTTACCAAGATAGATTTTTTTTTTCTTTTTTCATATTTAAACTATCCACGTTTCCATGGCATCCTAAAACTATTCAAACAAATTTAAAAATGTTTTTGAAAAATTGAAAAAAAAAAAAAATTGAAAACATTTTTAATCTATTTATCACTACTATATAATAGACGAAAAATTTGGTTTGCTCAAATTTAAAATTTCCACGTTTCATTACATTCTAAACCAATTTTGGAAAAAAAATTTTTGCAACATTTTGTTACCAGTTTGGAAAAAAAATTAACACTAGAATAGATGGAAACTTTTTTTGCTCAAATTTGAAAGTTTCACGTTTCATGACATTCTAAACCTATTTAAAAAAAATACATAATTTTTAAATCTTAAACTTTTTTTACCACTAGTATAGAATAGAATAGACGAAGCCTGCCTATGTGGCACCTGCTATTTAGTATTGAACTTTTGCTGTTGGATGAGCAATCTGTATATTTTTTTGACCAAAACTTATCAAGTTTTCTTTGTAATAATAGCAATAACTATATTATTATTCTCAATATCATTTCGTAATTATTAATTTTTTAGAGTGACCGCCATGCACAAATAACGAGGGAAGTTCTGTGTAAATACCTTTACCGATTTTTTTTTAATATATGTTCTCTTAATATGATCCTTTTTTTTTTATTAGAGTTGTCGAGTATCAATCAGCCTTTCAATTTGTTTATAGTCCTGTTTAAGTAGTATTTTTTTAACTTTATATTTAAATCTTTTGAAGTAATCTATATTTTTTATATCATTTGGAAGAATGGTAAACAGTCGGGGTGCCAAGTATACATAATTTTTTGATGTTTTGTGTCATATCTGTGGTCTATAATTTGATCTCTGTCAAAATGTTTATAATGTAATTTAATATTATTTCGCTGTAGATTTGCCTTATATGCAATACATCTGATTCATTGTATAATAAATCTGTAGAATAGCGGAAACTTTTCTCATACATAATTTTTAAAAATCGTTTCTGGACTTGTATTAAAGGTTTGATGTTGAATTTATTTGCTCCGCCCCACCCAATAATGCCGTATTTTAATAGAGATTCTATCATACCATAATAAAGTATCATTAAATGTTTTTTTGATTTTAAGATGTTTCTTATCTCGGTAAATTTGTATAGTAATGATCTAAGTTTTTTTTATAAAAATATGGAAGTCCCATTTTAAATGATGACCTATTATTACTCCGAGATATTTTACTTTTTGTGAGCTTTCTATCTTTAGATTGGTGTCATTTATGAAAATTTCATTAAAGTTAGCATGGCAGAATGGCAAATATGTTGTTTTATTTATATGAATTGTAAGCAAATTTTCGTCAAACCATTTATTATATGTTTAATTTATATTAGGTAACTTAGATAATGTCAATGTGTTGTATATTTTATATTATATGTGTATGTTCGTATCTGTGAGATTAGTGCGTAATATACTGCATATGTATACTCAGTTATTGTAAATATAATATGTATGCATTTGTAATGGATTTTTTGTCCGTAAATAAAGTATTATTATTATTTTTATTATTATTATTATCATTATTATTATTATTAAACCAGTCTTTAATGGTTTTTAGGTCCAATTCAACGGTCTGACGTACTTCATCCCAGGAGTCTCCAGTAAAATAGATTGCTGTATCATCAGCGAATGATACCAATGAGCCTTTTATATCAAGAGTTAGTATATCATTTAAATAACTTCGTCATATTATTTCTTCAGTAGTTGAATTTAAGAAAAAGCACTCTGGTAATATAAATACTTTTGGAGATAACAAAAATGTTTCGTAGTTGTACTAGCGGAAAATCTTCATTTAAAAAAATCATGATAGATCAAAATTTTTGTGGTGATCCCCTCCATAAACATTTGAAATTTATTTTAAATCGCTTTAAGTTAGGATTAAATCACATGTTTTCGACAATTTAGCAATTAAAAAAACATGTTTTTTAAATAAAAAGCTAATGACATGTACAAAAATGTCCCTAAAACCTCGTTCAAAACATGTGGACGCAGCTTCCTCATGTTTATCCTGCTACGTCCCTTGCTAAATTCATTTCATATAACACATTAACTATACAGAACTTAATTGCGATGGAGAATAAAACTGATAGGTGTATATTCTCTATACAAACAAGTGATACTTTCCTTTGCCTGTACCATGGTATGTTAGAGGAAATCAATAATTGATTTATATTGATCACCACAACACAACTATGGTCAATACAATGATACGTCCTTCCACAAATAACTCGCGTTTGAGACTCTTTAGTTTTCCTGGTATATAGAAAGAAATCGAAAATTGCATTCTGAGACAAACCTAACTGCTTGTGTTACTTATTATTATTATTATTAATAATATGAACGACTTTGCGTGACTTGAAATGTTATTGGCTAATACAGAAGCATTTCACTATAGAATATTATGAGATTAACGCTCGCTGGCGGTTCAGTACTCCAGCCTAACCCCAAACTGATATATTAACATCTCAACAGTGACTGGAAACTAGAAAGCTTTGTTTGATATTCTCTTTATATTCGAAGAGATCGTCTAAAGAATATCATCATCTCGTTAAATTCTCTGATATCAAAAGAATGAAATTTAAATTGGAAATGTAAGTAAAATTATATTTCGGTGCCGTGTTCTAACAGGCTGCTGTTCTACTTCAAATATCAATGTTTCATTACTTTAAATTGGCAATTGACTCTCTGTTATCCTGATTCATATGCATATGAAAGCTCCGTCATTAAATTTATTTTCGTTTTCAATTCTTTGACTTTATTTGAAGGAGATCGAGTTTATTACTTTGAAATAATGGGCCACATTCATTTAGAAAATACGTAGTATTTCATATTGTACCATGAGATCAACAAAATATCAATCAAGGCTTCTATAACATTTCGAGGGCATGTCTTTGGTTAGACTACTTCTATTGCGATTTCAATATTATGCTAGATTGAAAGTTAATGACAAGTTAGGTTAGGTAAGCAATATGAAATAGTACTTAATGGACATAAGACAAATAGGTATCTTTATTCATCGAATAATATAGGCACTACATAAGTCGATATGCTGCTCAATACTTTGTAGGTAAGGGGGTACCCAATTATCGAAGACAATACGAAATACTCCTGACATAAATTTCCTGTTTGAAATGTTGATTATTTCTATAAATGATCTCGATTATCAGAAGGCGTTTGAATAAATTGGCCACTACATATTACTGCTATATTGTTATTGCATAAATAACATTCTATTGGCTTGTTTAAAAGTGAATTATTTATTATTTGTTTGCTTATAATAATGAAACATATTCTTTATAGGATTTTGTAAACAGCGGAAAATAAACTATCTAAGTATAAGAACTAAAAGAAAAACTGTATGTAAAAAATATTAATGAAATCTTTGCAGTCTTTCAATAACCTGGCTTCTGGTTATGCTAGCAAATCGAAATCATAAAATAAATTTGAACAACTTCTTATTTGACATTCTCATTATAACACAAATACTAGAATCTGCTTAGCCGTAGGGGACTGCGTTGGATGCTAGTGTTATAATGAGAATGTCAAATAAGAAATTAGACTAATTTATTTTAGGATTTCGATTTGCTAATATAGCCAGAAGACAGGTTATCGAAAGAATGCAAAGATTTTATTAATATTTTTTACATACAGCTTTTCTTTTAGTTCTCATAGATAGTTTTTTCCGCTGTTTGCAAAATCCTATAGAGAATATGTCTCATTCTATTGGCTTTCTCTAAAGTCAGTTCCTGTCTTTAAGTCTTACCTTGCAGATAGAAGACAGTTTGTGGAATACAACAATGTCAAATCAGCGGAATATATATATTGACTACAGGTATTCCTCAAGGGTCCAATTTGGATCAGTTATTTCTGTTAACGACCGAGCTGATCAAGTCAATTGCCCAAAACAGTCTTTTGCAAAGATCCTAAAATGTATAACATAATTGATGCTGCTGAAGATTGTGTACTATTACAGTCTAGAATTGACAATATCACTTATTGGTGTTATGCGTATAACCTAAACATAGATATCTCTAAGTGAAAGATTATTTGCCTCTGTAGGAAAAGGAATAATATTATAATTAATTACAATTACAGCATTAATTTAATAATATTTTACTTAGGTACTTTTATATTATATTATTTACATTACGCATATTACTAGTTGTAAAGATATTGAAGACTTAGGTATATATTTGGATGATAAATTATATTCTGTGTCTCATATTGAGCATATTGGGTCTGTAGCATACTGGCAATTAGAATTTATTCTAAGAAATTGCAACGATTTTAAAAACATTTCAACATACAAGCAATTTTCTCGGATGTAAGGTTACAGCTTCAGTCTGATATGCTTATTTGGTATCCTATTTATTAGTGTCCTGTAAATGGCATAGAACCTGTACATTGAAGAAATTCTGGGCATTTAAATAATGTGGCGTTTGTTCTAATCTAGGAAGCGCCTACAACTTTTTGCTAAATATATTTAAGCTATTACCATTAGAGTTAGGGCGTGCTATGTTATCCATAAAATTTGTATTTAACATATATTAAAATTGATTGCAATTTGCTATTAAGCGAATTACCTTCTTTTGTCTCCAGATTAAAAGAATATAGTTTAGTGAAGCAGCTCTTGAGCAAGATCCTGAAGCGATAGTTAAAATAAACAATGATCTAGAAACTATTAGGTGGTCTTTGACCATAACTAACAACTGTTACTGTTATTTGAACAAAAAAATACATCAATTTGCTGACTGCTAATTTTATTTTAAAATTGACAACAACCTCTTGACCCCTGCAAGCTCAGCAAAAAACGTAAGTGTCATAGTTGATAATAACCCAAAACTTTCCTGTCATGTAGGTTCCTTATTAACTAAAGCGTACAGCTCATTAAAACAGTTATATGCGAATAAAGATATTTTACATTCAAAAATTCTCAAAAAGCTCTATGGGAAACATTCGCCCTGATCTACCTTAACTATTGTATTAGATTCATGGCCATTGCATAGAATCCTTTGAAAAAAATTGCAGTAAAAAAAAATACAGAATTCTTGCAACAGCTTCGTCGTCTTATTCTAAATACCGAGAGGAGAGTGTGTATCAATTTTTTCAATAAAAAGCAACCTTTATCAGATATAAACTTAACAATGGACGGTATACCAAATATATTTTCCAAAACATTAAAGTAGTTAGGGATCTGCCTTGATGAACAATTAAGCTGGTCAGAACACATTAATAATTTAGCTAAAAAATTAATTAGCTGTTATTTCGTCCTTCTCAATTTGAAAAGATGCTTTGAAATAAAATGTTTCAACAATATTTACTATGCGTTAGGATACAGTCACATTAGTTATAATATTCAACTGTGGGACTACTCCGCTAACGCACACCGAATATTTGTCAGTCAAAAGCCACAGCCACATAAAAAAAATGGGCCTGGGGATATGATCATGTTTACTATGTGTTTTTGAAGTCGCTGAATCCTAATCCGATGTCTGCTTAACTCCATCACATCAGGATTTTGCCATAACCTCAAAAAACCCACTACTTAAGCGATTTCGACATCTCCTCACATAAATCGCTTTAAATAGGATTCGGATTCGGATTCAGCGATCCCAAAAACATATAGTGAGCATGATCTGATCTCCAGGTCAGAACAGAAAATTCTTGTGTGGCTGTGTATTAAATCTAAAATTTCAATACTCATGTAAACCTTATTTTATAAAATATTCAATTTTGGCTGTGCCCTGCATTTTTATTTTAAAATCACTAACATATGTGAAACAAAACCATGAGAATTTTGTGAGAAATAATGACTCCCACAAATACCCCACTCGTAGTGGCTCTTTAATAAAGCTCCCCCACCACAGAACAACTTTATTCGAAAAGTTACCTTATTACATCAGTTGTAAATTATATAATAAGCTTCCTCAATCAATTCGCGAGAAAAAAACAATACAAACTTATAAATCCAGTGTGAAAAAAATGTTGCTTAAAAAGTGCTACTATAGCGTGGGCGAATATTTTTGCGATTCATTAATTTCCTAACGATACCTATTCATAAATTTAATTTATTGACTATGTTAATTGTTAAGTATATGATTGTATATTGTCACATATTTATATTATGTTTTGTATATGTCTCTTGCCTTGAAGAAAGTAATTGACAGTGTTTTTATTAACTTTGTGTAATTATCTTACATTAATACATTACCGGTTTTATGACTTGTTCTATCCATTGTTTAAATGGCAAATGAATTAATAAATTATTATTATTATAATAATTATTATTATTATCTATAACCTTAGGAAATATGATTACATATCTCACATTTACTGAGCTTAATTGGTTAAATGTGTTTAATAGGCGTAAACTCCATAGTATTGTATTTATCCATAAAATAGTTAATACTTCAACACCTTCCTATCTTTCCAATCGGCTAGTTAAACGATCGAGTATTCACTCTCGCAATGTTAGGTTCGCACACTTATATACCTTGCTACATCATACAGCCGCAAATTTTAAGAGAAACTTTCTTAATAGTCAGTATTTTTGTATAATAACGTTCCCACTGATTTCAAACGTTTATCTGTAGAAACATTAAAAAAAAAATAAAAAAATGCTTTTGATGAGCAATTAAATTGGTGTGATTTAAAATTAAGTTAATGTAATTTGAAACAATTTAAACTCAAAAAATTGGTAAGTAATTTATAGAATAAAATTGTATTCTTTTTACTTAATAAAAATTTAATTATTTATTTTGATTAACATTGTTATTTATTGAAATACTAACCCTTCTAATACAATGCTATTCGTAAGGACTTTATACCAATCAAATATGCATATTCTAACTATTCACATAACCACCGAGATATCATGTCTCTGATTGAACTGGATGTATGAGTACGTGTATTAATTAAATTTTAATTGTAACTGAAATCTGTGATTTCGAACATATTCATTAATGTTGCCACCAGTAGGTGACCTCAAGTATTTTATTTCTATATAAAATGGTTCATCCTTCTATAGAAAGTGTAAAATATACTGGGTTTTCTTCGTTGTTTTTTTTGAGAAAAGGACATATTATTATATAGGTTAGATCTAAATGCTTACCATTTTCGTTCTTCCCGTTACCATCTGTATCTAATAAAAGTGTTATAGTGCATTGTTGCGGGCCATGGTCATGCATGGTAAGTCAGTTATTTTACATATACTCGTTACAGTCCTCGTTATACGCCTTTCTGGTTAATTCGATTTTTTAATAGAGAATGACAAGCCTAACCGGTATAAAAAATGTGCCGATTAAATGCAATATATTGTTCATTTTCGTAGTTTTGAAGAGCATAATTATATCTAATATATCCGCAACTAATGTAAATTATCTTACTTCGGCTGAAAGCAATGTTTTCGTTGACCCAAACAATTTTCTGTTTTACATGGAAGAAAATGGTTCCACTACATTTCCAAGAAAATTTGCAATGGTGTACAATAATCCTAGTGGCAAGAACACTAAATGGCACATCCTCGCAAAGGTGTCAGTATCTTCAATAAGACAGATAATATATGACATTATACACGTATACTACATGGAACGTTTTAGAGGAGTTTAAGAACTGTACAATGAGACCCTTTGCAATTTATATCCATCTTATTTTGTCTAAATGCTTCTACAGATTTTTTTATATAAATTTAATGACTAAAGTCGATGATTTAAAAACTGTATATTAGTAGGCACTGTTTGGTGGGAGACTATTTTGCTAACAATTATTCTAAGCGGATTTATTATATAGTGCAAGGTTACGTTAAACTTGAAGTCATATTTTTAATATTTATAGGTAAAATGTATATAAACTCTTTTTTCTATAATAGCAACCCGTACTTCTAGATAAACGTTGTTTAAATGAATGCCAAGATATGATTTAAAATAATTTCAGTCTGATTTTACCGGCTTTAAAAGAGAGACTCAGTAAATATTTCGCAGATTTTACTCCAGATGGCGCGTTGACTTTTAGCCTCTATACTGAAATTAAATTGACTTGTCAGATTAATATGAAAATCTATAATACTTCAAATGCTCTTGTACGTGTAAAAGTTTCGTTAACTTTGTAGAAGTTATTCAAGTTTGGGTGCCCCACATGTCTTTTAGTAGAAGTTGACAAGCTTATAAGTACATAATATATAAATCAAACCTTGGGGATTTCTTTTCTTCTCTATGGTAACTAATTGATTATCCACATTAAATGACTTACCGAAAAGTTGTTTATTTTATAATTACTTACAATTTGAAATCGAACCATTGAAAAGCAGTTAAAATTATGATTTCAAGATATATCACACTTGCACCTTTTCGATTTGGTTTCTGTGAAAAAAATTAAAAAACAAAGCAAATGTGAAGCATAATCGCTTTTCACGTGGCACGGTGGATTCGAGGAGCCGTGGTGCCGTGCAACTCCTTGCCTTCCATTCAGATCGTTTCAACAACTATACAGTTTTACTGTCGTATTTAATTACAATTGGTGGGGAGGATCTAGTCACTTTCAGTAGCTGCCGATGTTCTTTATTGCCTTTCCTTTCTCCTCTATTATCCTGTGTTTCCAAAATCATGTAATGCAAACTCTGCTTTTAAGGCAATGTCAAACTGTTGATAACAACTTTTCAAGATAAATAAGAGTGTTTCCATTGAAAAATTGTAACAAAAATGAAGATGTCACATAACAGTCCCCAACTTTAAACATAAGAAATTATGAACATAATAAATCCAATTTATAAATTATAACGCGCTTTGTATTTGTTCTATTTGTAATAAGTCAGGATGTACTAGCTCTTTAAATGATTAATTTTGGTCTTAATAATAGAATATGAGGAATGTAATTTATTTTTTCAACTGATTCCTGTCAATTCTACTTCTAAGGATATTTCAATAAATTTCTTAATTGTAGGGTGTTTTTAATCTTCTTACTTGATTTAAGATGAAGAAACGCAACGGGCAATAATTGAGTGAAAATGAACTATAACCATCAGGCTATATTGAAATGGGGTAAAAATGTTAAATATTTAAAAACGTGTAACGTTTCAGAAATGGGCTTATTTACTGTGACCAATAAATTTACATATAAATTAGTAATATACAAAATTTGATACCCACCTCATCTGAATGGGAATTATACTGTTTTAATCTATATAATTATTTGAAATGGAATCTGATTAAACATTCATTTCAATTCAATTTTGTAACAAGGGTAAAAATTCGGTATCACGTATTTAGAATATACGAATACAGCACTTTTTACCAAATTGTATTTATAGAGTATATGAAATTTAATACCTTTATGTTTACCCAATATTTCTCACCATATGCCATTAAATTTCATTTGGTAATTTTACTTTTACAAATTGGATGTGTATGCCCAGGAACATACTTCAAGGAATAGCGCATTAGTTTATAGAAAACTATGCAAGAAAATTAAAACCATTTACTCTGAAAGCATAATAATGATTTCTGGAAGGTAAGAAAAGTTAAAAATTAATGCTACAATCCACTTGACAGAATTCCAGCCTTAATCTTCCCCAGTTTATATAGTTATATAGTTATATAGTTGTATAGTTTTATTTACAATCTGCTAAGTGGAATTTATGTTAAAATTATCTGTTGTTGCATTTTATTTAAGAACTATAAAAGCAGGAAGCACTGCTCTATAAAGAATATACATGTGCTACGCTTATTCAGAATAATGGTTAACGAACTCCTGATGATAATTAAAAATGAGAGTATTTCAAACATTAAACTCAATATTATATTGTAGTGATACTGTTGAACAGCCCCTTGAAAATACAATATCTACAGAACAAGTCATAATGGAACACTGAAGGACTTTGCAAGAGACCCGCATCACCAACGGTTGTCTTGTGACAATATTGTTATTTTCTTGCAAAAGACAAATTACAGTTAATACCTTGAACTAATTATCTAGCACTTTTGAGCATAAAAATGTGGTTATACCAATACTTAAATCTACTAGCCCGTTATTGGAAGAAATAATCAAAGGCATCTTTACGAGTAAAGTGAAAATAATTATGAGTACTGCGTATTTCTATTTACTTATATTTATATTTCTAAAATTTCTATGCGTTGCTATACATTTAACTACAGTAGTTCCTGTTTCAAGATTACTCTTATTTAATTAAAATTAATAAACAAATTTTATACTATGCCAAAACATATATTAAATATTTTCATTATAAATAGTATTAATGATGAATTATATTTACTACCAGTTTATTATCTTCTTCCTTATTTACACATGTTATATTAGATTTAAGGTTTATATTTTTACTTGGTTTCTAAGGAAGTAAGTAAAAATAAGATAAACATAATTTAATGTCTTTAGTTTTCATTTTCAGTTTATAACACCGTTCTAGTTTATATATTTCTTGGTGTGAGACATTTTGTAACAGTATTCAAGAACCAACCTCTGTCTGATCTATTTGGGACAGAAGTTATTTCATTAAAATTTTTAAATGTTTTTCAGTGGCAAAATACCCAATTAAATGCAATCTGAATATGCCACAAATAAATAATTATAGACGATATTATTCTCTAGATTTAAGATTCTTGCATGATATGTTATTGTTGCTCCCAAGCTTTAAAGTGAAAGTGTTTTAAACCACCGCTGCACCACCAACAATAATTTACAATTCAAATAAAAAAATAACAGTTTTTATCAAACTAATGAGCGAACTTTAAATCTAAAAATTGGCGCAGTCGGTAGGATTCAAAGCAATACTATTAGGAAATGAAACCAAGAACTTAACTGATGGTAGTGGATCATATTCTGCAACGAATCACAAGCCCCTCGACTAGATGATTCAAGAAAATCTAAACATATTGTACCGTAGTCTACTGGATAACAAAGCTTAATATTTATTTATTTTATTATACAGGTGTTAGCCTATGTCAATTATTAATCTTATTATATGGAATGTTGATTGTGGTGTTTTCTAACAGTATGATCTCAATTGGATACAACAACCGAAAGATTAATATCGAAATTTTTTTAATATTCACCCAAACCCAGATATTCTGATTTTGTGATATGTAATTAATGATTTGTAGTAGTATTGCCTGGAACTGCAGTTTCTGTTTTAAAGTATAGAAACGCATTTTCTCTATTAGTACGATATCTGTCTGTCGGTCTGTCGGTCTGTCTGTCGGTCTGTCTGTACCTTTTTTTTGTCCGCACGTTTTCTCTGGAACGGTTTAAAATATTGACTTGAAATTTTGTACACGTATATATTATAATGAGATCTGGAGCTGGAACATGTTCCATTTAGTGGAGGGTTGGGGGGATGGGTAAATACTGGTAACGAAGGGGAAATAAGTAAAGCAAACGGGTAAGAGTACAGAAACTTGAAATTTGGTGTGGTACTAGAAATCAAGGCCTCAAAATTTTTTATATTTTCCATCCCCCCACCACCCCCTACTCCATTATTAAGGGGTTGATAAAATAAAATAGAGATATTTACTTGAAATTTGGTATACGTATATATTATAATAACATCAGGAACTAGATTATATTTTGGTATTATTCCGTTGAAGGGTTGGGGTGTAAATAGGGGTAAATAAGGGAAAATAAGTAAAGCAAGTTGGTAAGAGTGCAGAAACTTGAAATCCGGTGTAGGTGCTAGAAACTAAGGCCTCAGATTCTTTTATAATATTTTTCAACCCCCCACCACCCCCGTTCCATTATAAAAGGGATTGATAAAATAAAATTGAGTTACTCACAAGTTTGGGACACGTATGTATTATAACGAGATCTGGAACTAGATTATATTTTGAGCTGATTCCGTTGAAGGGTTGGAGGTTAAATAGGTTTAATAGGTTAAATAAGGGAAAATAAATAAAGCAATTTGGTAAGAGTACAGAAATTTGGGATTTGGTGTACATATTAGAGGCGAAGGCCTCAGTTTTTTTATTAGATTTTCCATGCCCCCACCACCACTACCACTCCTTTATTAAAAGAGTTGATAAAATTAAATTGAGATTTTTCAATTGAAATTTGGTGCACACATGTATTATAATGACATCTGAAACTGGATTATATTTTGACGCGATTCCATTGAAGGGTTGGGGGTAAGTAGAGGTAAATGGGGAAAAAGAAGTAAACCATGCTGTAAGAGTACAGGGACTTGGTGTATATACTAGAAACTAAGTACTCTTTTTCTACGGCATCTGCCCCAATATTATTAAAACTCTATGACCAGTACTTTTCACATATTAGAGTGCAAATATAGTCCAAATGTTTTCTTTAAAGTGACTGGGATGAAATATCTGGATGTGGAAGTAGTGATTACTTAGGCAGTGGTTTTTCTCAAGCAACAAATGACTCCTGGCCTCTTTCGTACAAATAAATTGATAATTTCTGAAATGTAGAGGCAGAGGGGCCTCATATGCAAATTCACAATTGGTTAAACAAGTTAACATTAGTTTAGTATAAACTCAAGTAAAAATATCAATAATTGCTGTATATTTCAAACAGTGTGAATACGGTATATAAAACTCAAGGTAATAAATAAGCAATTAACTACCCAAGTGCACGGGGACCAATTTCCCGTCCTTAAACCTACAGTACGTAGTTTGAATGTATGGCTTAACAACGATGAATTGCCAGGTATGACTGGAACTGAAAGTAAAGTTAGTGATTAATTTCAACTAGCGGTATTGAAGGTAAAATAAATGTAGGAAGTGGACAAGTGGCGGACTGAATCCATGGTACGCCGTTATGGATTGACACAATTAAGTAGAGGCTAGTGGCTCTAACACATGGATTGAGGTAAAAACAGACAGAGTGACAAGCTATGCAGGGTGTCTGGCATATGCGTACACATATTTTGTATGATAAAACATTGATCTAAAACAGGTAGAAGTTTTATAAAATTTTTTCTTTACTCCAAAATACGATATTTTCATACCATATAGTAGTACTTATAATATAAGCTAGATCCCTATCGCCGGCTGCATTCAGCCAAGTTCAAGGTCTTTGCGACCTACATCTCACTTTTTATTATATTCGTCACCTCCATAGGATAAAATTGAAAAACAACGCTAGATAAATGGCGTCTGACTTATATAAATGTTGCTAACTGTTCTTCATTAAAAATGTCGTCACTGTCGGCGTCGACATCTCAAAAGTACATTTCATGTATTTTCCGGAATTCCGTTATTTGACTAAAGGATATGCCGTCGTTAATCTTATATAGTGTGGTCAATGTGTTTGTCTTGACTAGTTTTAAGGAAGATTTTGAGTTAAAATTAACGATTGAATGTGATCAATGATATGGTGAGTAAAATAGGTTTGAATTAGAAAATAATTGAATAAGAACTTTTACTTCTATTGGGCCAACTTATAGTGCGAAATATTTTAAGCTATACACCCTGTATACTAAATCATATCTAATTCAGTCTATTTCAAAGATGGGACTAATTTCCGTTTTAATAAAATCTAAAGCGGTTGCGGTTGGCACAAAACATATTTTCTTTTATGTCAGTAATAGAAAACTGGAAAGTAAAAAAACTTTAATGCTGACAACAAAGTTATGAAAACTCGATAACCTTCTTGAAAGCAGGCTATCTGCTAAATTTAAATACGGTAAAACTTCCTATTTTTGGAGATTATGCCTGAGGCCTTTTCAACTTTAAGAAGCGTGGGCGAATATCCGGTCCGCAAGGGGTATGCCAAATCGAGGGGCAGACCTTTTGCAAAGCATATTAGTGACCGTGTTTTCTTACTGTTGTTGTGGTAGAACTTCGGCCTCTTTAGAGAGGAAAACCAACACAAATTATTACTTATAAGTTGTTTCTAAAGTGATTAATACCAAATCTTAAAATTAAATTTAACGAACACACTGTGGTTTAGATTTTCAAAATAATTTAATGTTAACCATGACCATCGTTTCGCCTAACATAGGCTTCATCTGATGGTGAGTTTTTAACTAACTATGCAAATAATTTCCACGTATTGTTAGGTAACGGAGATTGATTTATCTTAGTTTGATTAATTAACAAATTATCCAATCGTTTATGTTTATTAATTTTTAAACAATTCAATGAAGATAATCACAGTCCTTTACTCTCTATGTGTAAAATTTCAAAATTATCTCTTTTCTTCGAATGAATGACTTGCATATGTAGAGACCGTTTTCTTCTTAATGTAACTGTTTCTATGCTCATAGTGACGTTTCTTGAAATTCCTGAATGTTTGTGCAATATATAACCCAGGGCAAGAACCGCAACTCAACTTATAGATTCCTGATTTATAGTGTTCTTGGGCTTTGTCTTTATTATTTTTCCTAATGAATTATTTGTCTTATAAGATATATTCAAATGCAGTTTTCTTAAATATTCCAAAAATTTTGTTGTTGTGGATCCTCGATACGTGAGCCTTTTGAATTTTGAGTCGATACAGGAGTAGTATAGCTATAGGCGTTCTGCCTCAAAATCGCATGTTATTTCTTATGGAGGTTCATTCTGGTCATTTTTATCTGATGTTCCCCCACCACTTTTAGATTCCGTCCCTGGGAAGACGTAGGGCACAAAATTCTAGTGGCTGAGGTGTCCTATTGGTAGAGGAGCTTAAGATCCTATTGGTTGAGGGTTTCTATTGGCGAGAGGTCTAGGATTAATGGCGGATACTCTTCATATTGACTGAGAGGTCTAAGCAGACATATTAGAATGTCTGCTTAGACCTCTCAGATAATATGAAGAGTATCCGCTATTAATCCTAGACCTCTCGCCAATAGATACTCTCAACCTACAGCATCTAACACTCCTCGACCAATAGGACATCTCAACCAATAGTGGTGGGGGGAACATCAGACAAAAACGACCAGAATGAAACTCCATAAGAAACAACATGAGAACCAGAACGCCTATAGCTATACTACTTACAGGGTCTAAGTTAGTCATGGCTGAAATTGTTATTAAAATAAAGGAAAGAGAACTTAACTCTAAGTTTTATTGAAAGGAACAGATATTAACTTATAGCTCGGCTTCGCATCCCACCGTGCGTTATTTCTTTCTACTAATTGATGTCCTTCCTGCGTCTATTTTTAAATGCCCTGGAAGATCCCTCAGCGAGTTTGTGACCTTGTGTGTCCTATTCTTTGTTGTGCTAGGGTTCTATTCTCCTTCAGGTGAATTCAATATATTTAAATAATTGTATTCTTAATTGACATAGGATACTTTTTATACAATAGCGACTGGCTGGATGATTTACGACCCAAAACAAAAAAATACTGTCTCTTCTTCCTCTTACTAACAACATCAGTTACCCTAATTTTTCATTTTAGGCACATCTTAGGCTTGATAATACCACTTAAAAAATGCACGCTGTAGTTGGCATCGAAAATGATAAGCAAAAGAGTATATTAGCACTTACAATGTCATCATTTGAATGGCGTAATGCTTACGTGGTAGGCATATTACCACGAAGTCCCGGGTTCGAATCCTGGCCAGGGTAGGAATGTTTAGTAGCATTTTAAATGTGTTACCGAGATGGTAGTAGTGGACTAATTCGCTATTACAACATGTCGAGTCGTTATCTCTTCTGAGTTCGAGTCTTAGCTGCAGTAGATGACAATATCACAAGGAATAATTGATGTCTATGTATTCGTGTCCTGGTTTACTGGTGGAATAGCTATTGCTAAACTCCACCAGACAAATATAAATAATAAAAAAGATATGCAGGATTATAGTTTTTACGCCTTAATGCTCATACGATAAAGCATATAGGAACTCTCTTCTAGAAAATTTCCTGATGATCATCTTGCTAATGACTGTTGTAGATTTAGGACCTACTAAATACGCAAATATTGTTGAAAAATAAATTATTAATTCTTAAGAATTACACTAAATACATCATCTAGAACTTCGCATAATATTGCAAGGATCAAATAAAAATTCATTCAAAAATTTATCTAAATTGATTTTTTCCGAATCCTGATGATTCTTCAGTTAGCATTTTCAAATTATATATTGATCGATTAAGAACATTTAGAACTTGGATATACAGGGTTGGGCAATAGTCCCGGAACGGCTCGATCACAGCCGAACGGGACCTCGTATCAACTTTGGGTTTTCGACACTGTATTCAGCGAAATTTTTAGAACTTCTTGACATGTATTTCAGGACCGTGACGTCACTACGTTCGGAGGTGTGACATAAGTGTCAATTTTTTTAAATGAAACACCCGGTATATTTTTCCATATTTGTATACTTTAAGGAGTCCCGAATTCAACGATGTAACGTTTGTATGGATTCTGTTATGTAATGTGGTCTCAATAAGGGAAAATTAGAAATTACATTCGTAATTAACAGAGAACAGTGGATATCCAAACAGCTGTATCCAAAAAGGGCACTCTTTTTTTACCATTTTTTTTTCAAAATTAAGACCCATGTAAACAAGTTTTTTTGTAGTCGTTTAATAAAAACACAGGTCATAGTTAAATTGTTCTCATTATTTTACTAGTTTATCTAAGTAAGTCGTGCTATAAACGTCACTGTGACATTGCTTTCGTATTACTAATTTATGATTCTAAAAACGTGTCTTTAAAATGGCTCAACTGAACGACACTGAACGGATAACTTTACTCATGATGATTGTATTCGGAGAGAGGCGTCGATCCCTTCAGGAAGCAAGTGACCTCTTCAACGATACCTTTCCTGAGCGAAACCCGATTTACAAGTCGACAGCATGTCGAATTTTGCACAATTTTGAACATAAGGGAAATGTCAAGAATTTACCAAAAACAGGCCGCCCAAAAACAGCGACAAACGACGACAGAGCTTTAGATGTGCTGTTAGCGATTCAGGAGGAGCCTAAAACGTCAATTCCGAAACTTTCATTAGAAACTGGTAACAGTGAAAGATCCATTAGAAGAATACTCAGGAGAAATAAAATACATCCCTACAAAGTCAGCTTACTTCAGGAACTTGCGGAAGATGACCCTGATCGTCGAATGCGGTTTTGTCAACAAGTTATGAATTTCTTAGACAAGACACCACAATTTGCAGATCGCATTTTGTTTCCCGATGAGGCTACATTTTGTTTAAATGGATTTGTCAATCGTCACAATTGTCGCTATTGGTCTGCTGAGAATCCACATTGGATGGAAGAAATCCACACGCAACATCCACAAAAAGTAAATGTCTGGGCGGGTATAATTGGAACACATGTAATAGGGCCGTTTTTTTCTAAATGGTAATTTAACTACTGATACCTATTTAACTTTATTACGCGAAAGAGTTATACCCGCTGTAATTCAGATATTTCCCAACCGCGAAAATCCTCAGGTGATCGCAAATGACGTGTACTTCCAGCAAGACGGAGCTCCGCCACACTATGCCAGAATTGTAAGAGATTTTCTGGACACTGTCTTTCCCCGGAGATGGATAGGTAGAAGGGGTCATATCGAATGGCCAGTTAGGTCACCTGACCTAACCCCTCTTAATTCTTTTCTGGGGTCATTTGAAGTCTGTGGTGTATCGCACAAGACCTGCCACGGTACAAGAGCTTCTAGAAAGAATTCTAGCGGTTGCTGATAATATTACACCTCAGTTCCTCCAAAGTGTTCAGCGGGAATTTGTGGACAGGCTAGCTAAATACATTGTCAGGCAGTGGAAGGATTCCAATTTGAACATTTAATAAAATAAGTCTATTCTCTGTTAATTACGATTGTAATTTCTAATTTTCCCTTATTGAGACCACATTACATAACAGAATCCATACAAACGTTACATCGTTGAATTTGGGGCTCCTTAAAGTATACAAATATGGAAAAATATACCGGGTGTTTCATTTAAAAAAATTGACACTTATGTCACACCTCCGAACGTAATGACGTCACGGTCCTGAAATACATGTCAAGAAGTTCTAAAAATTTTGCTAAATACAGTGTCGAAAACCCGAAGTTGATACGAGGTCCCGTTCGGCTGTAATCGAGCCGTTCCGGGACTATTGCCCAACCCTGTATACATAAAAGTATACGCAGCAGACGATAAAGGTACACAGACGACCGGCAAAATGAATTTAGTTGAAAATTTTGTGGAGAAGAAATGTTACGATTACAATTATTCATCCTTACTGTATCGGTAAAAATTTATTTATTTAAAACAACATCAGAGAGAAACTTAATACAATTATATTTTTGAATATTTTGCCTATGTAATACTTACTTTACAGTCTTTTATTATTTTGTAGCAATGGGCCTAAAATACTGAAAGGACGCTTGTGTAATTTGGAGACACAAATATTTCAATATTAGATTATGTGTTATTATGCAGAAAATTAAATACACATTTGCCTTTAATTTTGTATGAGGAAAACTCAATTTCTTAAATGTGTAGCAGCGACGCAGTTGGTACCAAAGGAAGACAATACACTTTATAGTTATTTGATATTTATGGAGTCAGCCTTTCAATCAGGCTCGTCTTTCAATATTTACCGAACTACTTCGTGACCGTGACTAGTCTTAATTTAGAAATAGAAGAAAATGGTTTCTGAACTTCATCAAAAGGTGAATAACATTTCCTGGAAAGATATTTTATCTGTAATTACTATTTTATAAAAATTCTAATTATGATAATATACTCATAATTGTGACATTAAGATGGCTATTTCTCATATGAAGTTCAGACTAGAAAACAAAATATAAGGTGTAGTCCAGTCCTCCAGTCCTCGGGACGATTTGGGCTAGGACTAAATAATTTCTCTGACAACTCTTGATTTACTATAGGTTTCTAGTAGTAGAAAAGTGTTTCGAGAAGTTATCAAGGCCGCTGTGGGCGGTACATGAACCAAAACCGCTGCCTAAGGAATCGTTACTTCCACATCCAGATTTCCATCCAACTCTCTTTAAAGGAAAACATCTTAACTATAATTGCAATCTAGTTTGTGGAAATAATTGATCATATAATTTTAATAATACTTGAGGCAGATCATAAAAGAGTTTGAATCGAATTCTCCGCACACACCCCACTCACACCAATTTAACTGTACAATATAATACATACGTAATCAAATTTTAAGTTTCTCTCAAGTTTATTTGATCAACTCCTTTAATAATGGAGTTGAGATGGTGGGGGGGCTTTGGAAAATATGATAAAGAAATCTGAGACCCTGGTTCCTAGAATATACACCAAATCTTAAGTTTCTGTACTGTTGCCAGCTTGCCTTGCTCATTTTCCCCTATCCCCCCCCTCTTCAATGGAATCGTCTCACAATATAATGTAGTCACAGATGTCGTTACAATACAATACAAATTTCACAGAAATATCTCAATTTACTGTTATCAGTCCCTTTAATAATGGAGTGGGGGTGGTGAAGGGGTTAAATTGTTATAAAAAATATGAAGCTTTGGCTTCTATTATTTATACCAAATCCAAGTTTCTGTACTCTTACCAGCTTGCTTAACTTATTTTCCCCTATTTATCCTTACTTACCCCCGAACTCTTCACCGGAATCAACACAAAATATAATGTAATTACAGATGTGGTTATAATACATACATGTAACATATTTCAAACAAATATCTCAATTTTATTTTATCAACCCATTTAATAATGGAGTGGGGGTGGACCGGGAGTTGGAAAATATTATAGAAATATGAGGCATTGACCTCTAGTATATATACCAAATCCCAAGCTTCTGTACTCTTACCAGTTTGCTTTACTTATCTTCCCCTATATACCCGTATTTAACCCCCAACCAGGCCCGAAGAGAGGGTTACACTCTGTATATTACCACCGCTGTAGGTGTGCTCGCTTTAAAAACAGTTGTGCTAGGGTGTGCTAGGTGGTAATAATATATGCTAACAAATTCCAGTCGAAAAAGTAACTGGGGGAGGTTAGTAACAACTTCCCCCTCGCACCCCGCGAGAACAACCCCTATTTATTATTTGCCTATTATTGTCCTAGCTTTAAAAATATTGTGCTAGGGTGTGCTAAATCTAAACATTGTGTGCTATCAAATTGACTATGGGGGGGCAAGTTGATTGACCCGAATTTATTCATATGCTTTATTAAAATATGAAATAAATAGAACCAACAGTTAAAGAAAAAATAAGAAAATACGATTTGTTTATAATTATTAGTATTTATCACAAACATCCGTCGATCCGTTTTTATTAGTTGTACGAAGGTTAACATTTTCGAGTCATCGGGTAAGATTACCGTTTCCCACATTTTTTGCCATACCCTGTGGAGGATTCTCACTCCATCTTCGCCGAATAACTTAATAGCACCAGCCGTAAATCTATCGACTCCATATCAACAATACATATGAAGAATAGATGATTTCTTGTTTATCATATTAAACATTAGGTATCCAGTATATGAAAGTTATCAGCTAAACACTCAAAATAATATTTCTCATTAATGATATACTCCTGTATGCTATATGTCGTATTTGCTAGGTATATTTCTAAAACGTAAATATCATTCATATATAGAAAACTTTTGATTCCATGGTGTTATTGTCAATGTACCTTTCTTTAATAAACTATATCGGGTAAGATTTAACGTCCCTCTGTCGCTCTGTAAAGCCCGCGAGCTAGAAAACACACTTTTTACATTATTAGAATAATTCGAAAAGCAAGCCTTCGCTGCTGGAGATTATACACAAGCCACTCCTCCTGAACGAGGTGGTACTGATCGAATTTTCGGGAATGGCGAACAATCTGGAACGTCTAGAACGACTAGAATGCCTGGAATTTTCGATTCTCGAACACTTCCAGAAGCTTTGATTTATCTTATATAAACCGAGACGCGCTCAACGCATTCAGTCGAGTAAGTAGAGGTGAGTCGAGTCAAGTCGAGTCAGTCAGTTCGGGATCCAGCCACGCGACAAAAGCAACAACAGCAAAAGGCAAATTTCTACTCTAAAGTGTTGTTAATATTCAACATAATCAATTACATCAAACCTATTTAGTGATAAACAAATGTATTGTTAGAACGTGAACAGTAATATATCGTTATCTTGACTCCAGAAATTTTCACTTTTAATTATTCGTGTAAAATCGATACAGGGTGTTACCTTTTCGCCGGACCAAACAAAAATAAAATCATACCAAAATTAATTGTGCAGTGTTCTTGTGCGCGAATCTGACTAAAACGAAAGTCACGTTCGTGTTCATTATTTAGGTATTCCTATAGAATCATTAAAATATTCATTCATCGTGTTACTTGTAGGTACGATAACTTATGAACGCAAGATGATGAGAATAAGAGGAATAAAAAGAAAAAGAAGAAAGAGAACCCCTACATTGTCTGAGGATTAATATAAACATCGTAATTGCGACAGGTGGAGTGATATTATCGGGCGTACTATACAGCAAATGGAGGTCAACTAAAAAATGCATAGGCCACAAATAAGATATGAACAGGAAGTGTTTCATGACATTCTCCATATTTTTATTTTTTCAGCACCTAGTTAAAATTGAACAAATTAAATATTTTAAACAGTGTTCTTGACGTTCCTCCATTTTAGTGCTCAACAAGCAACATGATTTTAAAGAAAGGCTATTGTCGGAATAGCGTGAACGTTCAGAGAATTTAGTTTAATAACAATGGATTAATTTTGTTTCGTTGTCTCCTACAATGGAATTGTGAATATTTCCAACATGAGGATTACTCCAAAAACTAATTATACTAATTAGGCAGATATTCTGATTCTCTGAATAAAATTGACGATGCCCTAATAATTGCCGTTGTAAGCAAATAAGTTGATCGATATTACATTTAACTAATTGGTTTGTTGAATTTCGCTCATAAATTGTACTACTAGTTAATTACTTAGGTTGGTAAACAGCTCGGTAAGGACAAAAATATTAGTCCATTGTCGCTGCTATAAATATCTAGCGTATACCGCATTGTGAATTTCTGATTACCGTTTTCTTACATTTTATGGGATATAGCTGTACTTAGTATTGTTGCGTATTTCCACCTCTTAGGAAACACCCTGTATGAATCCGTGGGTTCTAAAATAATTTCAATAAGAGATAAACACTACTAACACTTTATTTAACAATTTACTGACTATACAATACTTCAAATTCAAAATAACCTTTACACTTTATTTACTTAATATTTAACTTCACTTTTCACTTTTCAACTTGTTCACTTTTATAAACTGCCTTCTTAATAAACTTCACTTTAGTAAACTTCCTCTTCTGCGCCGGCAATCGCGCCTTATATACTCTGAAATTACCTCTAGATTGATCCACAATCTTCTCCCACCACATTCTAGAAAAGTCTATCTTTTTTTGCAAGTTTCCAGTGGCTTACTGTTAGGCATAGGCATAGCAATTTCCAGTTTTAAGGGGGTGTAATTCATAACAGTATTTTTTATTTCTTCATTGAATTCATTGGAAACATTTTGTTTGGTTATTTTGCAGATAACTGTCATGCACTCAATATCGAATATTTAATACCAAAAACAATAAACTACTTATTCATTACTGCTGATCTAATTGTACTAATAATTAATTGTAATGAAGCATTTTTATAGTGCGGAAATTGCATCCAAAACCGCCGTCTATTTTTCTATTTTTAATATTAATATTTTATAATGTCGATACCGAGCATAAATAAGTGTTATACTTTAATTATTAAAATTATCAAATAGGAATACACTCCGTCAGATGGAGCCACTATCTCCATCGCTGACACGATCGGCTTCACCGTTAACGAATACTTGGCCCAACCAGCGAAATATTATCAATTAATTTGGGGTCCATTAATTTGGATCTCTATCCGTTGACCGCAACCGCCATTTCACAGGAGAGAGAGAGTAAGTAAATCCGACCGTAAATAAGCAGCTTGGCTGGGACTAAGTGCCATCTTGTGTACTAATCCCGGTTTGCTCCGCCGTGTGTCTGGGAAGATACATTGGTTGGCAACAGGTCTCGTGTTTGCCCTCTGGCCTAGCACCGTCGTCTGGAGGACAAGCGAGTAGTTGGGAAGCTTGGGGTTTTCTGGTCTAGTTGTCGTCGGCCGGAAAGTCACAAAGCCTTCTAGCACACAGAGATATCATCCCCGACCAAATACCGCCTACAGGAGTGAGCCAGTGTGCAAGTTGGGAGAGTGTGTGACTGGGAAATTTTCCGCTGGTAACCGGACTCGTGTTTGCCCTCTGGCCTAGCACCGTCGTCTGGAGGACAAGCGAGTACTGGGGAAGCTTGGAGCTTTCTGGTCTAGTCTCCGTCGACCGGAAAGCTACAAGGACATCCACCAGCGCAAAGTAGCGCCCGTGAACCTCGTTGGTTTAATCTCTCCTTTGGGGTGATTACACCAATAAGGAACCGTGACTAGAAGTGTGTACTAACATTAGGATCTGCGCCTTAGCCAAGTTGCCTGAGTATTTGTGTTTTTTTAAAATCTCATTGTTTATTGTTCTTTTGCTTTCCTCCGCCTGGTATCTGCTCTGTCCGCTTTTATACCGATAGTAGTTACTCCGACTTACCGCTCCGTTTCTCTAAACTCGTATCCTGCTAGCCCTCTCGCTTCGCCACCGTCACCATAGTTAACCGTAGTAGTTATAGGTTAGGTAGAATTATATATATTAGGAATAATAAATATCTATATATAGGATCTGAACTGTGCCTTTTATTTTGATGTGTGTGAAGTCTACTACCCCTAGACCCCTGCACGTACCGTGTCTCCTCTGACGCTATCCCAGCCCTACTGCAACAGGCTGTGTCAAGAGGCTAGTGTGGGTCCTTTACACCACGAGAAAAACTGTAAATGTGGCGCCCGAGCTTACCGTAACCGCACCGAGCTCGAGTGCCAAAGTGACGCCCCTTCACTCAACTGACGAGTGAACGAAACGTCACATAATAATAATTATAGCAATAATTATAATTTTTATTTGATTGTCCATGAGATCAAACAAAAATGAAATGGGACAAATCAAACGACCAATATAAGCACAGAAACATTCAAAGTATAAATAGTCAACACTATAAAATGTAAAATATAAAATGCACATACATAATTACAAACTATTTACATGAAAAGAATACGGACAGACATATGACCGAAAAATTAAAATTCATGATTTAAATAATCAGAAACGGAACAATTGTCCATTAGAACATCTTTTACAGCATGTTCAATACTTTTAATTGAAATAATTTATTTAATGTCTTGTTGAATAGTTTTATTCCCATATAATTGGGATGATTGTATATCGATAAAATGTGAGTAGGAATATGTAAATTATTTTGATTACGAGTGGAAAAAATATTTTTTTAAAAATCTCTAAGATGGAGTATTACAAACAATACTATTTCTAATATGTACACGCACGCAACCAGTAAAATTTTTTGTTCTTTAAATACATTTCTACTTGAAGAATATTTGGGTGTCTCTATATCGAATTGCATTTTTCATTTTAAATACTCTACAACCATGATGTGAAGAGCCCGAAAAAATTATACCATAAGTTAGCCTAGAATAGAACTGTGCATAGTAAAATAGAATATAACGGATATATTAATAATGTCCATCAGATACTGATGCCAGATATTTACAAAGTACGACTATAGCTTAAAATATTATTATATGTATCCTTAAATATTTCGTTGACTGTACTTGTTCCAAAGTCTATTTTTAATAAACTGCTTTCATTCTATTGCATTATTCTAGGCGTAAATTATATAAACACTGTTTTTTCTTTATATACTAATAATTTGTTGTTGTAAAATCACGCTGTCAGCTTGTTTAGCATATTTTGTGCCATCTTCCTTACACTTACAATATCAGTACTCACGATTAAATAAGACGTATCATTAGCAGAGTTAGATTATTACCACCGATAATTCCTGACAAGTCATTCATAAACAATATAAACAATAGAGGCCCTAGGACTGATCCTTAGGGCCCTCCACGAGACATATTCTTTACATCAAAGAGGTGACGATTTATTACAACTTGTCTTCGATCAGACAGATACGACTCCAAGCAATCACCGCCTCTAAAACCATATTTATTTAACTTATTAATTAATATGTCATGATCACCGAGATCAAAGGCTTTGCTGAGATCCATAATATCCCAATGCATTTTTTGTTACTGTTCAAATTTTCATATAAACCATCAAAAATATTAAGGATTACCCTAGTATATCAATGAAGCTAATCGATGATATCATCTCTGTGAATCCCACAGATGTGTCAGCATCTGTAGCCCTACCCAGAGAATACTTGATCTGTTTTATTTCAAAGTTAGGAATCATTAAGCATAGAAATGAAAGTATAAAATATCGTTTAGCATTTGTTTACAAATAAAAAATTCCTTCGAATTGCATCAAACTGACACGTTGTATAGGATAGTTTTTTCTGCAAAACATATTTAAAAATTTCATTGAATGAAGCATCTGTACCAAAAGGACCCAATGGGTGGTTTTTCAAATGAACATTATATTAGCGTGTTTTATTGAAAAGCAAGCCTGTAAATATTTTTCATAATTAATGAAATTGTGTTTTTACCATTACTTATAAGTGCTATAGACATTATGTAAGATACTTACGTAAAAATTTCAATGCGAGGCATGAAGAACATAAAATATATACAAGAAAGGAGACTTTCGAAAAATTAAAAAATGCAGATTAACAGCCATGGTTAACCATGAGGGAATAGGTTTCAGTCTAGTCATATACCTTGATATTGGTTCCTATTAACTCCATTTTCCTCACCAAACTTTTCCATTCTAGCCTATGAAAATTTTGAAAGAAAGCAACGAAATTTAAAGACAACTAGCAAAAATTTATCTCTATAACTCCTTTGAATAGAGAAGTAATTTCGTATGACAGGCAACATACTAGGCTAAAATAGAAAAGCACGGTGAGGAAAATGGAATTAATAGGAACCAATATCAAGGTTTATGACTAGACTGAAACCTATTCCATCATTAATCTTCCCTCCATTTAATCTACCAATTGTGGCACTTCAGAGCACTTGGTTTCTAGGACATACACCGAATTTCAAGTTTCTATAATCTTACCAGCTTGCTATTTACCACCAAGTACCCCCACTCCTTCAACGCAATCATGTCAAAATATAATCTAGTTTAAGATATCGTGTATACGTGTAATAAATTTCAAGTGAAAATTTAAATTTAATTTTATCAACTCTTTTAATAAGGGAGTGGGGGTAGCGGAGGGATGGAATTGTAAAAAAACCTGAGGCCATCGCTTCTACTATACAGGGTGTTTCACTTAAAAGTTCCCAGGCCATTATCTCTAAAACTAATAAAGATATTTTATTTTTGTAAATGGCAGATGATTGATACCAAAGAAACGGTGATTAGAATTTTTCCTCAACAGCACACAGAGATGGCGCTGCGATGCAAAACTATTTTTTGATGGCTGGAACCTTGAAACATAAGTCATGTGATTAAACAATAATTTCTGAATAATTTTGATGGTATAGAGAATTTACAAAAAACAAGCCGTTTTGGAGTTACATGAGTTTCTTTCATTAATGCCCGTACACGTGAATTTTGATAAATCCCTATAATTTATTTATTATTTATTATAGAATATTGGTTACCAAACACTTTTTTTCAAGATAAGGAAAGTGATATAATACACAATCATAAAATTATGTTTACCACTTCCGGCCAAACCGGAACTAACATGATGAACCAATATCCATATGTTCCTACATATTACATTTTTTTTTTTCTAATAACGCTGCGTAGCCTGGGGACTTTTAACTTAAACACCCTGTATACACCAAATCCCAAATTTCTGTACTTTACCAGCTTGCTTTACATATTTCCTCCTATTTACCACTATTTAGCCAAAAACCATTCAGACAGACCGACAGACAGACAGAAATTTTTTTTTAGCTCAAATTGAAAATCTCGACGTTTTATGACATTCTAAACCTATTTCTAGAAAGATCATTTTTGAAATTTTTTTTACGATTACTATACTTCCAATCCACTACGTGGATGCGGAAGTCATATTAACCGACAACTTCTACTCTCTACAATTTTTTGTTACCTACTTGTTATTGAATACTTTGAGTACTTGGTACAGTGAATCATGAATTACTACCAGCAACAAAAATATAATTAAGGAACAATTTTAAATATACTTATACACAAAAGAGAAATAAAATACGAAAAATCTGGTTTGGTCTTTGATCATAGAAATAATCCAAACACAATAAAATAAGCAAATAACCGCTCCACTCGAAGAAATATAATTTTGCAAGACATAAATTGAATGAATACATCTGATATTTAATATTGCCGCATTTCTTTTAACGTCGCTTGTAGCATTCTGAAGGGGATTGTGTAACAAAGAACGTCATTTGCAAATACCTTTTATCGAAGGGTATTGTGTAACGAAAACAAAGCATTTCATCTTGTAGAAAATTCGTCGGGTCAATAGCTGAAACACATATGACTGTGTTCGTACAAAATTAAACTTGAAACTTTCAAGAAGCGAAGTTGGGGGAGAAAATAAATTGCACCATCTTACACACAGCCAGCCAGCGTGTATAATTACTGAGTTCATTTTAAGTGTCGCGGAATTGCGTGCATAATGAAAGTGTGAGCTTCAAGATTTTTGCGACCTATCTTTACATTTATTGTTCCAGTCGCTGTTACTTTTTCAGTAATAATATGTCATAGTTATTTATTTATTTATGTACAGTTGTTTAATAATTTAATACATTATTTACAATTGATGGATTCAATTGTGGAAGATAAGAGAAGCAGCCCAACCAGAAAATTTGTTTTGTAATTTAAATGTTCTACGATTATTTTGTTTTATTGTTATTTTACTAATGCTTCCAAAGCCGATTGATTATATTAGAGTTCCAGAAAATACAATTTTGTTATTTGGAACTGAACAATTTTATAAATTTATCATTAAAACGTTTCTACAGCAAAATTATTAAATATTTTATAATGGAGTTAAGAAATTATTTTATAAATGTTTTCGTGACTAAGTTATAAATATTTCAGCTTATAAAACTAAATCGTTTTATAACGATTTTTTAGTACTGTTCAATAGCATTTTTAGCACCGTTATAAACATACATTGGAATTATTTTATAGTTATTTCTTATCATCCTACAAAACAGTTATATTAAAAGTCTATTTGTGACAATTTTGCTTTTAAGAATAAATGTTGTTCCTCAGTATGCTATATAATTATTATACAGCATTGTATTTGCTGTAATATGGAAACAGCAACAAAGTCATCACAAAACAATATTGTTTAATTGAGGATAAAAATGTGGTGGCTAACAATACAATAACATATACTGGAGAAATTGATTTCCTGCGTTAGCTGTGTATTTATATTTAGTCATAGTTAAAGTCTGTTCTTTAATTAAAATTGGTCATAATTATAGTACACAAGTTTAGAAAAAAATTATTCTCCCAGTATTTTGGTTATCAATATTGACAAGAGCGGTGTAGATCTTAACAGATCATATACCGGCCAAACTAAAAACTTCAGATTTAGGACAATGGAGAAACTTAAGAAATGGTTGCATAAATATTAAGTACATGTATTAACAGCGTAGTGGTTTTGCCAAAGTACTGTTGCTTCCACTAGTAAAAATAACTACGTGTTTTTGGCAACAAATAATCCATTAATAGACAGCTCTGTAAATAAGGTGATTTACTGCTACTAATTTCTAGATTATATTTATGCAAATTGAACCAATTCCGTTTCCATGGTTGCGTTTACAACTCAGTCCTAACAGATTTATCATAAGAGCTACAAAAGTATCGCGAAAGTGAGTGATCTATATTATAGGATTCACAAAAAAGTTGCACTAAGATACATTACTTTATACATGTTTTATAGGAATCGTCTAATAATTTAAATATCGTGAGATGCTTGCTACTAACATAAAAACATTTTATAGAGGGAGGCCATCTTGAGAGGCCAGCGTTCGTGATGGTAAATATGACAAGATATGAAAATTTAAAATATCAAATGTTTATTAGAATTTATGGAGTCAGAAACGTGCTAACTATATAGTTATGACTACTGAAACAAGTGTAAGTTACATTGTGAGAAAACTCACTCATAAAATTGATATTTATAAAATTTCAAAAATTATTATATCTCACCAATAAATGTGAGGCCCATTAAAAATATATTAAAAATATGGCCACAGTTTACAGTAAAATATTCTCCGCATCAAACATTGGAGTTGTTGTAAGCCAGAAAAAGTCTCTAAAATACTTATCATTATTAGGTAACTAGTATTAAATCACAATGCCATATGCTTTTATTGTCAAGAATACTTCTTAAACTTTTAGGATACATTATAGAAATCATTCTATTTTATTAGTGGGTATAAAGCAGCATCTTTCTTTACATAATGACTATTTAAAAGCTCTTATAAAACAGTTGTTTAGTTGTTATATAACAGTAATTTAACAAACAGTGAAGTGTGTTATAGCACAATTAAATGAAGCTTTAATAAAATTGCTATATATTGATCATACCAAATTTTCATAAGACTTCTGGAAATGTTTATACAATTATTTTGTAATGGTTCCAATTGGTGTTACAAAATATCAATAGCGACTGAAATATTTTATAGGATGGTGCCAATTTTGAATTTAGAGCTGCTGTTAAAGCGTTATGAAAGGGTTTCTGAGAGTAACGTTCTTAACGTGCTAGTTGGGAGGTTTCACAAATCGTAGCAGACAGCTTACAGAAAGAAATCGTGTAAAAAGTGTAAAATATTGCATAGAGCTGTGGAACAATATTTTGTTGCATTTTTTAAACGATTGCATAATTTCAGATCAGAATATTATATAGTTTTATAAATTGTAACTGAATATAATTCTTGTACAGTTTATTTGCTCGATATAATGATGATGATACCATGACTTTGTTGGGAACGAATTGTAATATATTGGGAAAATTCAGAGTAACATTTATTTATTTTTACTCAACAAGTAACAGCCCAAGTAACAATTTAAGTGTCTTTTAGATTCATTTTGTTTCATCAGTGTTTTATAATAGCTACCTCATAAACCAATGATCTATGCCAGATTTATTAAATGCCAAATGCACTTAAAGATAGTTTTGTCATAAAGAAAGTTTTAATAGGCCCTCAAGAACTTACATTAAAATTAAATTATCTTTTAGTCTTAATTGGCTTATGATTAACTTATCAAGGTATTTGTCAAACCTTCAATAATACTTTATAACTGTTAAGTTCAAGTTAGGAGGATCGAGTTTTACAGAGATTAAGCAAATATTGTGGTTTTATCATTGCATTATGAAATTAATTTGAAGTGGTTGTTAATGCTGGGCTATAATTTAATATACTTTGAAACCACTAAGTTTCAGGTCGAACCTTCATAAAACTAACTGCTTGCTAGAGTTTTAGTGACGCAAACAAGCATCTGTAATAAATCAGCCTTAAACCTAAAAGGATTTGGTTTACTTTTGCCCAGACTATAATGTTTTAAAATAGGTAGTTTTAAAACTCTGATAAGACATATACACATTCGTCGGCATTTTGTTTGTATATAACGAGCCTGTGGGTGGGTCTCGGTGAACTAACTTTTTATGATATTTTATCTAAGTACCATAAATTCTATAGGTTTTGAAGCGGTTGTATTATGTGCTCAAATGGTCTGAAATTGGTATTAAGATAAGCCTACAAGTCTTAAAAAATATATTAAGACCAATGAGGCTTAAAATATAATTTCACAAGAGTAAATCGACATACTTACAGAGCAGTTGGTAATGTAAGAGGCACTTTAAGACAAAACATGTTTGAAGTAAAATGATTCATAGCTTATAGGATTTATACATACAACCACAATTTATTTCCAGCCGTCGAGGAATATAGCTGTCAGCCATATTGCGAATGCCCCAGAATGAACAAAAAAATGTAATCTGTATCTAATAGAAATGTTATATAAAAACAATGAACATATACTAAACTATATTATGAGCAGATGCTAACGCTCTCGTTACTTTTTAGGTCATAAAAAACATTGATTATTTTTTAAAAATTGTGTTTTTAGGGAGCGCACGATTTTTTAAGAATGATTAGAGATGTTTTACAGTAAACTTAGCCTCGTTGAAAATTTTAGCCCACTATAAGTAGTCCCATCAATTCATTAGAAGTAGTCCATATTGAACTGTTTTTCTGAACTGTTCTTGATAGTCGCCAATTGTTCATTTTATAACTTGTATATAACTACAGAGGCCCACAGTGCATGTAAAATAGGTTTATTTGCATTTATTTTTATTTCATTAAATACAAAATGTCCGCTCAAAGCATTTGTGTGTCTTTTAAGTTTTGATATAGTGCCTATCGTAAACCAAGTATGGTTTTATAATACCCTCTGAGTAAAGCTTTAGATAATTCATTAAAACTTGAAAGTCTTAATAGTAGTTTTAAAAATAGGCATGTAGGCCGTTCTCTAGATGGGCCTCTGTATTCTTATAAAGGTTTTAAATCGGCTTCATAGAGTTCTTCTAAAATATTTACGTTTATAAGTAGTCTTGGAAATAAGTTTTTAAGATAACTTAGGGATTATTTTAAAATTAAAATTGTTACTTGGGAGCAACTCAAGATTAATTCATTGTGAATCTCGTTCTTAAACTTCTTATTTCTAAATAGTTTTGAGTAATTGTTTAAAGGGTTTGTGTAGAACAAAATTTTAACTTTACAAATAACCCATGTTACTTATTTTCACTGTATAGTAATCGTAATTTAACCATAATTTTATCAATGGCTTGGCAGAGATTGCAATTTAATGACATATTTAAAATTAATTGGGTGCAGTCGTCTAATAATTACACAGGCACACAAGGAAGAACTTTGATTGGCCAGTATACAACAATACATGCCGCTGAATCTGAATCTGAGGTCAGAATTCACTAACTATTTCAGTATAACCTCAAAATTATATGTCGTAAAAAGTCATGAGACCTTGGCCTTTAGTATATATATATACACCAAATTTTATGTTTCTGAACTTTACTAACTTGCTTTACTTGTTTTCCCCCCTTTACCCCTCTGCCTTTTAAGGGACGCGTCTCAAATGAATACCTCAATTTTATTTTGTTAACCCCTTTAATAATGGGGTAGTGGTGGCGACGGGGGGTGAAATAGGTTGAAAAAAATTAGAGGCATTGGTTTTTAGTATATACACCATATCTCAAATTTCTGGACTCTCACCAGCTTGCTTTACTTATTTTCCCATCTCTACCCCATTTACCCGCCAACCTGTCAACAGACTCATCTCAAAACATAATCTAGTTCCAGATGACAGTATAATATACACAATACACATGTAACAAATTTCGATTGAATATTTTGTTAACCTCTTTAATAATGAAGTGGGGATAGTGGTGGGGGATGGTAGAGGTTAAAAACATTCCCCTTGACTTCTAGTTATAAGTTATAAATTACAAGTTTCTCTACTCTTCCTCACTTGCTTTACTTATTTCTCCCTAACTTGTAACGGAATCATTTAATCATATAATCTAGTTGCGTATGCCGTTATAATTCATACGTATACCAAATAATGGTAAACGTTATAAAGACATTTGTTACATTGGTTTCTAGTATATACATCAAATCTCAAATTTCTGGACGCTTATCGGAGTGCGTTACTTATTTTTCTATATTTACCCCTATTTACTCCGCAACCATTCACTGGAGTAGGCTCAAAGCATAATCGAGTTCTAGATCTCGTTATAGTACATACGTGTACCAAATATCAAATCAGTATCAATATAAAATGTTACAGAGCGACAGACGGACAGATAGAACATTTTGTTTCACTCAAATTTAAAATCTCGTCGTTTTATGACATTCTAAATCTATTTCAGCAAAGAGAATTTTTGAATCTCTTTACGATTCTTTTTACTATACTTCCACTACGTGGACCTGGAAGTAATCAGATATTGTACGGGGGAGCTCATTAACTTGTTTAGCGGTAGCACAATGGGCCACAAGGCCTGAGTGCGGCGCCCCGCTTAAAGAAGAAGAAGAAAAATAAGATATTAACATGAAATTTGGTAAACATATATATTATAACCAGATCTGGAACTGGATTATATTATGAGCAGATTCCGTTGAAGGGCTGGGGTGATAAATAGACGTAAATAAATAAAACAAGCTAGTAGTAGATCCGAAACTTGAGATTTGGTGTTCTAAGAGCCAAGATCCCATATATTTTTTTAGAATATCTTTCGCTCACGTCTGAAAAGTCTTTCGCAATATTGACAGCTTTGAAAACTTAGTTCGTGGCATACTGGTAAAGTTCTTAAATTGACCAAGTTTTGGGCTTGAATTTACGTGAGATCATTGTTACTCTTCAGAATACATTCCTACTATAATGCGATCAGCATATGACTCCAGTTTTTTACAGAGTTCTTGTAGATAAGAATTCTAGTCTCATCTTATTCATTTATTCATGAACATTTTCCTTGCTTTCTTTCTGTCCGACTAAATTCATGAATAACTTGTGCGGCTTATCCTGTGATTTTCTCTTATGACAAAAATTACATCGGTCAAGAAAGAAAATGTTCCGTTCCAAGGACTAAACCTATCATGTCTGAAGTATTTTTGTGTGCTGAAACCGAGTTTTCACTTTAAATAATTTCTTACCGCATAGATTTCGGGTAAATTCCAGTTTCTATTGCCAAAATACGGATATCGACAGCAAAAACTGGGATTTCCTCGAAATCTACGAGGTAGAAATTTTTTTTAATTGCAAATTCGATTTCAACACCCAAAATTAATTATAATACAGTCATATAGAAAAAATTGAAAAAAAAATGATAGAAAGCTGGATTTTGATACAGATGCTCAGTTAGGCATGTAGTTAATGTACTAAAAGTCCTCAAATTTCCCATGTGAGCTTTCATCGCTGTGACCTTCAAATTATTTTTTTACAAATAGGTTGCTAACGGTTGCACTTAGGATATTTTGTAATACTTGCTGAGGATTCCAAAAAAAATTGTCTCTCGCCTCAGGAGGTGATCCGGAAGCCGCAACCCCTAAAAAGGGATGTTTTCTCGCATTTCCTCAGTTTGTAATAGAACACTTGCGTTAATATACAATTGAATAATATGTTTGATAGCCGAATTGTTCCCCCCTTTCCTTTAATCCGGTGTAACTTTTGCTCAGGATTCCCAAAAAAATGTCTCGCGCCTCGGGGGTGAGCCGCAAAATCTAAAAAACCCCTAACGACGAGTGCTTATTCCCTTCTTTCACTTTTATGTATTTTTTAAATATCATTATCGACTACCCAAATAAAAATTCTACTACTCTTTTTCCCTATAAAAATACGAAACTACGATTCTTACACCTCTGGGGGTGGCTTTCATCCCCTCGACCCCCACACATATTTCATACGATAAGAATATACGAATATGCGAATAAAGCATAAATCATCATTTTTCCCATAAAACACGAATATACGACTTATGGGGTGATTTCCACCCCTGTGTATACAGCTCCATCAGCTCCATTTGCTCACAAAATAATTCGGCTACCTCAAATATATTATTCAATTGCCTATTAATTCAAATGTTCTATTTAGTTCAGGAATATTACGTTTTTATTCCGACAAAATTCATAAAGATTTGAAAATTGGTGGGTACGTTGGGAATAGCATAAGGATTACTAAACCAAAAGTTCCCATCCCTAAATAGTGTGCTTCATCCCCCAGAACGTCCTATCTACCCCCATTTTGACTTTTTCTAGACTATCTCGGCAACGGTGTAATTTTCGACAAAAATACCTATATACAAAATTGTTTCTTGGAAAATTCTCTAACAAAAAGGTTTTTACCACTTTTTTCCTAAAATTAATAATAACGTGGGAAGTATGGCGCAAACATAAGGGTTGGTTCCGACTAGCACTCTCTACAGTACGATCTACCTTAAAGTTTAACGTTTAACGCTTAAAATAGCAGTAGGCACTAAAATTTATTTACAATTTTAATAAATATACAACTTCCACCCCCTCACCTCTATAAAAAGACCGTGTAGTACTTATATCCACACCACCGTAGAGGTAAAGAACTTGGCGCGTTTTTTTTTAAGTGGTATCCCCTGTAGGCCTATTCCACTAATTATCAAATGTTAATTATAAATCTTGGTCGTCTTCCACAGATTCAACATTCAAGCATGATTGTCCATGGCAATGATAACATATTGTAGAGCAACGCAAGCCTGCTCTTCTGCAACTACACCTGTATTCGCACCCTAATTTACATGAACATGAAATAAGTGTTAAAACAGATTCGGGAGCTAGCTTTTTTCCACCCCCGATCGGTAGCTTTGAGGGTCACGTTTTTCCATGTTTGAATTTGGTGAAAAACTCGATAACAGTGTTGCCGAGTGGCAGCAGAAGTTGGTGGAAGTTTTGACAACATAACAGTGTTGCTAGCTTTACCAACTAGTCTGTTAAAAGACATAAATCTGTATTCATCTAGACTTTTTTCTGCCGAGGTACACTTGTATTAAGCTAAAATAAATCGCTCTCCCATGTTTGCAATTTCTTCATGAGTAGCTTCCTCATTGTTGAAAGTTTGTACAATATGTTGTACATCACTTCTTTTATTAAATACATTGATTGCATTCACTTCCCTTTGGAAAAAAACGCCGAGGTTGTGTCACAACCGCTGATGGCATGTACAAATAAAATGGCGGATTTGCATTTTTTTAAGAAAGTTGCAGATTGTAAATCTTGAGAACTGTAAATCCTTTTACAGGTATTACTCTGTTTTTCTTTTAAAAATTTAATGTCTTTGTCAGAGGGAGAAAGTGCAATAAGAAGGATTAGAAGGTCAATATCTTGCCCTACGACAACAGCTGTATTGCAATTTTTACATTTTTCTTTAACAGTTTTTATTATTAATAAATCGGCGTCATCCGCAGCAACGAACACATCTATACCTTCAGTTCTAAAAGTTTTTCACTAGCTCTGTAATTAAACGTTCTTTGTTAAGCAAATTACTTAGGAACTTCTGCTGAGTTTCAGAAACGACAGTATTTTCGTCAAACATAATTTGAGGACAGCTTCTTTGAAGTATCCGCCTTTGTCGTTCTAGGCTCTTCGTGCTGTTTGCATTTTCCATAAAACCATCGAACACGACAGTTACTCTATTCCCGTAATTTTTTTTATGTAACTAACGTAAGCGTTGTAAACAGCATTAAATGTCCCTCTTTTTGGCCATATTACGCGACGAAGCAAGTATCCCCCATCAATCACATATTCGCTATTTTCGAAAACATCGTCTCGTTCTGGAACAGTATTGATAATCTGGTATAAAGCTGCCTTTGTTTGATGTTACGCGACAAAATACACGCAGCCTACTGAGGGGGTAGGTAATACAGCAAGCGCTAAAATAATATACTATTGCATCTGCGATAAAGTACCAACCCGTAAAGGGCAATGACCTATGGAAGTGTGGAATGATGTGCTGCATAGTAACACCGAACATTTCGTTGATGGTAAATAGATAACGAATTATATGACTTGCGCTAATTACGGCCCTGATTTACCAACGTACTATTCGTTTGAGGAGAAATGGTCTAAAAATCTTCTTTGTAGAGAATTTCCTGTAGAACACTTTTGTACATAGGTATTTTTGTCGTAAAATGCATCATTTCATGGATAATTTTAAAAAAAGCGAAAATTGGGGTGAATGCTATGTCGTAGGGGATGAAGCACAAAATTTAGGGGTGGGAACTTTTCGGTTTATTATTACATATGCTGTCCTGATTATTTCCACCAATTTTCAAAACTTTATGAATTTTGCTGGATATATCGCAATTTGGACCGTAATATTACTGAATTAATTACAAACTGAGAAAATGAGAAAAACGCCCCTTTTTAGGGGTAGTTTTGATTTTGCGGCTTCCGGTTCACCACCCAAGGCGCTACACAATTTTTTTCAGAATCCTGAGTAAAAGTTACTCCGGATTAAAGAAAATCGTGGTCAAGCAACTTTTAATGAAACAACGATTATTTTCAATCTATTAACATTTTCAAGGTCATAGCGGTCGAAGCTCACACGGAATAATTAAGAACTTTTAGTATGTTAAATTGCACGCCTAACTGAGCATCTGTTTTTTCCCGATTTCGCGAAAAATAGTCTAAAATGATTGTACTATTAAGGCATGATAGGTTTGGTCTTCGGAACGGAACATTTCTTTTTTGTTATTGTGTACTTCTAAGTTGAGATGCTTGATATTTGTCATGTAGCACTTTTTAAACATAATTAGTTTCCTGGTGTACTGCTGATGATTACGATTGTAAGCTAAAGAGTAATGTAAGGCAAAAAATTTAAAAACACCAAAACAATATATATCTTACATATTTTGCATTCATTTTGTATTTACACAGTCTACATTTATGGAAATATACGGGTGGTTTACGCCGGATTAATCTGTTAAAATATGTAATCGCAGTCAGTGTTATTCATAGGTAACGCTTACTGATTTTCTAAAAAAGTGAAATAATTTGAGCCATCATAAATAAAACTATGAGATAAAAATGTTATCACGCCTGTGTGAAATCTACACATTAAAATGTTCACACCACCGACTTCTGCAGCAAAATATTCAGGTGACTAATGGATTTAATTCTCACTAAGCCATCGCTGTACCATATATCATCGTCGACTGCGATAGTGTGTTGTTCTCTAAAAGCAGCCATAACATACATTTTCGTTCGGAGTTCTTGGGCATTGAAAATTTATAAATAGAAGAAGAAAACAACGAACGTCTCTAACATAAAAGAACAGCATCACAGTAAATAAGGCGCTTTTTCATTTAGAAATATTTTCGTGTGGCATACATTCCGCTTTGAAACATTTATATCGAGCGAATGATGTTCGAGAAAAACAAAAAATTACACAGTTTTAAAGGTGACAGCGACATTACTTTAAATGTGAACTTTCTGAAACCAGCACTAGCTTAGTTTCGCTCCAGTTTTAAGGCGTACACCGCAAGAGCCAGTGGTGGTTGTAAGCAACTATACAAAGTATAATATTATATTACTGTTGGCAAATTAGCATTTCTTTCTAAAAAGTTTACGGAATGAATTAATTTTCACGAAACTTCGTGAATTATGTTTGCTTTGATGTTTAGATCAAATTCCAAAAGAAAAAGAAATGGTCGCTATTGCCCCTTAATTATTATAAACATTGATTCTGTTGCTAATTTGTAAATTAAAAAAATAAGGTATACTATTAGATAATTTGACAAAAAAATAACAACTTTTTATTTTTGCAAAATTTTCGAAAAAACGCGTATCTTCCAAGATGAAACGGTTCAATTTTTTTCCGAATAGGGGAAATAAATAAAGAATTCTGGTGATGGTGAATGTATTATTAAAATGCAAGACTTTTTCTACTCGTTTACTACGAAATATAAAAATCTGAAAGACGTACAGGTTAATGTATTCTTTAAAATTTTGGCCTCTTTTTCCGAGTTCTCAACTTGGAAAATATGCATGTTACAAAAAGATTACAAGAGATCAAAATTTTGAAAAATATAATAATCTATAAGTCTGAATTTTTTCAGATTTTTAAATATCATTGTTTACAAGATCCTCCATCTTCCGTATTTTTCCGGAAAAATTTGGAGAGAGTGCACTTTAGGAAAATGTCATAAAGGAAAAAACTCTTGCATTTAAATACATTCACCAGAATTTTTCTCGATTTCTTCTCGACACTTTTTATTCCCCATCCTTTTTTACTTCTACATTCACGTAGTGTATTGGAAGTATAGTAATTGTAAACAAATTTTTAATTTTTTTTTCTTGAAATAGGTTTAGAATGTCATGAAACGTCGAGGTTTTAAATTTGAGTAAAAAAAAATTCTGTCTGTCGGTTTGTCGGTCTGTGACTTTTTTTGTATGCACGTTTTCTCCGGAACGGTTTAAAATATTGACTTGAAATTTTGTACACGTATATATTATAATGAGATTTGGAACTAGATTGTTTTTTGAACATATCCAGTGAAGGGTTGGGGCTAAATAGGGGTAAATAGGGGAAAATAAGTAAAGCAAGCTGGTAAAAGTACAGAAACTTGAAATTCGGCGTTTGTACTAGAAGCCAAGGCCTCAATTTTTTTTATAATATTTTTCAACCCCCACCAACCCTACTCCATTATTAAAATGGTTGATAAAATAAAATTGAGACATTCACTCGAAATTTGGTACACGTATGTATTATAATGACATCTGAAACTAGATTATATTTTGAGATCATACCTTTGAAGGGTTGGGGTTAAATAGGTGTAAAAAGAGGAAAATGAGTAAAGCAAGCTGGTAAGGGTACAGAAACTTGAAATTCGGTGTATGTACTAGAAGTCAATACCTCAGATTATTTTATAGTATTTTCCAACCCCCCACAACCCTTTATTCCATTATTCCATTATTTTTCATTATTAAAAAGGGGTTGATAAAATAAAATTGAGATATTCACTTAAAGTTTGGTACACGTATGTATTATAACGGCATCTGGAACTAGATTATATTTTGGATGTTTCTGTTGATGGGTTGGGGGTTAAATAGCGGTAAATAGGAGAAAAGAAGTAAAGCAAGCTGGTAGGAGTACAGAAACTGGAAATTTTGTGTATGTATTAGAAGCCGAGGCCTAAAATTTTTTTATAATATTTTCCGTCCCCCACCACACCCCACTCCATTATTAAAGGAATTGATAAAATTAAACTGAGATATTCACTTGACATTTGGTATACGCTTATAACAGAATGATATCTGGAACCAGATTGTATTTTAGGATTATTCCGTTGAAGGGTTGGGGGCTAAAATGAGGATAAATTGGGGAAAATAAGTAAAGCAAGCTGGTAAGAGTACAGAAACTTGAAATTCCGTGTATGTACTAGAAGCCAACTCCACAGATTTTTTTATATTTCTCAACCTCCCACCAACCCCACTCCATTATTAAAGGGGTTGATAAAATAAAATTGAGATATTGACTTGAAATGTGGTACACGTATATATTATAACGACATCTGAAACTCGATTATAGTTTGAAATGGTTCCGTTGAAGCGTTGGGGGTTAAATAGGGGTAAATAGGGAAGAATAAGTAAAGCAAGCTGGTAAGAGCACATGAATTTGGGATTTGGTGTATATACTAGAAGCGAAGACCTCAGTTTTTTTTTTAATAATATCTTCCAGCCCCACTCCCTTATTAAAAGATTTGATAAAATTAAATTGAGATTTTTACTTGAAATTTGGTACACATATGTATTATAACGACATCTGAAACTAGATTGTATTTTAGCATGATTCCGTCGAAGGAGTGGGGGATAGTAGAGGTAAATAGGGAAAAATAAGTAAAGCAAGCTGGTAAGAGTACAGAAACTTGAAACTCGGTATATGCTCTAGAAGCCAAGGCCCTAGATTTTTTTAATAATATTTTTCAACCCCCCAGCATCCTTACTCCATTATTAAAGGGGTTGATAAAATAAAATTGAGATGCTCACTTAGACCTATGTATTATAACGATATCTGGCGCTAGATTATATTTTGGCATGATTCCGTTGAAGGGTTGGGGTTACATATGAGTAAATAGTGGAAAATAAGTAAATTAATCTGGTAAGAATACAAAAATTTGGGAGTTGCTAAGCCAAGGCTTCAGATTTCTTTCTAATATTTTTCAAACCCCACCACCTCCGCTTCAATATTAATAGGATTAATAACATAAAATTGAGATCTTCACTTGAAAGTTAGTACACGTATGTATTGTAATGACATCTGTTTGAGATGATTCCATTGAAGGGATGCGAGGGGTAGGTTGTGAATAGGGGAAAATAAGTAGGGTAAACTAGAAACTTCGTTTTTAACGTATATGGTAGAAACCAACGCCTCAAACTTTTCTGTGACATCTGCTCCAAATACGATTAAAATTCTATGACCAATAATTTCCACATACTAGAGTGCAAATCTAGTAAAGATGTTTAAAGCGACTTGGATGAAAAATCTGGATATGGAAGTAGTGATTCCTTAGACAGCGATTTTTTTATGACAAAACTTACCGTTTTGCTAAAAAACGCAAAGAACCCATATTTGGGAACCTTGACCTTGAATAAATATTTTAGGAGAAGTGGGATCGATGGGGACTTTTCACATTTCATTTATAATGGTGTTCCTAATATTCGCACCAATTTTCAGCTCTATGCGAATTATTGTAAGCTTACCCCTATTTTTTGAGCTGTTTTGACCGGGGTAATTATATCTGGCTGATAAACGTTTGTTTTTTTATGTTTGTTTAATTCATTATCATTCTGAAAGGAAATTTCTCTAAATGATTTTGCAAACTGTAGGGAATAGCTTAGCGGTAATCCCATTAATTAAGCTAATATAAGGTGAGCAAAACCTGTAAAAGTTTCTGCAACTTAATAATATGGCGAATGCGCCGGTGAAAATAAGCGTCCTGGACTGGAACGCCATTTTCCGAGGATTGGAGTCAAACACATATTCTTTTTTCATAAGCACCATAACGGAACTGTTATTTTATCTTATACTAATTACATAGCCGCACAAAAAAAGTCTTGGTCGTGTGCTAATAAGCAGATATTTCGATGTATGGTTAACTCGCTGGATACGAATTTGTTATACAGTATGCTCGATGACATCAACATTTTTCGTTAAAAAAAAAGGTCAAAAACCTGTTAAAATACAGTTCTCGTAAATAGCAGGAGCGAGTGTGTTTTGTGGCCAGAATTTCGAATGAACACTTAAAAAAATTTGTAACCAAGTCCTGAAAAATTCTGAGACTTGGCGCTTCGGTAGCTATGATTAGTGCAGGTTGTACGTTGCCTACAACGTTGTTCTAACAACGGAACACCTCAACGTAATGTGAACTAACCTTTGCAATATGAGTATGGGCATTATCCTAGTAGAATTCTAGGTTCTTTAGCGCCATTGGATATTGGATTGAAATAAGTTTCAAAAACGTAATGTAGGTATGGTTATAGTACAGAAGTCAGCATGGAACCACCTGACACATTTGTAACAGCTAGATATATTGTTGATCCTGTTTCTTGGAGCTTGGCAGAGAAAAAAAGTGATATGAGATTTTTTCTTAGTAGAATCTTTATTAAATGATAGATTTCATGAAAATGTAATTCATTACGATGAAATTTTTTTAAGACTAGGTAGGTAAGTAAATTCATTTTAGGTCTGTATTTTCATTTTTAACTGAATCTTCATGACCGTAGGGGGTTATGTAGATACTAGTTTAATCTGCATGGCCGTAGGGGACTACGTGGAAGCTAGTGTTATAATGAGAATGTTCAAATAAGAAATTAGACAAATTCATTTTAGGATTTTAATTTGCTAGCATAACCAGAATTCAGGTTATCGAAAGAGAGTAAATATTTCATTAATATTTTTACACATATTTTTTTTCCTTTAGTTCTCACAGATAGTTTTTGGCCGCTGTTTGCAAAATCCTATAAAGAATATGTTTCATTACAATTATAAGCAAACAAATAATAATTCACTTTTAAACATGCATAGAGTATATAGGCTCCAATACTAGTTAGAAAAATAATGCCGGCATACAATTTTATTAGTGCTGAATCGTAATATAGACCTCTGAAGTCCTGAGGAAATTCATTAACTTTGTATTATTTGAGCTAACTTTGAACTCATCAAGCTGATTTTTTAAATTTATTATGATACAGAGAATACAGCAGTGAAAACGGCAGCTATTTCTGTGAATTATCCATCGGGATGAGATAATGCTTAGTAAATGCTACGTCTCCGCGAGCAAGGAGATTGGTGTTTCCCTTTCCCTTAAAACATATTTCTACTATTTATAATTTTTATACGTTAGTTGCGTAGAAATAAGTGCGTTGTAATTTTATAAGAAATATCAGCCAAAAAGTTTTAAAATTTTAAAGTTTAAACGCTCATGGCTAAATAAAAGCATCAGAGGGAAAGCACCCTAATGTCAATATCGAAAGATCGAAATTGGCATTTTCGCGGCATCGTGATTTACGAAAAACGTACTTTTTTAAATGTCGAGAAATTGATTTGCTTCATTGCCTTCCGTCCATTTCATTTTTATTTTGTAATCCTAACCATTTCTGATGTATAGGGAGCGCAAAATGGGAAAAAAGATCAATTTTTGCGAAAATCGTTGGTAACATTTTTAAAAATTTTATAATTATTGTTGTTGGCCTATTGGTTATTACGTTATCAGTGTACAGTTACATTTTTATAGTAAGTGCGATATATGTGGGGGGGGGGGAGAATAATTGAACAGGAACAGGAACGAGTGGGAATATTTATATAAAACAGGATTTCATTTTATGAATTTAAAAATCAAACAAAACCGATTTTATTTTTTAATATCAGTGAAATACAAGTAGCTTAGTATAAATATGGTAGCACAGTCTCTAGAAGTCCATTTGTGGGTAAACATCCTCTTGTTCAGTATTTCACTCAACTTCCTCTTGATCGATTTCCTGTTCAGTTTCAGTATCCTAACCCGTATCAAAAAAGTCATCTTCAGGTACTATTTCATCAGTTTTGTCTCTGTTGCAACAACCTTGGCCTGCACAATTGGCACGTATGGTTGAGCACTTGAGTGCATTTTTAAAGCAAACTTGGTCGTGCAATCATCTCTGTAGCTGCAGCTGATTAGGTCCAAGAGGTCATCAGGTGCAGCCGCCTTAAGAGTGGTGACTGGATGTAAATTTCCACTGATGATTTTCGAGCCCCATTGTAATGGGCCCATGTAAATTCCACTCCACTGTTGAACTTGATGGAACACTCGAAGAGAGCTGCCCCTGATGTAGGAGGGAGTGCAGCCAAATTAAATTGGCTGCTTTGCAATTGGTTTTGTGTACAACTTACGGCGGAGTCAGTTTAAGTTTTTCTCTGTAGAACCATTGAGAGCATAGAATAAAGCTTCACCTGCTTCAGCTACTGAGTCTGGTATGGCATCAGCATTGCTGAAACTTTGAATAATTTATTTGAGGTTTCTATCACGACTGATTTCTTACAAAGTTTCTACCCTTTTGAAGAATGAATGAGGTAGAATCGCATCCACTGAAGGCGTAGACTGGAAGAACAGCATTCTTAAATGTCCCAATTTATGTTGAATGTTACTGATTACATGAAATTTATGTGGTAGGTTTCTTCTGCCGGGGACAAGCATTTTCAAGCACAATGCTTCTCCGCCCTTCCGCTTGCGAGTTCCCCCATATCCAGAGTCTCTACATTCTTCAAGAAATCACGACCTGATCATGCAATTCACTTTTCGTCAAGCCGTGACTGGATCCTCTGATATCTTTACATCGAACGATTTTAAAATGAATCCTCCCATCGCCCATTCACATAAGTACATTGTAGTTTGACAGAGAATATAACTATGCACCTAATTACGTAATAACCAGTCGACCAAAAAGCCAGGAATAATTTAAAACAGACTTAAAAACGATTTTAGAAAAATTTACCCACGATTTCCGCAAAAATTGATCCTTTATCCCATTTGAAACTTTAACTTCCATCAAGGTAAGACCCAAGGTAAGCCCCAAATCATCTGATATAGTTTACGTGTTTTTTCCCCTATTACATCTAATTGTTGGATTATGATTGCAATACAGTGGATGACGATGAAATAGGGCAAATTTGATTTTCACGACAAAGATGATATGTTTATTGTGACTATTCCATCACTTACTTACTATCATACGGTATTGTATAGCAGTTGCCCAGAAAATTAGTCATAAGAATGGAACTTAAAGTTAACAGAGCATTGGCAAGTTTATTGATCATACATGGATACAAAAACTAGCTGGCTCTTATTTAACCACAACTCCTCGTAGGAACAGTTTTTGCATTCAGGGAATGGTACAACAATTTATTAAGTTCCTGAGGAGGCTTTCTGCTTTCTAATTCCTCACTGGTTCTGGTTTGTGTGTAGTCCCTTTTGTCTAATATTTTCTAAGGGAATTCAAAATTAGTCTCTTAGTAACTTCCAAAATACCTAAAAGATTTATGAGGTAAACAAACCGCGAAGAAGAGATGAATTCTCTAACTGTCAAGTGCAAAGTTCAACTTGAAATCAGCAATACGTGGACTAAATATAAACAGCTGTAGCTAATTATATGTTTTTGACAATTTATTTACATCATTGATCCTTACGAACGCACCTTAAATGGAAGTAATTTAATTAACAATTTACAATGGTAGGATATGCATCTATCCAGTAATAAACAATACTACACTTTTCTATAGCGTACTGCGAGGCTTGTACGAAGTATACTGTTTATTGTGTAAGAGGATATATTTTTCGCGAGAGATAATGAGAAACTTGCCACCCATCCACATAAATCCTAGAGTAACGAATCACAGGTTTCTATACTATGTCGGTTTGAACTGAGTTAAAATTCACAAATATAGCTTATTGTTTCTTTTATAAAAACATCGACATTTTAAGAGCATGTTTAATTATTCAGTAGTCTGGATAAGTAATTTTCATAAGGAATATAATTTTTTTCGTAATGCTGCTTTTCTAATATTAACATAACATTTTATATTTGCTCTGAAGAGATTTTAAAAGGTTTTTTGCATGACTTATTTAAGATTTCTGTGTATTATTTATTAAAAAAAAACTAAGAACACATTCTGTGCATTGATTTTATTATTTATTATTTAGTTCACTCTAACTTTCAGTTAATATTTCATATCCTGTACATAAAGATAAGTTCGTAACCGTAGGCGAAAAAGTTGTTAGTAACTTCAGCATGCTTCCACGTTCTTAAAATTAAATGTCCTCAATATATACACCACGCAGCTGTATTTGAGAAATTGCTCAACGTCGACAAATTACTGGGTTGAGCCGAGCTGCTTTCCATTTCACTGATGTAATAATAGTTGGGAGTAGCATAAGAAGTTATATTCAGTTTTACATTTAAACAATCGGAAATTAATGAATTCCGTAGTAAAGACAATTGCATGCTTTCTGAAATTGAATAAGTTTGTATCATTTGTCGTGGAACAAATAGTCCAGTTATCAAAGACTAAAAGGAACCTGAACTTCGAAAACTTCTACTGAAATTCAGCAGGTAGTTATTTTAAAAGTAGGTATATTACTTAAAAAATAAAAAGTGCGTATTTCTATACGGGGCGCCACAGTAAATAAATTGGGGTTAACTTTTCGAGTAAAATGGAATTTAATAAGTTAAAATACAAAAGTTGTACACATTATTTATTTTTTAAATTCTCTACTTTAAATTCGATTAACTTATGTAATAGTCTATTATCATAGAGCTCAAAAACGACCGCTCGCGTCGATGTCTTGCCAAAATTTAAAACCTTTATTTTATGAAAATATAAGCAAACGGGATCATCAAATGTCCATTTCTGAAAATGGTATTTTCTCCAGTAATCCACAATTCAAGATGGCGACTAAGCGGATTTTTCAAAAACCACATCTTTGGTAATATTTGACCAATTTCAATTTCAAAAAAATAAAATGCTTACAAATAAATGTTATTTACGAAAATATACTAGAGTTAAAAATATTTAACACCTAATGGAATATGCCCAAAATTTTTATTTTTCAATTTTATGTATAATTTTTTATCTTAAAAACAACAGGCCATATGGAATAAAATTTCAAATGAAAACTGTGCAGAATTTTATGCTGAATCCAGCGATATACAAGTTTATAGGTATTGGTGGAAAAATAACCCTATAATGTGCAAAAATATGAGGTGCTCCATTGAGTCGACCCATTTCAATTAGTATAGGCATATACGTTTTTTCTTGAATAACGCGTGTTACGATCTGTTATTATTTACACTGCACTTTTTATATAATTGTTGCACATTCTATTGAATACTCTTCGCAACTTTATCGTAAATAATATTACTTTTACATATTTAATCTAATTACAAAATATTTAAACTAAGTATTTTAAAATTTAAATAATTAATAACTTTTTTATTTATTGATCAATTTTGTTCAAAACAATAAGGTTCTTCCTCTGGCTAATACTAACTTCATATCCAATTTTTAATACAATCGGACTTTTCGTTCTTAAGTTATTGTGCTTATAAAAAACTAACGGACAGGCAGACATACGGATGGACGGACGGACATTTTGAAAGTTGTTCAGAATTCGATCACTAACACAATGGTATGAAGTTTTTTTCTCTATTATCGGTTTTAGAAATGTGCAGCTCAAATGCAATATACTCTTCGTTTTGCATTTGCGAAGAGTATAATAATGGAACTTAATTCTAGTTCATGTGTTTTGTGTCAAAAACCCGTTGTAAAAAGTCATGCAAGGATATGCTAGCAACTAAAGACTGGTTGTCTAAAATTTAATCTTAGACCACGAGTCTCTTGTTGCTAACATGTGGGACAAGAAAGGAAGACTCGCTAAAGAATAGCACAAAGACAAAAAGATGTCAACAATACTCTGGCGCATCTTATCGTGTCTCAAATGGATCATTAATAAAAAATATTTCCCTTAAAGATTTTTTATTCAACATAAAAGCCAATAAGAAGCTCACTAAATACCTCGCCAAGAAAGTTTGGAATTGAGAAAGATTTAAGCATGTAGTAACTTCATATATCCCGCTGATAAACATAGAAGACAATAATCATGAAGAATCTGATATGTTCTAATACTTCGTGTATCTCAACAATATTAAAAAGATATACAAAAATCTGTGCACAGTTCGTATACAAATGTGTTTGTGCTTTTGGTTAGTTTTTATGAGCAATTACCAAAGAAAGTCGTAATGGTAACCAGTCGAGGAAAAACTGAAAAAGAAATAGACATTGGAAAAGTCGTCAAATCATTAAGTATCGGACATATGCATCACACATTTTTTCCATGCCTTTGGTGGGACAAATATAACCGGCAGATTCTCAATAATTAGCAAAGAATTTTACACTAAAGTATTTTTGAATATGTAGAAATTATCAGCAATACTGAAATCACTTGCATTGTTGGGAACTCTGTAATACAACTACCATTTAACTTGAAGACAATTTCCACGAACTAGTACGTTTGCTCTATAAAAATGAATTAATAAAGAAAGTAACTGACTTGCGCTTTCCACCAAAAATCAATAAGAAGGTAACTTACCACCCACAGTTATTCTAGGGTCCACTATATTGCAACAGTTTGGAGAAGTGCGAATAAACTTATCCAAAATTTGCTTGTCTTTTGTGGGTGGAGAAAAAATCACGAATATTTAAAACCAGTCTCCATGCAACCCACACGCCTCAAGAGCTGCAAAATTAACCTTGACAAACCTAGCTGCAAGAAGGCCAATAATGATATGTTCCTGACACAAAATTCATTTGCACAGAAAGAAGCCTGTCAGTGATCTGCAGGAAACTTATTTTGTGCAATTACCCTAGATTTAGTAGCTCCATCGATCATGGAAGAATATGTAGATAAATCAGGTAAATTGTAGTATTTTTACTTTAACATATTGCAAATAACCAAAAATATTTTTTAGAAGATGATGACATGTAGATAGCTTAAGAATTATTTTAAGCCGAAGAAGACAATTAAAAACGCAATTCAGGTTGTTAGATTATATAAAATTATGTCAAACTACTACTTTATGATGTTATGCTATTAATAATAAAATCACATTTATTTAATCCGCCGTTTTAAAAAAACTGTAATTCTTTGTCAATAAAAAATTTAAAACATTTCTGACATGGCTTGAATGCAATATTTAATTTGTAGAAGATGTATTATCGTATAAGTATCCCATTAATTAACTTGTGCTTGACCAAACTCACCTTGCTCACCGCAATATTCTTCTACAATACCCGTAGCACGCCATTATGTTTAAATTTTAGAGCCTTATTGTTTAACCAATATTCAATAAACTATATATCATTGCATTCAGCATTAAATTCTACACAATTCGCATTTAAATTGTTTTCCATATAACTTATTGCTTTTCAAATTAATAGTATATTATTCAACGAGCATATAATGATGGCTATTATTCACGATGGTGAAGTTTACGACACGAGCCGCAGGCGAGTGTCGTAAATCACTAGAGTGAATAATAGCCATTATATGCGAGTAGAATACTATACTTTGTCCACGACTATTAAATATTTAATATTTATTTCATTCATATTCATTTGATTTCTCCTATTTAGGAAAGATTCATATGTCATAATATATAATTTTCTTGATATTTCGGGCAACAAGTTTAAAGAGGCGATTTCTGCAGCTTCCTTTATCTCTAGCGGTGTCAAAGAAATCTCGTTTTCACTGTTAGTATCCATTTATTTAATTATAATACTCCTTTTGAGTACCTAATATGCAAAATTATTGTGAGTAACGTTGGCGTTGAAATGGCATAAATTTTGACGTTTCAAATCAATTACAGAATTACGCTTTGACACATTGTCATGGCTTACTAATACAATAACACAGTTTGTAGGCACGTAGCTAAATGGATTCAAAAACAATGTTGGGGATTGCCGCGTGTTGCTAATAGATAATGCTTTGAAAAAAAATACTAATGTAGTTTTGGAGTGTTTATTAAAGTACCTCTTCGGCATGTAGATACCATTTGAGTGCTTCCCAGAAACCTTAGAGAGACAACACTTGTATTTTGGTTACTGCAATTTTGACATTTTAAATTTTTAGTAAAAAGTCACTAATGTCATTTCTTATAAACAACTGACTGTCCTCATTATTCACTGCAATCAGTGAATAATGAAATCATTATTTACTGTAGGGATTAATGGATAGCATTATCATTGAGAAAACACGTACATAATGAGTATATTATTTAATTGTCGTGGACAAAAATATTTAAAAAAGTTAGAAAACCAAAATTTTATTTCTTTTGCAAAATTTTGAGTTATATATTAAATATTCTTAGATTTTGTATTTTTTATACACATATACTTTTTTAAGTATTTCCTTTTTTTGAATTAAAAGATCGGATAACTACGACGCGAGATACGAATTTTTTTCAAATAGCCCTATCCGCCATTTTGATTTGTATGTTACTGGAGAAAAATCCAATTTCAGAAATGCCAACATGCCATTCGGTGCTCCTGTAGACATACATAAGTAACCATAAATTAAAGAGTTTTAAAACTTGGCAGGACATCGACGGGAGGGGACCCTATGATACTAGACTATAAGCTAACAAATTTGATCAAAATTCATACAATTCTGAGCAAAAACAAAAAAAAAAAAGAAATTAATAAAAACATATAGGTATCCTTCAAATTTTTTCACTAAACCACATGCCACGAAGTGAATAAGTATAAGCGAGTAAGATAAGCTGGTCAACAGCGCCAACACGCTCAATGCCGTAGCAGATAAATATATGTGTATATTAGATTTAATCTTAACATTGTATAACCGTTGTTTAACCTTATTATTCGCTAAGTCTCTTATCTGCTGGTTCACATAAGTAATATAATACTATCTTAAATGAATTCATTTCTTTGTTTCATATCTTTATTTATGTTTGTATTTCAATACTTTCATTATCGAAATTGTATATTCAGGCTTAGATTAATTTTGTGGAATCTAAACATGTGGATTAAGTTTTCTGTACAATTGCATATTATCCTAATGTTATGAATACGACTGAACGACGCTTTTACCTCCAGTCTGCATCGTGTAGTTAATTCGACTAATCGACTTGTTACTTACAAAGAGCAAAATCTAAAAAGAGCTGGAGTCGTGTTCGGGAATTCTACGGATGGAATATCTGTATGGTTCATTATAATTAGGTATACTCTACAGAGAAATTTGTAAACCTTCATTTCTTTAACGTTTATCAAAGGAAAGGTATTTGGCAGAAATGCATTGTAACATAATCTCAATACAAAATACGTTATCGAGATTCTATAATTACGACTGGTTACCACTTGACACAATAAATATTAATAAATCGCAACATTTAACAAATAGATATAATAATGTATTTATAACATATGTAGATTTCTCGAAAGATTTGTGTATTAGAACTACCTATTAGTTTTTCGTTAATTTTTTTATAACTTATTTAATATTGCTCTATATCCGCTATCAACGTCAACCACCGACGAAAAGTTAAATCTATCAAGTCGATTATGCATACACATGTAGTACTGATGAAAATACTATTTGTCAGAGCAAAATCTATTAAAAAATGTATAAGAAATTAACTACAAAAGTTTAAAGAGACTTGTTAGGAAACCTGGATGTGGAATTGGTGATTCCTTAGGCAGTGGTTTTTTACAGTCATCTTGGGATATTTACAGACATAATATTATCTAAATAATCGGAAGTACGCTATTTATTGCCTCTGTAACTTTGCTTCAGTATTCGGACAAACCTTCCAGATCAAGTAAATATTAGGACAGTATTAAAATATACAATTATATTTATATGTCTAACATCAGTTGCCCACTAAGTTGCAAAGCCACTACCTAACTGAACTCAGCTATGCGAAATTTCAATCGGCAAATAAACCCCATTTCATAATTTTCAATAGTTAGCTATTACATTTTTTTAATATAACCTGGTTAACATATACCCGAATATAAATCATTATATACAAGTCTACAAAGATGATATCCCTATATCAAAATGAAATAACCCTTAATGGCTGCCTAAACTTGTATAAATGGAGCTGAATAGAACGTCAACCGGCGACGTTTTAGAGACGATCCACCCTCCAAACTCCTTCCTTCATTGCCCTCGGATTCTGCACCTGCACGTCTACGCCCGCACCATTATACTGATTGCGTCGCGAGAGTCACCTGTAGGACGTGATTGATGGTCTTCTTAGCACTATACATGATTGCGCAGAGACTGTGATCGTAACTTATACAAAAGACCCTTTCAGGAACACGTTAAATAGGGCTTTGCTTTCATACTGTGACTTCCTAACATGTTCTGACAGTATCGACTATGCAGGAAACTGTTAATTCCTCCGACCTTAATTCCAAACACCTTTAAGGGTTGTTTGGGGTAATCTATTTTAATAACTGCCTGATGGATGGAAGTTATGGGTGCAGGTACTAGGTGTAAGATCGACCACGTGTCATAAATCTTAGACTTATTACCTACAGAATGTTAATGAAACCGATAAAACATAGTTCAGGGTTCTATATAGGTAATCTATACCTATACTGCCGCCATACGCAAAAACACAGTAACTTGGATTATGCTGAAACAGAAATACAGCAAAAACTATAAAATTCTATACCAACAACTTATAATAATTTTTATTTGCTGGAAAGGAACTGCATTGGCTATCATTATTTTATATTTATAACATAGGACAACTGATTACACAACGTGTCGTAGATAAAAAGGCACGAATTGTGAATTTGCTTAGTAGTTTAGGTAATTAAATTAAGTTGCCGCTAAGTAAGAACTCAGTAAGTTCTTTTATCGTATAATGATAGAAATTATATGCATGTTGTTATTTACCCCTACCAAGATTTGAGGATTCACTTGTATTATTGTATTGATAACAATATTTATATGTTCTAATTATTATTCATTAAAATTTAGTATGCGACACAAACTATCTGGCAAGAAAGTAACACACGTCCCTCTTATTTTCCCTTTTATTACTGAGGACATGGTAAGCGTATGCTAAGTGAAAACACAGTAGGTTTCGGGTGTTAAGCAAGATCCACAAAGATATGTATACATTATTTACTGTGTTTTTACCTATGATGTGTTAGATGTCGTATTCCTACTTAGCCTATATATACTTTAAGTTAAGGTGTTCTGTAAATGGAATTTTTACATACTCGGGAATATTTGACTGTGTTTTGGCGTAGTTTACCTGTAGAATAATGTATTATGAACACTAAGATGTTACTAACTTATAATCTACTTATCTTATATTTAAAGACTCTATTATTCCTGAAATTTTTAAAGAAAGTGTTGTCGTACCAATATATAAAAATGGCAATAAAAATGATACGACGAACTATCGTCCAATATCTCTAATAAATAATATTTCAAAAATCTTCGAAAAGTGTTTAAATAATAGACTTCGGTCTTTCCTAGAAAAAAATAAAATAATATCAAAAAATCAATATGGATTTCAAAAGCACGTCGGTACTGAAGAACCTCTTCAACTACTAACACATACTATTTTAACTAATTTCGAATCAAACAAAAAAGTACTAGCCGTATTTTTAGATTTACAAAAAGCTTTCGATACAGTATCCCATAGTCATCTACTAAACAAGCTATACAAAATAGGCATCAGAGGGAAAGTATATGACTTATTCAAAGAATACCTAGCCAATAGACTACAACAAGTTAAAATAGCTAACGCTCATAGCACAACAAAAATAATAAAAACTGGAGTTCCTCAAGGAACTATCTTAGGTCCCAGCTTATTCCTTATATATATAAATGATCTCTTACAGAAAAACTACGGATGCAGTATTATTTCATATGCAGATGATACGGTTCTAATTTGTGCGGAGGAGACCTGGGAATCCACAAGGCAAAGAGCTACTGCTGCAATTAGCAAAGTAAAAACTTGGCTAGATAACAATCTTCTTAAACTAAATATTACGAAAACTAAATTTATGTCATTTTCCCCAACAAAATCTGGAATGTCCCGTGTATTAGAACCTATACTCATAAATGAATCGGTTAACAGCTGTGTACATAACACCCATACCATAAAATATTTAGGGCTGGCACTAGACCCGCACTTGAAATGGGGAAATCACATCGACTACTTAAATAGAAGAATACGTAAACTGATCTACAAATTTTATAAACTAAAAGGTATACTGAACAACAAAACTCTCTTAACCACTTATAACAGCTTAGTTGAATCCCTTATTAGATATGGTATCACAGTATGGGGTTCCGCCTATAAAGTAACTTTACGACCGTTGCAGATAACCCAGAACTATATCTTAAGAATAATCTTTAATAAGAAAAGCAGAGAAAGCTGCAGAAGCATCTTTACTAAAAATCAATTACTCGATGTGGTGGGTCTGTACATGCATGCGGCTGTAGTATATGCTTATAGCAAAAAAGAGAGTATTGGTTCCATCGTTGAACACCAATATGAAACGAGGGCTAGGATAAACAGCGCGTGCAAAGTACCATTTTTTAGTAAAAATGTCTCGCAAAAATGTATCAAATACAACGGGATCAAATTATTTAATGAACTTCCACCACACATAGAAATAATGAGGAAAAAGCGATTCAGACGAGAAACAAAAACATATCTGATTGACAACTACACTACACTTCTACCCATCTTAGTATAATTAAACACAAATTACCGATATTATTTGCTCACTATAGATAGAAATTTATATTTAAATATACAATAATTGCCATATTAATATTGTCTAATTAATCTACCGCTCACCAATACATTTTTATTATATTATAACATTTTTCTAATATTTTCATGACTCGCCTCTGTATATAAATCACTACAGTGAACCTAGACCACCTTAAATTGTTTGTATTTTTTTCTCTTTTTCTTTTTTTCTTAACATATTCACTCGCATTTCTATACTCACTCTACTAGCTATTAATTATAGGCTTTATATTTTATTATGTTACAAACCACATAGATATTAGGTTAGATACTTAGTATAATAAAATAAGATACTACAGCAATTCCTTTTGTTACTATTGTTATATTAATGAAACATACTCTTACGAGAATGTAAATACTGCTTGACACAATACGAGGTCTCCTCAGGTGTCGTTTTTTTTTTCATTGTAAACTAGGTTAAGACTCTTTGTTTTGTTAATCTTGTTGCAGTAATAAATAAATAAATAAATAAATAAATAAATAAAATAAAATAAAAAACTCGTTTTATTGCAATTTGAGAGTTACTGCGTGTTTGCGTGTGAAGTGTAAATTTGTGTAAATAGATTTTGGATAAGTGGTTGGAACGTAACCCTATTGGCACACATTAGCGACCGTAAAGTAATATTCTAAGAGCCAGCAACAAAAATTGGTGTCATTTCAGTAAGAATATACTCTATTTTATACCCTCTTATATCGCGATTTTGGTTATTTACGTGACATAATTGGAAGCTTTGTCTCATATCGCTACAACAGATTTGAAATAAAGTGATTGCATAATCCAAACGTTACAAGTATGTTACTGTAGGCTGAACCGCCTGGAATACTAGAAGCCAAGGTTTCAATTTTTCTATAAGTAGGTTCACAAAGAGTTAAAAGTAGAACAAAAAATGAGAGGCACTTTTATCAAAGGAAATGGCAGGTTTACTTTACTCAAACTATATTATTGTTGACAATATCTACTGCGGAACTACAGACTTTGCCACCTAGTAAAGAAGAGAAAAACATACTATTTGTTTTTCAATTATGTTTGCTTTCTATATAGGGAACAGACAAAGACTCTCAAATTTAACTGGCGTTCCGCCAGCACGACTTGTCTTATGGTGGCATCGCTCTGGATAGTTTTATATATAATATGTAATGTATGATTTATAATTACTTATTAAAAAAGTAAAAGCAAAATGTGATGTGAAATATTGCCAAATTTAGGTTTATGTAAGGGTGAAACACTTATCGGTCGTAGATCGCATGTTGCAGAAAATAAATAATTATCAACCGAAATCAGTTACGGAATTTACCAAACCCGTGCAACCGCACGCCCTTCGATCTACTTTTCACTCATTTTGAACCAACCTTAACATCTCTCGGAAACTTGAGATTAGGCGTATATGTCAGAAGCTAAGTTTTCAAATTATTCTATGATATGTGCTACCACCACCAACCCTATTCCATTATTAAACGAGTTTATATAACATAAATGACTTGAAATTCGGTACACGTACATACAGTGTGGAAAAGACAAATGGAATAAATTCAGTATCTCAATTACTGTGCATATTTATAAAAAATCCCGATACACGCCGATTATGGATTCTGAAATGACATCCTGGAACGTGAAAATTTCGTCCCTAAATTCAACTCCCTTCGGGTGGCAGTTGCAACCCCTAAATTTTTAAATAGGAACTAGGGGCCTGTGATACCCCATTTGAAAAGTTCTATATTCAAACATTCTATGGTTTTAATATTTACTGAAAACTGGAAGGCCTGCCTGACGAAATTTGCTACAACAAACGACAATACATAAAAACTTACAGAGTTCTGTTCTTATAGGCTAGCAAAACCAATTTCAGTGTTGAATTTCAACACTATCAACTAAAAAGAAGACATTCTTCATAGCTGGCACTGTCAGTTTTATTGAAAACGTTAGTTTTTATAGTTGTCAATAAACAGTTGTCAGTGTTTTGTGTATTATTTTAGTTTTGCTAACAGCAATTTCGATTTATACGAAATGCATACAATAATAATTTTACAGATGGTTGGTTACGGAGATAGAATGCGATCAAGGATGAAGTTTTTATTTCTACAAAAAATTTCCTGATTTGCTGCCTATATCAGAAGGCACAATTAGCCAAATTGAAAAGCAATTCGACAGTGGACATGTACAAAAGCTTTCAATGTAATAAGTAATGATACCAAATTAGATATACTGCTTGAGTTTGAAAATCCACATAGTTCATGTCGACAAGCACCTTCGGAATTGAATGTTTCCCATTACTCAATTATTCTCGTATTAAAAAAAAAAATAAAATGCATTCCTATAAACTGACCCCAACTCACGAGCTTATTAAAAATGATTTTGATAGAAGAACGTACTTTTGTGAACAAATGATTCAATGGTTAGACACCAATATTGTCCATCTAGAAATTGTTTTGTTTTTGGATGAATTCACTTTTACTCTTCGTTAATTAAGAGAGAATTATATACCCAAAAGCAAGAAAAGATTAATGTTTGTGCAGGGATAATTGGATACCTTGTCATTGGTCCTTGTCTCATTGATGACAATTTGAATGGAGATAATTATGTAGCTCTGCTCCAAAATAACGTCGCGCCAATTTTGGCAAACGTATCTCCTGCTCAAGCAAATCCACAAGTTCCATGATGCAATATGGTTCCAGCAGTATGGGGCACCACCGCATTACGGAATATACCTCGACTTAACATTTCCAAATTGGTGGAGGCGAGGATCGCTAAATTGGTCAGCACGATCTCCTGATTTTACACCCTTAGATTTCTTTCTATGGGGATATATGAAAAGTATGGTATACAAAACTAAGCCACGCTATATAGCCGACTTGGGAGGAAGAATAACGGATGTGGTTAGGTCGGTCACGGCTCAGGTGTTGGAAAACGTTAGAAGACATTTTTACTTATGACTAGGATGTTGCCAAGACGTTCAAGGTGCTCATTTCGAACATTTTCTACATTGAAATTAAGTTTATTTTTAGTTTGCTGTAGCAAATTACGTTCAAGTATATGAACTAATTTATTTACCGTTAACTTTGGCAATAAATAGAATAGAGAATGATAATACATTTCAATTGAAGCATCACAAGGTCATATTTCATTTAAAAATTTAGTGGCTGCAACTGCCACTTGAAGAGGAATTTTTTGAGGTTAAGAATTTAATTTAAATAAGAGTGACCAACAGTCTTATAGAGACATTTATTGCTAACCAATTAATTTTCTTTATTTTAATAAGCTAAACAGGTAATACGAAAAAGGCGAAATTTATCAAGAACTAGCCGACAGCGGATGAAAGGATTTTAGTTATAGAGTCGCTCTGACAGCTAAAATATAACACATATTTTCTTAAATTGACCTAGTCCCAGATTTTTCCTGAGTCATGAACATTTTCCGGTATGTTACTCCACTATTAATTAGCCTTTCAACGCTTGTAATTTCGGTGCACTACCAGCATGATATCCTTCTGCTTCCTATTATTTTTTGGTCATATCAAGTGGAGAGGAGACAGTGTAGAACGGTTATTCGTGCAAGGAGAACCATACGTCAATCGGCGCAGACGACAACCGCTAAAAAAAGGAGCTAATGAAGAAGTGCTTTGGTGGAATTGGACGTCTACCTGGCACGGTAATGAACAAAGTAGTGCTGCCAGACATACTACACAGTAAACGGGGGCCAATCATTATTATGGATCACAAACCATCTATCAAAGAGATGCGCAGGAATGGAAGAAGAATAAGATCAGCATAAAAATTTAATATGGATTTGACATAGTTTACTTAGATTTAGATGCATGCGTTTGTGTGTGTGTATGTTAGGAAACTAAAGCAAACTATTCTATTTATTGTATTTCATAAATAAGTACTTTATAATTTAAATGTAAGAAAATTTAAATCTGATATCTTCTTTATATTAGATCTTCCTCCAAAGGTAGGCTGTCATTATTTGGGAAATATAAATGATGCCTACGCTCTCTTTGACAACGAAAACAAACCCACATGAAATATTTTCAGTTAATTAAAGTAAAAAACGTCTCTTGGTTTACTTTTAAAAGTTTGTTCCCATGTAAGAAAATGTTAATTAAATATTTATTTTTGACGTTAATTTTCCGTGTATTTAACGTTCCCTCACAGAAAGAAAATTCATTACTGTCTAATTTATTTCGGAGATTAAAAATATTCACAGTATTTTCAAAGTCATATTCAACGTATCTTATTATACAATATCTGTTGGTAAGTTATAATATCAGAGAATCTTGAGAAACTAGTACGGATCAAACATATTCTTTATAGGATTTTGCAAACAGTAGATAAAAAATATCTATGAGAACTGAAAAGAAAAGCTATATGTAAAATATATTAATGAAATATTTGCATTCCTTCGATAACCTAAATTTTGGTTATGCTAGCAATTAAAATCCTAATATGAATTTGTCTATTTTATTTTACAATTCTCATTGTAACACTAGCACCCATATAGTCCCCTACGACTAGGCATATTAAACTAGTATCTACATAAATTAATACGGTCATGGAGATTAAGTTAGAAATGAGAACAAAGGCCTAATATGAATTTATTTACCTTGCCTTAAAAATTTTTCGTTCTAATGTATTACATTTTCATGAAATTATCTATCATTCTGTTTCTTGGAACGCCTTTGTAATATTTTTCACCCTTATTCTGGAGCTCATCAGAAAGACACAAAACCACTCAAAGATGTTTAATACAAAACCAAGACAAATTCCATAAATAGAAGCAACAGATCTTCACCTATCTATTTCCTAACTATTACTGGAGCTCTATGCATGTTTAAAAGTGAATTATTATTTTTTATTTAGTTCTCTTCCCTTTTTAGTTCTCATAGATAGTTTTTTTTGTTGTTTGCAAAATCCTGTAAAGGATATATTTCATTAAAATTACAAGCAAGTAAATAATAATTCACTTTTCAACGAACTAGAAATTATCCTGCAGTTTTTAACCCATTAAGCGCCTAAGGTGCGTAAACGCAACTTTTAAACCAATTTTTTTTTTCAAGGTCGAGACCAATATTTTACACTTCTGTTTTACAGAGTGTATGTTAACAGTTCAAGGAGTGTACGAATATTTTTGTTTTATTAAAAATATCTTTTTTTCATCTTTTAAAAGTTTTTTGAATATACCATAATTTAACCGGTCTCCATAAAATTATTTTTTTGCGTTAGCACTTATAAAATAACAGCAATTCTTTTATACTATACATAAATAAAATACATACATTGTGATAACTGTATTTTTGTATTCACTCATATTTTCAAAATGATGGCCATATTTCCATATTATATATATAATGGATGCGTATACGCACCTTTGGCCAATAACAGTTAACATTTTTATGTACTATGCTTCAAGTCTGCACAAGTCAAAAATCTCGGTACGTAAACGTCAATCAATCATTAGCAGTACCTCAGTTTACATCGATGTGATAATAGTGTCGATTCTTATGTGTTTGTGGTGCGAATTTTTATTGTATTGAAAGGTTCCCTGTGTTGATATTTTTTCATTTTGAATATATAGGTATCAAAATGAGGTAAGATACATTTTTCGGTGTATAGTTTCATAGTATAATTTTATTTATATTACAGTCAACTGTCAAAATGGGAAATGAAGAGAGCACTTACCAGTAAAGAATTGTTTGCTATTTTAGAAGAGAACTCAGATTGAAGAAAATGCTGATTCAGTTGACGTTGTTTATATACCGCTGGAAATTGACGACATTACCGACGAGGAGGACATTTATGAAAATATTATTGCAGTAGATAGTGTGGAGACGGGTATTGTGGGAACATATGAAATACAACTGAATATAGATAGTGACGATTCGGAGGATGACATTCCTTTGAGCGAAATAGCGAAACGTGAAATAGCAAAACGTCCTAAGATAAAACCAAAAAAAGCGAAACGTCCTAAGATAAAGTCCAAAATGGCGGAAGAACCCAAAGCAAATTGGAAAAAAACGGATACACCTACTTACTCCACTTCCCCTGAACCTGTTTCCAATCGATATTTAGAAAATATACAGGCAGAACATGGTAGCAAGTCACCTTATAAAGTTTTTTTACTGTTCTTTGATATGGAGGTAACTGAAAAAATTTTGCATTTTACAAATATTTATGTGTCCCAAAAAAACCGCCACGATTTTGAAATCAACGGTCAGATTTGAAAAAATTTATTGGTATACTTATTTTATCTGGGTATCATGTTCTGCCTCAGACTGATATGTACTGGTCGAAGGATGAAGATAAAGAAGTGCGTATTGTAAGAGAAAGCATGAGCCGAAATAAATTTAGATCGATAAAGCAAAACATTCATTTATCAGACAACACAATGCTAAACAAGAATGATACATTTTCAAAGCTGACACCTATCTTTGATATAATAAATAGAAACTATATACAATTTGGGATCTTTGCAGAAAACATTTCCATTGATGAGGAAATGGTACCTTATTTCGGACGTCATTCCTGCAAAATGTTTATTCGTGGAAAACCAGTTAGATTCGGCTTGAAGGTATGGTGTCTATGTTCTGATACTGGTTACTTATTCATGTTCGTTTCATTCATATGATGGAAAAGTGGAAAAAACTGAAAAAACAGATAAAACAAAAAAAGCTGTAGTACCATTAGGAACGAAGGTTGTCTTGGAACTCTTATCAGTAATTCACAGCAACATAAAGTCTTTTTTGATAACTTTTTCACTTCTTATGATCTTTTTGTTAGTTTGGAAGAAAACGGATTTTTTGCAACGGGAACAGTGAAGGAAACTCGCACCGCTAAATACCCGCTTGAAGAAAATAAAACCGTGTCTAAAAAAGAAAGAGGTTTTTACACTTGTGCGTTCGATCCTAAGTTTGAAGTTCTAGTAGTGAAATGGAATGACAATTCTGTAGTTACCGTGATGACGAATACGTATAAAACTCTACCTCTTGCGCAAGCCAAACGCTACAACCGAAAAGAGCATAAAGAAATTCTCCTTCCTCAGCCAAATGTAATAAGCTATTATAACAAACACATGGGAAGAGTGGACTTTCATGATAATGGTATTGCCAACTACCGCATTGGAATAAGAGGTAAGAAGTGGTGGTGGCCATTGTTTACTAATATGATCGACAGTATGGTGGTAAATAGCTGGAAAATTTATAAGATTGCAAATAAATCCAGAATTTGTCAACTAGAGTTTCGTTCGCAATTAGCACGTACGTTACTGAAATTTAGTGGGCAAGTAGAAAATACTGACGATGCTTCGGATACTGCAGTATGTAATTCGACATACGGAAGACCCTCAAAATCTGCTCTACCAGACGACATAAGGTTTGACAATATTGGCCATATTATAATAAGAGAAGTTAATAGTGCAAGGAAAAAATGCCGATTTTGCAAAAGTAATACTATTTATCTATGTAAGAAGTGCAAAGTGCATCTGCACCTAGATTGCTTCGAGATTTTTCACAAAAAACAATAATTTATTCTGGTTCATTTGATTTTTCTTTGTTTAATAATTTAAATGTCTGTTTCAGCCAAAGATGCGTATACGCACCTACGTGTATTTTTTTTTAATATATTTATATTTTTTTAATGCTAAGTTAGTCTTAATTTATTTATTTTTAATGTACTTTAACAAAAATAAGTCTAAAATGGCAACTTTTTATTGTCTTGGCCGTTAATGGGTTAAATGCAATTTGGGTTTCAATCCCGGGAGCTGAAATTTCGTCTTAAACATTCTCCGGTCAATATCTCCAAATCCAGTCTTTTAAAATTTTGAGTAGCCATGGAGACCTTTATTGAGCATGTCATGAATTACCTCTGTGCAAAGTTTCAGTTTCCAGAAGTGAATCCAAAATTGCATTTAAAAAGTGCGGGGTCCACGAACTCCACAATTTTTAAACGCAATTTGGGTTTCACTCTCAGCAATTGAAATTTTTCATAGAGGTAGTTCACGACAAGCTGATTAAAATTCTCCACGGTTTTAAAAAGTTTTAATAACACGATTTCGAGATATTGGCCGAAGAAGGTCTTAATTCCGACGAAATTACGATTTTCTTTGGCTAATATCTTGAAATCCTGCGATTAAAATTTTTTGTCTCTGCAAAATTTCAGCTCCCGGGATTGACACTCAAATTACATAGCTGAGGGGTCCTTTGGAAAAGTGCCCTCTTAAACAGGCTAGAAATTCAAAGGATTTCCTCTGTTAGTATGCGTGGATAATGTAATTTGTGATCAACTTGGCTACTCTATTATTTTATTTTTTGCGCAAAACTATTCAGATATTTTCTTATTTTTTTTGATGAACTCAATTGTCAAAAAATCAGTGTCTCTATTTTAAAAACAGAAGTAGATAGTACATGTTAAGAATACACCACTCAAATACAGAAAACCGACACGAAGAGCATGAAATAATTGAGGTTAATAATGCATTTTAATTTTTCTGAGAAATATTTTTATTCAGTCGCTGTCAAATTGCTGCAACAATAAAATTATTTCTTTCCAAGGAACATACGCAACTTTCCGTTTATCCTCCGCATAGAAGTGTAGACCTCTCGGTATGTATAACGATTGTACCTAAAATCTAATAACTGAAAATTGGTTAATTGATTCTTTAACAAAATGTAAACTTTGAAAATAATGAACGCAAACGTAACCAGACTTTAATAGATTATAGGTTTTGCTATCTAGAATAGGTGTTTTTCTTTTTTTAAATGTGTACTGCACTTTATTGAAAATTAATTTCTATAGTTTAGGGATGTCGTAGCGTAACATGGTTGGGCCTATTGTCTTCCTAATAGTTGTATTTTCGATATCTCATTTATAACAAATCGATTTTTGCAAGGTAGGTGTCGCAAAATTGAGTGCCAGCGGGCGTAAGGAAAACTGAACTCCGACGTGCAAATTCGTGCGCGGTCGCAAAATCATCATTATCTCGGCTTCCTGTGGCCGTGCAAAGTTATAGCCAATTGATTTGGGGTGGCTCGACGAGATAGAACGACATGTCTCGTTTGTTTTGCAAAAGAAAGCATTTCAGTCCATAAAACGGACCTCCTTTAATTTTGTTTTCCAATTATTGTTATTTGTATTGCTATTACTGATGTCAGTGTTGATGTTGTTGTTGTCAAAAGTACAACTCTTGAGGAAGAAAACAAGCCCAACCATGTTATGCTGCGGCAATCCTAAGCTGTAGAAATTAAGTTTCAAAAAAGTTGCTTTTAGTCCAGTAACCTTGTCATAGAAAAAGCGGTTTACCATATGGGGTATGTATGTTTTTTTAATATATTATATAGAATTATAAATTCATGTTAAATCCAAGTTTACGACCTCTACAGACCTCCGGGTCTTGGTGGAAAATAAAAAAAACTGCTAGATTTTTGCCTTCTTTTTTAGTTTTTATCGATTTTGACCCCTAAGGCCTACTTTTTCGGCAAAAACAGTCTAGTACTTTTCTAAAGTAGACTGAATTTGATACAAGTTGTTACAAGAATAGACTCTGTAAATTTAATAGTCCCCGAGACACAGCTGTTCAAAGTTTGTCAAATTCCTCATATTTCGTCATTTTTAGCAATTTTTCCGATTTTACTTCATAAGATTGGCCTCAAGCCTCGAAACATAAATAATGTTTTTCTCAAGCGAAACAGGTACATATCATGTATCTACCTTCCTGTACATATTACAGTTTTTTAGCGTGATGCGCTTAGCGTCTTGCCGATTCGCCGCTTGTTTGGTCGGGGTGTAGTAAAATAACTTAAATTATCAGTCTTGAATCTATTTAAAAAATTAGTAACAGAAAATATGGGGAGGTATGTATTTTATGTAGAGATATTTCACAGATTTTTAGGTTAAAAATTGCTAGAAGTGGCAAAATATGAAGGATTTTACAAAATTTTAAATAGCTGGACCTCGGAGAATATTTGGCCTACAGAGTCCTTTCTGACACTTATTTGTAGCAAATTTAGTTTATTTTCAAAAAGTATTAAATCGTTTTTACAAAAAGGCTAGGTTTTAGGGGTCAAAATCGACAAAAACTGAACAGTAAAAAATCTCGCAGTATCTTGGATTTTTGACCAAGATCCGGAGGTCTGCCGATATCGTAAATTTGGATTCAACATTAATTCATAGTCATATATAACATATAAAAAAATCAGACATATCCTATAAAATGTCAGGTAGAATGTATAAATTTACTAAATTATTTTTAATAATCAGATGCTTTTTTGCAATAATTATACAAGTATTTTGAAACATATTCTTTATAGGATTTTGCAAATAATAATTCACTTTTAAACATTATACAAGCACACGTTTCCAACAAAAACAATTCTACACAGCAAGGCCTGTAATCTATCAAAATTTGTTACATTTACGTTCATTATCTTTGAAGTTAAAAATTAATTAAAAACAGCGTTTTAGCAGTATTTTGCATTTTATTAAAAAACTAATTAACCGACTTTTATGCTGTTGGGCTCATTTTGTAGATATTCTAAACACCTACAATTTTTTCCAGACGTATTTTCGTAAAAGCTAAAGATAAATCTATACAATCCAATAACTCGTTTTCTGTAACATTACTTGTTAATTAACCCGACATCACTCAGGTTCAAAAATATTACACAGCAACCCAGGTGGGGTGTATGAAACCCATTCCAAAATGTTAGTATAAAAGTATTCTAGTTTATAATTTCATAAACGTTAGTAAATTGGTATTTTCTGAACTGTATTAGGTTAGAAAAAATATGCAAAAACCAGATATTATAAAACTTTATTAAAAATAAATATAAACTCAAAACAGTATATCTGCCACAAGCAAATAAACACCTATATTTAAGAAATACGTAAAAATTAAACAACCCAAAGCGAAATTCTATTTATGATAATAACAGATTTAAGAAAGTACAAACTAACAGAAATATGTAAGAGATGAAGTTTCAGTAAATACAAAAAAAACTGTTGGTCATTTTAATAGGCAAAATTTTCACAGTAACGCACTTTTTACTACAATGTTTATACCATCGTGTCAGTTTATCTCTTCCGAGACAATAGTTATCGTGTTGAAAGTGTTCCTCAACACCGCTTTCAATGACGTGTGCAACATCGGTCTCATCATCAGAATCATTTTGAGCACTAACATAATACATCCCCTTATCATCACTCTCTGAGTCATCTAGCAGCTCCTCTTCACCGCTTTCAACTTCCTACCAAAGGTCCATAAGACGCTGCTGTTCTCTTTCGAAGTCTCCCATGATTCTAAAAATAATGTAATTATAGGAAGAGGAAAATAATAATAATAATAATAATAATAATAATAATAATACTTTATTTACGGACAAAAAATCCATTACAAAGTATGCATGTTGGATACAATGACTGAGTATACATATACAGTATATTACACACTAATCTCACAGATACGAACATACACATATAATATAAAATATACAACACATTGACATTATTTAAGTTACCTAATATAAATTAAACATATAATAATTAAATAAATAAAATCACTAGTACAAAATAAGCCGAGCTTGTTTGCAGAATAAGCTATAATTAATATTAAAATAATCAATATGAGCTGCATACATATTATAATTATTTATCATTCTATTCAGAGGTGTATGATTTCCGTAAGAGGTTCTATGAAATTTTGGATTAAAAACGAGTGGATTCCTGGTGTTCCTAGGAGGTACATTGATATTAATTTCAGACAACAGGTACGGTGAATTGATCAGATTGTTCATTAACTTATAAATGAAGCTTAAATCGTAGAATATACGTCGCTGATTAAGGGTGGGCAGGTTAAGATATACGGCAGCATTAATAGTATCCAGGTGAATCCCTTGCAGGGTGAGTTTGTAGCATGCTTGTTTTAGAAATTTATGCTGTACATGTTCCACCCGTGAAATATGGGTTTCATATGAAGGTGCCCAAACCACTACACAATATTCAAGTACTGATCTTACTAGCGAAATATATAGCGTACGAAGAGCTTGAACACCCTTAAAACTTGAAGTGGATCTTTTTATGAAGCCTAACATTCTATTCGCTTTGGAGATTACATGATCGACGTTACTATTAAAATTGAGTTTAGGGTCAAGTATAACCCCAAGGTCTCGTACTTGATTGGTTTCATGGAGATCATGGCCATTAAGTTGATATATAACATTAATACCTCTATTTATTCTCCTTGATAATTTAATAAAATGACATTTATCAACATTCAATGTCATTTCATTCTCATGACACCAACCAGTGAAACTATCGAGGTCTTCTTGAATTCTTTGACAATCGTGTAAATCATATACCCTTGAATAAATTTTTAAGTCATCAGCGAATAGTAATATGCGACAGAATTTAAAGCATTCATAAATATCGTTAATGAACAAGTTGAATAATAATGGTCCTAGGTGAGAGCCTTGAGGCACACCAGAGGTAGGTGTGAAAATGTTGGATAAATGTCCATTGATTCGCACCTGGTGACACCTATTTAGTAAGTACGAGGATATCCACTCCAGCAACATACCACCAATCCCCACGCTAGATAACTTTTGAATTAAGAGATCTATGTTTACCTTGTCGAACGCCTTACTAAAATCTGTATAAATTACATGTACCTCATCACCTGCTTCCATGGAATTTTGGGCATAATTTACAAGTGAGACCATGTTTGCTGCAGTAGACTTACCCGACTGAAACCCGTATTGTTCGTTAATGATGGTATTTTTGAACTGAGACGTTAAAAAATTTGTAACTATCTTTTCCAGTACTTTCGGAATTGCTGAAAGAATTGTTATTGGGCGATAATTTGCTGGATTAGATTTATTTCCTGATTTGAAAATAGGAGAAACATAAGCCTGTTTCCATTTATCTGGGAAAATTCCAGTCGTTAGTGATTTATAAAAAAGAATGTATAGCGGAGTTGACAGGGTAAGTCTACATGATTTCAATAGCAAGGGTGGTATTCCGTCAGGTCCAGGGCCCTTGTTAGTATTTAGGTTAGCCAAAATGTCACATATAATTTCAACGGATATATTGACCCCATTAATATTATTAGACGTTACTGAGTTGAGGTTAATTTTCTTTTTACTTTTGCTGTTATAGTAATTTTTAAAATTACTTGCAAACAAGTTTGCTACATTTGTACCACCAATGATTTCTATGTTATTATTAACCATTGTATATATATCAATGATAACGTCCTACTTACATTTGATATAAAATTTAGATTTAATAATTTTTTCTACTTCCATCTTTAAAATGGCGTTTATCGTATACGTTTCTATGACGCTAAATAATCTTTTAAACACGCTTTCGACAAACCGTGACTTCGTGCATTTTAGTCACAGGCTGAACTTAGCAACGAGATATTAGTCACGGCTGAGGTTAATTCTAGATATTTTAATGGCAAAAATCAAGTTAGTTTTCCGTAATTCTTGTCATCAATCTGTCAAAATAAATCGACGCGTTGTGACAAGAGACAAGTAATTTTGTTTTACTGTTACCATGTTATTGATACGTTAATAAATGAAATATTAAAATAACTTCCAAATTTTTTATTTAGATATTTGCTGTCGTAGAAAAAGTATAGTATGAAACACGTTTTATAAACTTGTTAGTCACTCATTTTATTAAACACTCGCTCCGGTACGCGTCGCTCGCGATTAATAAAACTCGTGACTAAAATGACGTTTATAAAACTTGTTGCATAATATACTATTATAACACTATAACCCATGTGGGGTGTAATAAACCCAAGGGCACTTTATAGACGCCGGAACGCTAGGTATTTCTCACAAGCACTAAATCGAAAGAGAATGTTCTAGACCGATATTATTTAGAAAGCTATAGATAATCATACATATGTACGTGCATTTTACGAAAACATAATACAAGCGGGGTGTGTCACACCCACCGGGTTAAACATAGACGCACTAATTTTCAGGTGTTGGATTTCAGGTACAATAGTTGTACATACTGAGAGGCACATATTTGCGTTAAAAAACTCCGCTTAGCATTTTTTTTTAAACAGGCTTTTTTTAGGTCGACCTGTATCTATGTATACATAGGGTGTCCAAGAATTGAGTTGCCGGACGGCAACCTGTGATTCCCAAGCTCATATTGGGTCCTTAAAAGCCAACTTAGTCCAAAATTGCATCCCTGAGGAAGTACATTCTCTTAAAGTAAGACAAGAAAAATGTTCCAATAGTCTCCATTATATTAAAGATAAAATATTCAAATTCTGATGGGAACTGTACCTCTATAAGTACTCTATGTAAACTTGGTAACAACCAAATATCTTTTGTTTCTCAATTCTTTTCATAATTATTAATATTTGACTGGCTGTCATTTTTTAATCACCCTGTAAAATTACGAAATACTTGAACGTTTTTACAGATCATTGAAAGGGCTGCAAAATAGGTAGGTACTCTTAAAAATTTTTGTAATATCAATCAAAATACAAGAAATTATCGTTTTTTCCTCTATTTGTATTTATTTAAACGTCGTGGCGAAGTTTAGCTAATGCTAAATTATTTAACATTTACTTACAATTCTAGAACAAAAGATTGAAATAACAGAAAAGTAGTTTATTTATAGAAAAAAATTCATTAATAACAAATGCTCCACGTGATATCCACCTGTTTCAGTACATAAAATAATACTTTTAAAATTTTGTGAAATATCAACCAAAAGTAATGAATTACCGTTTTTTCTTTGTAGGTCATTGGTGCTTGTGAAACAGGAAACCTGTCGCATTTGATAAACAAAAGATATTTGGTTGTTATCAAGTTTACATAGAGTACTTATAGAGATATAGTTCCCATCAAAATTCGAAAATTGTATCTTCGATAAAACTGAAATTATTAAAAAAGTTTTTCCTGCCTGACTTTAAGAGGATGTACATCTTTAGGGGTGCATTTTTGAACTAAGGTAAATTGGAATGCATGGGCCCAATATAAACTCATGAACACAGGTTTTCATCTGGGAACTCAATTCTGGGACACCCCTGTATGTTGTAATAAAATGTAATTGTTGTATCATCATGAAACTTGGCAATTTGCGTAGCTCTGATGACAATACAGAACAGTGTACTCGCTATTATAAAATATTCACAATGGCCGCCGCCCCAAGATGGCGGATAATAATTTTATTTACAACCCCCTTGATATGGGTATCAAATTAAAGAGTTTGGCAAGCAGAAAACGATAAGATGAGTAACGTCATACTAAATCCAATATGGCGGATAACCTATTTTGTAAAACAAGTTATTCTGATCTGTAATGTTTTCTTAATATGCTTCTATTCGCTTGACCTGTAACACTGTAAGCAAATCTTACAACTCGCCTTTCACCGACTTCCAGATATTACATTGACTTGAAATTTGACAAGTGCATATGGTATTTTCATTTAATATCAGATTCTGCCGCAGGTTACAAATATTTTCGAGATCGCAGTTTATAAATATTTATTCGCAATTCAAGAATTCAAACTGAGGGCTTCAGGATCACGAATAGATTTTGTTATTTATAGTTAAAAACAGTTATCAAACAAATTGGAATAAAACTAAAAAGAAGAAAAAAACACGTTTTTAGAAACAAACTGAAACTGTTCAAAATGTACTAAAAACAAGAAAATAGAGTTAATAGTAACAATAATTATGTTAAGAAACCTAAAAGCGTGTGGCGTTCAAAGTACCTGGAGAAACATCAGGCGCCCCACGCTTCCTAACATAATTATTTTTATTATTAACTTTATTTTCTTCTCTTTAGTGCATTTTGAACAGTTTCAGTTTGTTTTTAAAAGCGCGTATTTTAATTCTTTATTTTTGTTTTTTTCAGGTCGACACCTTGTGCGATCCTGTGGGTCGAGTCGGTAACTGGTTGGAAGCAATTTCACGTGATTGCTCGAATATATTTATATATTTATTTCAATATAGAAACTAATGCGGTAAACTTTAAAAGTCAATCTTTTGTGATCTGCCATTACATTTGATAATAAAATAATTAAATACGAATTCTGGTTAATTAATGATATAGGTAATATTGAATATTGGTATTGTATCAAATAACAAAATTATAAAACAATACTGGTGAGTTTTGAACCTTGGGACAAAAAATCCATTAGTACTTCCAACATTCATTCAAAACATTATAATGAAATGCACTAATTTAATGATGATAATGTATAATTTACTATAAAATGATTCCCTGTTTTGTTTGGCAGGTACATATACATATATTGGAAATTTAAATATAGCGACTTTTATATGAAACTTTTCGAATAGTCAAGCTAGATATAAATTACTTTCTAGGTAAAATGCTGTTATAAGAAGATACAACATTTAGTACACGAAGGAATATTTTACGCGTAAATCTTATACTTAATCTTCTATTTAATGAAACGAAACTATATTAAGCCTGAGTAAATCATCGTATCATTGGAAACCATTAAGATTCACATACCGTTTTGAATAAAACGAGGTTGTGCTAATTTTTAAACACATTTATACTTAAAAGTGAATAATTATTTGTTTGTTTATGATTGTAATGAAACATATTCTTTAGAGGATTTTGCAAACAACAGAAAAAATTATCCATGAGAAGAAAAAAGAAAAACTAACTATAAAAACCTAACTAGCAATTTGACATTTTATAAAAAATGTGGGAATGTTTCTGATATAAATTTTATATAACAACGTTATTCTCAGAAAAACTTTCATAACGCTTTCACAGCAGCTGTAAACGGAAAATTGGCACCGTCCCATAAAATATTTCAGTCGCTGTTAATATTTTGTAACGCCTATAGGAGCCATTACATCATAATTGCATAAACATTTTCAGAAGCCTTATGATAATTTAGTACCATCACTATATAGCAGATTTATTAAAGCTTTATTAGTTATTATTTTAAAGAAAATGATTCTTTATACACACTAATAAATTAAAATGATTTCTAAAATATATCCTAAAAGATTAAGAAGTATTTTTGACACTAAAAGCATATGGCATTGCGATTTAATACTACGTACCTAATAACCAATAACAATTATTTAAGAGACTTGTTCTGGCTTACAACGACTGCAATTTTTGACGCGGAGAAAATTTTACTGTGAACTATGGCCATATTTTTAAAATGTTTTTAATGGGCCTCACATTTATTGACGATGTCTAATAATTTTTGAAGTTTTATAAATATCGGTTTTACGAATTTGAGTTTTTTTAAATGTAACTTACATTAATTTGTTTTAGTAGTCATAACAGTATAGTTAGCACGTTTCTGACTCCATAAATTCTAATAAACATTTGATATTTTAAATTTTCATATCTTGTCATATTTACCATCACGAACTTTGTCTACCTTTCAAGTTGGCCTCCCTCTATAAATTGCTTTTGTGTTAGTAGCAAGCATTCTACGATATTTAAATTATTAGATGATTGCTACAAAATATCTATAAAATAATGTGCCTTAGTGTAACTTTCTCGTGAATCTTATAAAATAGATTACTCACTTTCGCAATACTTTTGTATATCTTATGATAAATCTGTTAGGACTGAGTTGTAAATGCAACCATGGAATCAGGATTAGCTCAATTTGTATAAACATAACCTAGAAATTAATAGAAGTAAATTACCTTATTTAGAGCGCTGTTTATTTATGGTTTATTTATTGTCAAAAACACTTAGTTACTTTTACAGTACTTTGGCATATGACCTGATACATTAACAGTGCAGTTAGTGAAATGCGTCGTTTCATTTTACAGCAGTATAAACTGTGTCTTATTGCCAAACCAACCACGCTGGTGTACCTAATATTTTTATAACCACTTTTTAAGTTTCTCCATTGTCCTAAATCTGATGTTTTTAGTTTGGCCGTTATATGATCTGCTAAGATCTGCACCGCTCTTGTCAATGTTAGTAACCAAAATTTTGTGGGAATAATTTTTCTATAAACTTGTGTACTGTAATTATGAAAATGCTCATTAAAAGGCAGACTTTAATTATGACTAAATATAAATACACAGCTAACGCAGGAAATCAATTTTCTCAAATATGTTTTATTGTATTGTTAACCACCACATTTTTATGCTCAAGTAAACAATTTTGTTTTGTAGTGACTTTGTTGCTGTTAGATAAATAACAATCTACCAGTACAAAATGGCGATACTGGGCTGCGATATGAAAATACTATTTTCACCTCATTTTTATATCTTTGTAGAGATCAAGGTAAATTTAAAAAAAAAGTAAAAGACATGTTACTAAAAAAAAGCCTACTATTTGATAGACGATATTATTCGGGATCAAAACAATTGCCTATGAAGAAATAACAGAGTGATCATATATGAATGCTTGTGCAGGTTAGAAAACTTATAAACATACTAAAACTAAATTAGTCACTGGGTATATTGTAAAATTGTCAACCTTTATATGTGAAATATTATGTATATGTAAGTATGTATAAGATTATTAGACTTTTATTAGATAATTATTATCATATACTATTGTATATTACACATTTCCATACATGTAAACATGTTTATGAAATAAAGTGTTCTATTCTATTCTATTCTATTCTATTCTATTCTATTCTATTCTAACATAACGTATCGAGTCAAAATGAATTACGGGATGATCCGACGCGACATGTAGATGGATAGACAAATTGAATAAGCCACTATGTACTGGTGTCTATACCGTCTCGACCAGGCTATAGTGATCTTTAAATTTGCCTATTTTATGGTTTGATATTCGAAGTTTCTTGAATGAAATTGAAGCCGTAATGAAGACAGAAAGTGACTGGTTATTGTCAATGGTTTATACGTGGCACCAGCTAGAAATAATATCTACAACAAACTATGTTTGCATAAAATCGAAACACTTTTTCATTTTTGGGAAATGTATTGGTTTCCGAGAACTGGTTTGATTGGGTGCTCTTTTTTTAAAAGCACAAGAACGCGGTAGTATTACACAAGGTAAGCTAGACTTGTCGAGAAAGAAATTAAAAGTTGTAAAATGCCATATCTAGTTTATAAAGTGCAAATTAAGCAACAATAAAAATTAACATTTAGCTAACACTAACTTACTGTTCAAGTTTCAATACAATCGGACTTTTAGTTCTTAAGTTATCGTGCCTACAAGGAACGTGAGGGACGGACAGACAGACAGAGAAGTATAATAATGACGGACGGAAGACTCGAAAGAGGTTTTGGTATATTCTTCTTTATTTGACATCTATAGTTTTATATTGCAAACTCACTTTATATACATATTATACATATTATACGATATTCTTGTGTTTCACTGTACTTCACGGTTTGTGCTTACTAACTTATCTTTAACAACTTAAATAGACTATTTAGCAGTGTATGACATGTGATATCCTGCATGTGAGCAGTGCCTAACTCGTGAAATAATGGAGTCGAAGGAACTGTATTACGGAACTTGAAGAAACGGTAGATCAATCAAATCACTTGTTTATTAGCGCGTCATATTAAGAAGCTTAATTTCTTTTTACTTTTACAGGAATCTAGACGTGTCCCTTGTTATACTCTTGACAAATACAAAACGAAGAGTATATTTCTAAAACCGGTTATATGGCTCGTAGAGAAAAAAATTTCATATCACAGTTGGTGATCGAACTCTGAACAACTTTCAGAACGTCCATACGTCTGTCTGTCCGTCCGTCACGAATTTTGTAAGCACGATAATTTAAGAACGAAAAGTCCCATTGTGTTGAAATTTGGACAGTAAGTTATTGTTAGCTAGAGGTAGAATCTTATTGTGTTTGAACAAAATCGATCAATAAATAAAAAAGTTATTAGCCATATAAACTCTTTATCTAAACCTGAATTCTGGCTATGCTAGCAAATTAAAATCCTAAAATAAATTTGTACAATTTCTTATTTGAAAATTCTAATTCAACAACTAGCATCCACACAGTCCCCTACGGCCATGCAGATTAAACTAGCATCTAGATAACCCCCTACGGTAATGCTGTTTGCAAAATCCTATAAAGATGCAATGGAATTAAGCAAACAAATAATAATTTGTCAGAAATGCAATAAGATTATTGACCAAGCTTTGGCAGCTTTCATTCAAATTTTCGTATTTATGATAAAATGTGAAGAATATACTATAGAATATGCAACAATTACATAAAAAGTGCGGTAAATCGGCGAAGAGTATAATGGTTAGCTTCTTTTTATATGTAAGGAAAGTTATTTTAGAAACCATTAAGAAATCGCGTGTGAGCTTAAACGTACAGGAACTTAAAGGTTATCGGTATAAAAATTTTACGAAACAGAGCCATTGTATTTCATTCCAATGGTTGTAATATACCAGTTTTTTACATCCTCAGACTAATTTACATTCATCCAATGTTTGCTCTTACGTCAAGTGTTAGGTATAGCCAGGAAAAGCTTATGAAAGACACTTTAGCAGGTCCTCATTCATTTTATGACACACAACACATGAAATATTATTCACCTTTGTGCCGCGTTAATGCGAAATTTAGAAATAGCGTATACATAAAAGTTGCTGACGCTCCACTACAAAAGTTTTAGATAACACCGAGAGCGGAATATTTTATATTCAGGAGCTTCTCTATGCTGAAACTTCTCCCTTGGTTTAAAATTTGTAGCAATTTTTGTGTATAATACCTTATTAGGTACTGATAAGCTCATAGGAAACTGTAATAATATTATAACGCTATTCATAAGTTTACTTAGACATCGTTTTGTATAATGCCTTATAATATAATATTTGAAAATGTTTTCTAATCGCCTTCCACATCACTGTAATGTGCACAGAGTTTAATACCATTTTCTCGTTCCAAATTATCTTAAACATATCAAAACTATATAATACAAAGTCGGCTTTCTTTAATATTTATTGTAAAGTGCGTTAAAATATATTGTCTGTAAAAAATAAAAAAATATGTCGCATAAATTGGTACATAATTATTATTAAATGACAAATTGAGAAATTACAGCTATATCTAAATAAAATATTCATTTAATATGTAATGTTGTCCAGTCGTAAAGTACCCAACTAGCACCAAAGTGACAGTAACTGAGATAGCAACTTCGTATGAGTAACCACTACGTAATTGCGACTAAATTTACGACTTTGGTGTGAAAATAACTTCATTTGACAAGTCTACAGTCCCTGCCTCGTAGTTTCTACCACTAATAATTACTTTCTAGTTATGCAACTTCTACGTAGCTTTCGTGGTACATGGGAACGTGGTAGTTACCAGTGGGACGAGGTTTTTCAGAACTAGAAGGTGGTAAACTATAGTAGCAGCGACTAACTCGCATCACTGAAATGTGACTTCAAAGTTGCAATCACCTTCAAGTAGCTTTAATAGTTGCCGCGACGTTCTGGGAACCTTCACTATTTCTTTAAAGTAGTGGAACTTGTAAGTAATATTCGTAGGTGTTAATGACGTTACTGCTACCTACACAACTGTGTACGGCTACTACAAAGTGCACATCACCTCTGAAATTTACCATGAAGTAAATTTCACCATCTAGTTCCCAATGTTGACCATAGATAAAGTTAATGCAACAAACCTAACCTATGTAATATGTTTGTCTAACCTAGACTAGAATTATATGCTGCTATATTCATGCTATGCAACATTTTATGTTCAAAATAAGGCAGCAAAATTTAATATTTCAGCACAGTTTTATTACACCTACCTTTTCTTCTATGTTATCTATCACTGTAATAGTATATTATACCAACAAGGTTTATGTTTATTAAGTCGTTGATATATGGCTGCATACAAGTAAATTGCGACAGCTGATAGGTTTTTCAATGTGAAGTTAGGTAAATGATAAACAGCAAAAGCTAGGAACCCGTTCAGTCTAGACCTCAACGTACGGCTAACACGTACGTTCCGAATCAATAGCGGGAGAAATGTAACCATGAAGTAGCAGCGGCAACTTTGAAGAGGCAATTTGTGGTAGTCACAACTTTGCTACGACTTTAAAGTAATACTACAGTTCCATTCGCAGATTTGTTCCATATGCAGTTTTCGTCACTATCGCCAAGTAGCAATTACTTTCAAGTAGCATTTCTTGGTCAAAACGACCTTAAAGTCATATTTTCTGAAATACGCCATGTTGATGGCTAAAATTATCGACGCCATTATTATAACACATTAACCATAATTTCACAATTGACTAATAAATTTAATTTATCGCAATTTCTTCACCAAATACAACAAATGAATACATAAAAAGTAGTGTTAAGTTCCGAAGAACAATAAAAAATAGGTTTGGGCATCTAGTGTGTCATATTCTCGCATGACATTACATATTTTAAAAACAACATTTTCATAAAAAATGCATATTTTAAAGGCGCGTGGTTAGATTCGGACGTTTTATCATTATGTTTGTCAGTAAAATTGAATTCGTTTTAATTGTGACCCTTAGACCACTGAAAAATAGCACAAGTTTTGTTGTCTAATATTACCTTCTGATATTCTATTAAATTTCTGAGTTATGGAAATGAACAAGAACAAGAATCATATGTAAGAATGAAACATAAATATAATAAGATCGGTTGCAAGACAAAGAAGGGGCAACATCGATTTGAAAGAGTAGGGAGTGGTAAAGTTTTCTGAAAGTTGCGGCGTCTACGCCGCCACGTCGCCGCTCCGGAGCAACAACGTCATTGGAACGTAGCCAGAGTTCCAGGAACGTGGCTGGAACGTTATCGTCACCAAAAAATATTCCCCATTTTGGTCATAAGCACGTATTAGGAACGTTCCTATTACGTGTCTGTGACTAGTACCAAAACACTTTAAAGTGCCTACAATAGTCATTGCTACGTTCCCACGACTAATTGTGCTAGTTGGGTAAGAAATACACCAGAAGCTCGCAAAAAATGTTATCTGAGATTTTCCTTTCGTAACTGTTAGTGGATTAAACATCACAAAACCAAAAAAATCAATTCTATGGGTGCCGCGCAACCCCCCAAAAAAATCGCTCCTTCGATGAAAGAAACCTTATCTTACTGATAACTCGTTAGCCGTTGAAGACATAAAAAAATTTCTCATCATAAAAAAGAAAGCATGACTAATTGCCTAAAAAAAATTCTCTTATAATTTTCTTGTATATGCCATGGTTTTCGAGAAAATCAAATTCTCGTTTATTTGAAATTTTTTGTGCGCGGCCTATAGAAAAAATTGAATTGCTCGAAAACCAAACAAGCTAGGAAGAAAAATCAAAATGGGTTTTAAAGGGGATATAAGATACTCTCTTGTTTAGCTATTTTTGAGGGTTATTGATATTTATTAGTGTATAACAATAACAATATAATATAGTTATCTCTTGATTTTTTGTGTATTTAACTATTGGCAGGCCCATAAAAAATAACTAACTATAATATAATATATAAATGCATTATCTTTTAGCTCAAGGTAGTATTTCAATGCCAAAAAGTTAGTTAGGAATAAAAATATTCTCATTTAAAAATTTAGCAGCATGTTAAAATTAGCCAAAAAGAATCCAAAAAAGGCTGCATATTCAAATTTTTGTTATTTTTTTAGTACTATTTTTTAACTATTAAATGATTAGAAACAATAGTTATATGATATATAAACTCAAAAAAAAATTTTTTTGAGCTTAATTTTCAAGATGTTTGGGTTTTTTTATTTATTTTTAGGAAACAATAAAAAATTGGCCAAAATTTGGCTAACTTCAACATGCTGGTAAAGCAAATGTGAATATTTTTATCTAACTTTTTCTCCATTGAAGTACTACTTTGAACTAAAAAATGATGCATTTATAACTTATATTAAATTCAGTAATTTTTTATGGACCTGTGAATAGTTAAAAGTGCAATAAATCAAGAGGTAACTATATTATATTGTTATTTTTATATACTAATAGATATCACTAGCCATCAAAAATAGAAACACAAAAGAGTATTTTATATCCCCTTTAAAACCCATTTTGACTTTTCTTCCTAGCATGTTTGGTTTTCGAGCAATTCAATTTTTTTTATAGGCCGCGCTCAAAAAATGTCAAATGAACGAAAATTCGTGCGCATTAAAAATATAAATTTTGCAAATTTTTTTTTGAATATCTATTTTCTCGAAAATCATGTCATATACCAGAAAATTACAACATGACTTTTTTTCGGCAATTAGTCAAGCTTTCTTTTTTATGACGAGCAATTTTTTATATCTGCAACAGTTAACGAGTTAGCAGTAAAATAAGGCGTTTTTCACCGAAGGGGTAGCTTTTTTTGGGGGGGGGGGTTGCGCGGTACCCCCAGAACTGATTTTTGTGGTTTTGTGATAACATTTTTTGTTATGGAAATCTTTATAATTATTGGACTGTTAAGTGATTAAAATAATTAAATATTTGATCTGTGAATTAATGGTTTGATCCGTCTATAGCATATACTAATTTAAAAGTAAATTCAATTGCCAGCACTTGAGTATAAAAACAATTGTGTACATTTCTCCAAATTTTACAGAGTAGACATAAAATTATCAACCTAGTAATGTAGTTATTGTTATTATTTCTTTTGATTAAATTTTATTATGAGAAGTTTGAAATCTTCCGACGTAATACTGACTGTACTGAAATAGACAGCTGTTGCAAAATTTCATTGGAGTATTAAACGGTTCACTTTTTATTACAATAGATCATAAAATTATCTGAAACTTGAAGAAAGTACTGACTTCAAATTTATTATCAATTCTTTCGAGTTTATTGATTGTCCTGGTAACACATGTTGCTATTGCTCTAGGCGACGCTCCTTAATTACAATTTTAATAACTTCTGCAGAAAATATTCTCAATGAGAATAATCTGTTACAGTTATCGAATTGTAAACAATTATTCATTAAAAGTATTATTATTATTGTCTTCAAACAAATACTGTTTCATTCTTTGGAATAATATTGTGGCTAGGCATTTCTTTTCATAATTAAACTTGTTTCAATTGTTCTAGCTGTGAAACAAATTTGAAATTACAATAAAGTTACAAAAAAAAAATACATTTTTTAGTTAAAGAACAATGTTTAAAAAAGAGCTATGTTGGCCCATACATGGTAGTGTGGAAACCATCTTTCTTTACTCATTTTCTAGTGCTAAATACGAATCTGTCATCCGAATTGGCTAAGAACATCGGCAATACAGTAAAAAACAACCCTTATTTGGGGGTGGCATTGAAATTGATATTAGAACTTGCAACAAAAAGATATTCTTTAGTGCAGGATATTCTTCCAAAATACTCACTTTCGTAAGATAAGTAGAAACAGAAGCAGTAATTCTAAATTCACCCCTCATCCTTCCCCTCGTTTCCCGTATCCTTCACTATCCATAAGAACACTAAGATTCCTGTCTATACTCTCATATAAACGCTACATCTAGTGCACTAGTAGTTATTTAAGATCAAATTTAAATAATGCTATATTGTTGCAATGTATATTATCTCTCAATCTCTCAAAGTATTTATTAGAAATCCTAAATGTATTATCAGGTTCTTCCGAGTCATTTATTAAAAACAGCAAACATTTTTTGAAAAAACTGTCAGAAAATCGTTTTAACAATAATCATCTAATGGACAGTTGTGATGTAGTAGGCCTATCTACAAATGTCCCTGAAGATAAAACATTAATAATAATTAAAAGCAAATTGCAACAGGATGGAAATTTGGCTAATAGAGCTAAGTTAAGATTGAAACTACAATGGAATTACTTACACTTTGCATTAAAACAACATACTTTAAATTAAATAACGACTTCCATCAACAATACTATGGGAAGGCCATAGGTTCTTCATTATCTCTAATATTAAGTAACATTTTCATGGAAAATTTTGAGGAAACTAATATTAGTAATTTAGCTTATAAACCCATTGCATGGTGGAGATATGTGTACGACATTTTTGCTATATGGCCTCATAATAAGGAATGTTTAAGTACATTTTTAAATCAGATTAACGAAAAAGAATCTTCAATCAAATTTACATTAGAAATAGAAAATAATAAAGAATTACCTTTCTTAGATATTTTAATTAAAAAATTATATTACACAAACCAGTGTGTATAGAAAATAAACACACACAGATACTTAAATTTCAATTTAAATCAACAAATTAGTGTTAAGAAAGGTGTTTTAAGTGTTTGTAGGACAGAGCCAAAATAATTTCTACAAATTATGGAACATTAAGGAACGAAAAGCAATTTATAAAAACCGTCTTACTAAATAATCAATACCCTGAGAGTTTTGATGATAGTCTACTAATGCACATTGATAGGAAAGAGAATATACCATCACAACCTGAAATCCTTAGGTCTATGGCAGTAATTCCTTATATACATGGTTTATCGGTTTAATTACGAGAAATTGGGAATAGGTTTTCCGTACAAATGTTATTTCAAACAGGCTCCACGCTAAGATCGGTTTTATCAAAAACCAAACCTCAAAATTCCAAAAATTGTAGGTAGGTGAGTCATCTAGACTTTTCAACGTAAGCCTTAGTGAACATAGAAATTACGCTAGAAGGGGGAATTTGAAAAATCTGAAATTTGCGAACACGCGTGGGATAATAACTAGGATCCAATTGAACTCGGCGAAGATTTTGGAAAAAAGGAGCAACGGAACTAAAAGAAAATTTAAAGAATCCGCGAATATTTTAGATTATTAGATTTTTGTATTAGTTGGTTGCCCATCCTTAGAGACGAAGTAAGTAAAAATAAGATAAATATAATTTAATGCCTCATGTGACTATGGAAATACATAAACAACGAACGAACTGTCATGGTTGACAACCAAATCGTTTTAAGAACGGAAGTAGATAACTTTCCGAAACGTGAGCTGACTTTAACTTTCATTTTCTATGTTTAAAAATGAATCATTATTTGTTTGCTTATAATTGTATTGAAACGTTTCTTATAGGATTTTGCAAACAGCAGGAAAAAATAACTATCTATAACTAAAAGAAAAACTATGTGTAAAAATATTAATGAAATCTTTGCATTCTTTCGAATTCAGGTGATCGAAAGAATGCAAAGATTTCATTAATACTTTTACACATAGTTTTTCTTTTAGTTATAGATAGTTATATTTTTCTGCTGTTTGCAAAATCCTATAAAGAATATGTTTCAATTTCATTTTCTAGTTTATAACATTATTCTAGTTTATATATTTTCAGGTGTGAGACATTTTGTGATAATCAAGTTTTCAAGAACCAACCTCTGTCTGATCCGTTTGGCGCAGAGGTTTTTTCATTAAAATTTTTAAATATTTTTTAGTGGCAAAATGCCCAACAAAAAGTAAGAAAATGCGCTTTATTTTAAAATGCGCAATACCAAATGGATTGATTGCAATAAGCCTCAGCAGAACAAAAATTTCCTATGTAGTAAGTTGTGCCATTCGTATACTGCAGTTTCATGCTTTTGGCCTTCGTCAGAACGGACCAGGTAGTAAGTACCCCAACAGATACAGATTTTCTCTCTCGTGCAAGCACAACAACAGTGTTTACGCAACTTGCAAGTGGATACATCTACCGACCACTTGTTGCAATTATTCGATGACCAAATAGCCAAACAAACATGAATTTCTAAAGATACCTATAATCCACAATAAATATGAACTGGTTTCCTGAGGGTTGTATATGTTAAATACTCCAAGATTCCTGTCTATACCCTCATATAAACACTACAACTAGTGCGCTAGTAGGTAATTACTTAAGAGCACATTTAAATAATGCTATATTGTTACAATGTATATTGAAGAATGCACGTTATTTTAAAATGCACAATACAAAATAGAAAATATACATTGCAACAATGTAGTATTATTTAAATGCGCCTTAAATAACTACTAGCGCACTAGCTGTAGTGTGTATAATATGAGGGACAATGATAGTATAGACAGTGCCAGTGCCGGTTTATGAACTTGTGCGCCCCTAGGCACTAGATTTTTTGGCGCCCCCCTTAGTGGCTAACAAAAACTAGCAAAAGAGCTGGCAAATAATAAAAAATAATTACATATGAACAAATATAGGTTGTGGAAATATATCATTAAATAAAATGAAACACACAAAACGAAACAAAACAAACTGTCTTTGCAGACTTAAAAAATATTTTCTCTTGCTTTTTCAGATACAAACTGACCTATTATGCTGTTGAAATTTATAACATTTAACAGATCACTATTTAAGTGCTGGATGGCTAATTCACTTAGTCTTTCGTTTTGTAACGAATTTCTTAAATAATTTTTTACATATTTTAATGTTGAAAAAAGATCTCACCCCCACACAGTTAATAACTGCAAAACTTAGAGAAATATTCGTAAAGCGACTTCTACGTTAGAAGTAAGACCTTTAGATCTAATAAATTTTAATATTTCTCCAGGACACTTTGGTCATTTCCATGGCGTCAAGAAAACTTTTAAACTGGACACATTCTTCAGAAGATTCGTTCTCAATATCGCTAATGTACAATTTCTGAATTTTTTTTGCTTGCAGGTTCACCACTAGTTTATTCGACAACGAGATTCACTCGTCGTCGGATAAATTTGTAATCATATTAAAGATACCAAGAATTTTTCGATTCATGTGTAGGCAGTTTGCCTTTTAATTAGCTCTTGAAGCAACCTGTCTAATATTTGCTAATATGTGTTTACCCGCATATCCGACTTTCCATCAAAATTAATGCTACTGGATGCTTCCCCTAGATGACGTTTAATAGTTTTTTACTCCTGTCAGACCAACTTTGTAATCAATACAATTTGTTATTACTTCTCCTTTTTCTTAATAATAGTTAAAATTGTGTCGAAGGCCTTTTACAAAATTCTGTAGAGATTTAAACAACTGCCGTTAACAGGTCTATATCTCGCAATGCTTTACTGCTTTTATTAAAAGTTTGAAGAATGTCATGCCATAGAACGATTTTTATGCAGAATTATTGTTACTGAGGATCGCCTTCGGCACCCCTAGACACGTGCCTAGACTGCCTGGTGGGTATCCGGCACTGGGTATAGAGAGGAATTAATATATGTTTAAAAGTGAATTATTTATTATTTGTTTGCTTATAGTAATGAAACATATTCTTTATAGGATTTTGCAAACAGCGGAAAGAAAAACTATGTATAAGAACTAAAAGAAAAACCATATGTAAAAATATTTATGAAATCTTTGCATTCTATCGATAACCTGACTTCTGGTTATGCTTATGTAATCAGTTAAAAATGAGAACAAAGGTCTGAAATTAATTTATTTACCTACCTTGTCTTTTACAATTTTTTCATTCTAATGAATTACATTTTCATAAAATCTCATTCAGTTTCTTGGAAATGCTTTGCCTTTGAAACGTTTTTCGTCCTTATTCTGGACTCATCACAAAAGCCCAAAGCCACTCATATCGATGTTCCATGCAAAACCAAGGCAATATCCATGAACAATAATAACAATAATAATAATAAAGTTTATTGAAAATATAAGATTACAGTGAGTGCTTAGTTTACGTACAAGTTTGACACTCAACAAACATTAAGTCCACAGAAGGTTGAACCTTTTGCGTGGACTGGGATTACCTTATTTTAGCTAGAGTAAGACTTTTTATTGTTTAGAGAGAATTTTAAACTAAGTAGTACTTCCCTCTCACGCTCGTGCATACAGATATAGAAACAAAGTTGTAAGAGACATTCTATGTCGGGTGTGCATAATAAGTATAACAATATAACTATTCTGAGATAGATAACTAAAATTGATTAAATTGATAAAATAAGTAACATAATCAAGTAATATAAATAAATGAAAAACTAAGAAAATAATAAAACAACAATAAAAATATAGTAGATACATGATTTACTTATTTTTTAGATCTATAAGTTGGTGTATATTGCTCCTTGCTTGGCCAATTATCCAATGCTTGATTTTAGTTCTAAAAATTTTGAAGGAGTTCAGACTTGTTATATAATCTGGTAAGATGTTATATAATTTAGGACCTATATACGAATAGCACCTTTGTCCTATAGTTTTACTCATTTTTGGTACTAGCAATGATTTTTCGTTTTGTCTGGTGCTGTATACGTGTTTAACTTTCCCTATGTTATTTCTGTTCTTGTACATTTGCAATAATACATTTTGACAATAAAGTTGTCTTGGGTCAAATAATTTGCTTTCCAAATAAATATTATCAGATGGGTATGTACATCTCTTGCTATATATTATTTTTAGGATCCATTTTTGTGCAGTTTCTACATGTTTTAAATAGCGATTGGTTGCACCACCCCATCCAATAATTCCATATGTACTATGTGATTGAGCCAAGGCATAATACATGATTTTAAAAATATTTTTGAAATATTTAAATTTTGGTAACAGACTCCTCAATTTTCTAAATAAATTATTTATATGTGTATCCCATTTTAGATGGGAGTCAATTAATAGTAATACCCATGTACTTTATGGTTGTTGCAGACTTTATTGTAAATTCAAGATTATCATGTTTTATGGTGATACAATTAAATTTTGGCAGCCCACTGACATAACTTGAGAAGGGCAAGTAAAATGTTTTATTGATATTTATTGTATGAAATATTTATATTTGACATTGACTGATAAAAAACAACAGATTTTCACCTATCTATTAGATAACTAGTATTGGAGCCTATATACTTAATGCATGTTTAAAAGTGAATTATTTATTATTTGTTTGCATATAGTAATGAAACATATTCATTATAGGATTTTGCAAACAGCGGAAAGAAAAACTATCTATGAGAACTAAAAGAAAAACTATATGTAAAAATATTAATGAAATCTTTGCATTCTTTCGATAACCTGACTTCTGGTTATGCTAACAAGTAAAAAATCTCATTTGCCATTCTCACTATAACACTAACATCCAACATAGTCCCCTACGACTAGCCAGATTAAGCTAGTATCTACATGATCCCCTACGATGTGTAAATTCAGTTAAAAATGAGAGCAAAGGCCTGAAATTAATTTATATGCCTACCTTGTCCTTAAAAATTTTTTCATTCTAACAAATTACATTTTCATAAAATCTCATTGAGTTTCTTGGAAATGCCTTTGAAACGTATTTTGTCTTTATTCAAGACTCATCAGAAAAGCCCAAAGCCACTCATAACGATGTTCCATGCAAAACCGAGGCAATATCGATGAATAAGTATGAAATATTTATATTTGACATTACTAGTTGGATGCTAGTGTTAAAATGAGAATGGCAAATAAGAATTTTTACTTGTTACCATAACCAGAAGTCAGGTTATCGAAAGAATGCAAAGATTTCATTAATATTTTTACATATAGTTTTTCTTTTAGTTCTCACAGACAGTTCTTCTTTCCGCTGTTTGCAAAATCCTATGAAGAATATGTTTCATTGCTATAAGCAAACAAATAAGAAATAATTCACTGTTAAGCATGCATAGAGTATATAGGCTCCAATACTAGTTAGCTAATAGATAGGTGAAGATCTGTTGTTTTTTATCAGTCAATGTCAAATATAAATATTTCATACTTATTCATGGATATTGCCTTGGTTTTGCATGGAACATCGTTATGAGTGACTTTGGGCTTTTCTGATGGGTCCAGAATAAGGAAGAAAAACGTTTTAAAGGCTAAGCATTTCCAAGAAACTGAATGAGATTTTATGAAAATGTAATTCATTAGAATGAAAAGTTTTTTAAGGACAAAGTAGGTAAATAAATTAATTTCAGGCCTTTGTTCTCATTTTTAACTTAATTTGCATATCGTAGGGGGATCATGTAGATACTAGTTTAATCTGCTTAGTCGTAGGGGACTATGTTGGATGCTAGTGTCATAATGAGAATGGCAAATAAGAATTTTTACTTGTTAGCATAACCAGAAGTCAAGTTAACGAAAGAATGCAAAGATTTCATTAATATTTTTACATATAGGTTTTCTTTTAGTTCTCATAGATAGTTTTTCTTTCCGCTGTTTGCAAAATCCTTTAAAGAATATGTTTCATTAATGTATGCTACCTCAGAGAACTATAGGTACCCATAAGAGCGGTGTAAGTTACAATATCTAATATATGGTTATTTATTAGTAAAAAAAGAAAACAGAACTCTTCGATAAATGGTTATTTCAGGTTATAATATGATTACTTCTGAATACTCTTCCCCACCAATTAGAGTAATGGATTTTATCTTTTCAGAGTTTTTATTGGTTTTAATTGCAAAACAATAATTCTAGTGGCAAGTTCTTATATTAATTCCAATGTCACCCCCCAATCAGATTATATAATTGTGTGTAAATTAGTAAATCCATATTGGATTTTACACTATACCACAAATGAGCCTTTACTTTAAACAGTCTAATATTTCAAATAATGGTAATTATGTATCGTATTTCAAGTTTATGGTTCTTAATTGATAGCAGTATTAACGCATATAAATGAGTATATAAATTAAGTTGCTATAATGTATGTATATTCAACAATAAAAATGTTTCAAAAATATTTATTGAGACATGAGGTGAAACGGTTGAAACATAAAGACAGTAAAAGACGTTTAAAGTATTTTTCAATTTGGATAACGAGAACCATTGTCGCTTTCCTTCTGTATATAACATGGGCAAGACAGGCATGATCTCTGTCTTATTACATTCGTCGTTCGATGCGACAATATGTCCTAAATTGTTTTATTTTCAGGATGAAACTGTAAAAGAAAGTTTTGCGGGAGACCAACTGGAAAATTGGATTCAACTTTTTGTGTGGGCCGACTACACACGGGCCTCGACGGAATCGATCGAAAATTCACTCATATTACATTTTTATCTATCTCAGATTTTTTATAACTCATATTCCTGCTGCAAAGCTTAAACTTTCCTATATGAACGCGGCGAAAGAAACTGCCATTTTATTTTTTCCAATTTGTGCCATTCTAATAAAAACAAATAGGTTTGGTGTTATGCCAAGAGAGGAAATATGGAACTGGGTTTATCTGGAATACATTACTGGCGGACAAGATATATTTTGTAATCTTATATCGATACGAGATTGTTTTCTGGGTATATTTATTGGAGCAGTTTCAGTACACATTAATATGTATGAGTAAAATGGAGATTACAAATTAAATGTATATTGATTGCATTGCATTTTTATATTCTTCTTTCCTACTAAAATAGATATGAGGTTATAAACTATTCTATATAATTTGGCAGCTAGTTGACAGATAAATTATAATTAGAGATATATCATTTTATGCTTCAATTATGTACTGAAATGACAAGGTCGTATTTGTTATTATTAAGTACAAAATTATACACTTCTTTCGCTAGTGAGGTTTCACCTAAAAGTACATTTTCAACTTTGTTGTAATTATGATAAAAAAAATCGGTAAAGGCATTTACACAGAACTTTCCTCTTTATTTGTGCATGGCGGCCACGCTAAAAAATTAATAACTATGAAATGACATTGAAAATAATAATCGGAATATAATTATTACTATTATTACAAAGAAAACCTGATAAGTTTTGGTGAAAAAAATATACAGAGTGCTTGTCCAACAGTAAAAGTTCAATATTAAATAAGAGGTGCCAAATATGGAAGGCTTGCGCAAATACCTTTACAAATATCCACCATGACTGAATTATTTCTTGGGATAACCATCCTGTACATTTTTCAATAAAAGTGTAATAGGTGCATATGCCAAATATTATTGCCATCTGTCACATTTTCAATTCCACATTCACGTAGTGGAATGGAAGTATAGTGGTGGTTAAAAAATTTCATATTTTTTGAAATTTTTCAAAAATGGTGGTAAAAAAATTTTCAGTTTTTTTCTTCTGAAATAGGTTTAGAATGTCATGAAACGTGGAATTTTAAATTTGAGTAGAAACGGAAGTTTCCTGCTATCCTATAGTAATGGTAAATTTTTCTTTTTAAATAGGTTTAGAATGCCATGAAACGTAACAATTTTAAATTTGAGCAAAGAAAAAAAAAATTTCTGTCTATTTTAGTGGTAAACATTTTTTTTAAATGTTGGAGAATTTTTTTTTTTCTGAAATAGGTTTAGAATGTCATGAAACGTGAAAATTTTAAATTTTAGCAAAAAAAAAATGTTTCCATCTATTGTACTGGTAAATTTTTTTCCAAAATGGTAAGAAAATGTTGCATTTTTTTTCCGAAATAGGTTTGGAATGTCATGAACCGTGCAAATTTCAAGTTTGAGCAAAAAAATGTTTCCTCTATTCTATAGTAAGTAGTGACAAACATTAAAATTCAAAAAATTTTTAAATATAAAAAAAAAAATTAAGTTTATTTGAATAGGTTTAGAATGCCATGGAAACGTGAAAATTTTGAATTTGAACAAAGAAAAAAATTTTCCATCAGTTTTAGTGGCAAATTTTTTTTAAAAAATGGTAAAATTATTTTTTTAAATAGGCTTTGAACGCTATGAAACGTGAAATTTAAAATTTGAACAAAGAAAAAAAAATTCCGTCTATTTTAGAGGTGGATAATTTTTCAAAAATGTTGGTGATAACAATTTTCAATTTTTTTTTTCGAAATAGGTTTAGCGTGTCATGAAACGTGGAAATTTTAAATTTGAGAAAACAAAAATTTTTTCATTATTTATTCCTTTTAGGCGGTCCACCCTGTATATTTTCCAGTGAAAGTTTAACCATTTCTTCGCTGACAGTAGCGTCAACTACCTACCAAATTTGACTGCTCTCCGTCAAGTAGTTTTTTAGTTAATGCACCAACAGACAGACAGACAGACAGACTGATGGAATTGAAAAACCTATATTTTCGAAATCTACGTGATCTGAAACGTCAAAATCCGAAAAAATCTCGGAAGGTGATTTTTTCTCGAATACAATACTTCCCTTCGGTATGCGAGGGAAGTAAAAATATGGTGGGTGTGTGGATCTATGGTATAAAATAATACTTTTCGAATTAAATGATGACGTTTTGAAATATGTATTTTTTGATTTTCAAAGTCTCTCTGCAAATTCTCTGAATGATTAATTTTAATTAAATTTCACAAATTTCATTAATTATTTACATATAATTAGCTATATTTGTCAAATTTGCAGAAGTAGACTACGATAATTTTGGTTAAGTACAGGTTATTATAACCACACAAACATTGTTTTATACAATAGTTAATTACAATAGTTAGTTGCTCAGAGAGCAACTCTATTTATGAAATTTAAGTATTAGCATAACGCCACTATACATTTAAAAATACCTGTACATTTAAATATAATTTTAGAACATGCCCCTCTTGAGATCCTGTAATTTTTATTTGAAAATTTTTTAAATTTCAAATGGTTGAGAAGATTGACCCACCACACACTATTGACTCACCCTGTATTTAAATTAATTTAATAAACGTTTGGCAAATTTTTGTCAACTCAGTAGATCACGAGGTAGGTCTGTTGATGTACATCAACGGGTTGTCAATAAATATAAATTACATAGATATTATTAGAGATTAATATGCGTTCCAGCTTCCAGGACATTTGTCTTAATGTTTATTATTATTATGCAAATTATCTCCTGATAAACTAAATATCCTTTAACATATTCCGGAACCGATATAATAATAATCGAAATTTAAAAATGCAGAACATGATTTTCTGTGATTATATGCTTTATATGCGTAATCTGTAGAGGTTCCTCTATTAATAATAAATGTCTTGCTAAAGCTCCTTATTCTCAATATCAGATTATCGAGGGTCTCATGGAGAAGAGCGTTCCTCCGCTCCTGAATAAACTTAGCATGTCGTGGCGGATATTAAAATCATTATTTTGCACTAGAACCCTTCTTTGAAGGATACTTGACCTTATCGAACGTTTGCGGTTTGACATTATACGCTCGATACCATATTCAAAATGATCCGAATTCACGAGCAAAACTTCCTGCAGGATGTGAAAGAAAGCAGCTTTTATATGTGTTCAGTTTTGCTATTATTTCCAGATCAAAGGTTGGGATGTAATCTACTTATCCTCACATATTTTACGTATCTTGATCAGTTGTTTAGCTTTTATGTTCAATTAATCTAAATAATTTAATTATCTTAGGTTAGGTATTAACGAGGGCGGTAAAAAAATAACACCAGAATTCCACGTCAAATAAAAATCCATCAGTATTAATTTCTAAAATTATGTTAGTTCACGAAATTCGAATGACTAACAAAGTTAAGAGAAATTGATATTTTATTCTAGAGCTTCTTAACGAATTCCACACGTATGTTTTTCTAGTAAGGTATCGGAAATTGTTACCGTTACCTCGAAAATTATGATTTCAAACCAGTTGCAAGCGTTTTTAAAAGTAATAACAAATAAACAGTATAAATCAATTCAGTAAAATGTTCCCAAAATGCTTCTTTAAAAAATACTATAATTACTCCCACATTCTCGTAATTGGAGTTGAAGTACGGTAATCGTAAAAAAGTCTTTCTGTTCATTTAAATTGTCTATCTGTACGGTTTACGATATTAACTTGAATGGTTCAGGTATGTATTATAACGAGATCTGGAATTATTCATATTTTACGTATATTTCGTTGAAGGGATGGAGATAAAATAGGGGTAAATATGTAAAGCAAGCTTTTTATGTCATCACTACAATGGCTAGGCGATCTTCCTCTGCTTCTGAAAGCCTCGAATCTTGAACTCCAGTCTGGGATCTCTTTTGTCCATCTACCGTCTTTCATTCTAGAGACTTGACCCGCCCAGTTCTATTTCAGAACTAAGATATCTTCGACAGCATCTCGTACTCCTGTATTTCACCTAATATTTTGGTTAGGAATTCTGTCTCGAAGAATAAAACCCAACATTGACCTCTTTATCCTGAGTTGCATTACCTGTATTTTGTTGATGTTCTCTTTTGTCAGTGTAAGTGTCTCCACGCCATATGTTAGTACAGGAAGCACGCATTAGTTAAAGACCTTCTTCTTTAAACATATTGGGAGGTCAGATGTGAATGTAGGTTTTAATTTACCTAATGCTGCCCAAGCTAGGCCTATTCTGCACTGGATTTCATGTGTTTGGTTATCTCATCCAATGTTGATCTCATGGACAAGGTAGTTATATACGTGTGTTTGATCTATATATCCGTTATCAATTTTTATAGTATCACATAGGACAAGATTTGTCATGAACTGGGTTTTTGATAGATTTATTTTCAAACCTACCTTTCCCGCCGCCTCATGTAGCGTCTGCAGCATATGCTGCGCCTCTTGCATACTGTCCGCTGTTAAGATAATATCATCAGCAAAACAAAGGCGGCTTAACTCTTCTCCAACGATGTTTATTCCCACGTGCTCCCAGTTTACTTTATTGATCACAGTTTGTAGCAGTGTGACGAATAGTTTGGGGGATAGTGCATCGCCGTGTCTTAATCCTCTCTCGATTTTAAATTTGTTAGTGTGTTGGTTGTCTGCTATTCTAACCTTTGCTGTTGCAGTTCTAGAAATATATTTAATTGGTGTTGAATAACGGTGGTCAATGAGACATTCTGCAGGTGTTAGAAGTTTTTTTTTTCGAAGTCCACAAATATCAGTACTAGTGGTTTGTTGTACTCAGTACTTTTTTCAATGAGCTTTATTGTGAGGAGGTGGTTGTTTGTACCATAACCCGTTCTGAAACCTGTCTGTTCTCTTGTGAGAACTCTGTTAGATAGATGGTAATACATTCAAGTTAGCGGCTACATATCCGATAATTTTATTGCAGACTTCAAGGGTACCCCAGAACTCAATTCTTGGTCCATTCTTTTTCGTTATTTTCATTAGCGATATTTCCAATAAGCTGAATATTCTATATCTGTATATGTTAATGATGTTAATATTATCTGCCAAAATAACTTTACTGCCGACTGTACAATTTTGCGAGACATTTTTAGTCTAATATATACTTGACGTAAAGAAACAATATGTTCTGGAATGAAAGCACATTACAAACTTACCATGATTTCGTAAAAACATTCAGGGTGCTCGTCGTAAAAAGTAGATAATTAAGAAGATTAAGGAGGAAAACAATACTTAGAATATAGTTGAAAATATTGCTTTTAATTAAAAAAAACTGCTGGCTACTTCCACATCCAGAGTTTCCATCCAAGACCCTTTAACGGAAACATTGAAATCGAAAAACATAATAAAGGAATCTGAGGCCTTGGATTCTGGAATATACACCAAATCTCAAGTTTCTGTACTCTTCCCAGCTCGCTTTAATAATTTTTTCCTCATTTACCTCTACTTACCCCCTACTCCTTTAACGGAATCATCTCAAAATATAATCTGGTTCCTGGTGTCATTATACTATATACGTGTACCAAATTTCAAGCGAAAATTTCAATTTCATATTGCCAACCCTTTTAAAAATGGAGAAAGTTAGTGGTGGGAGCGGGAGGGGTGTTGAAAATATTATAAAAATACTTGAGGTCTTGGCTTCTAGTATATACGCCAAATCCCAATTTACTGTACTCTTGCCATCTTACAATTATCGGATCTCATCATGGTATACACGGTGATTTACCACAACATGCGGAAAATAAAATGGTGTACTAGTTTTCTATGTGGGAAACCAACTGCAAAATTTTAGAATGATCCGAAATAATTTAGCACATTTTTTGCATTAAAACTTGTAATGATACGCTACTCAACCACGGAATTTGGCTACCCTTAATGCTTCAATTGTTTGCGCGTATTTACGCGTGCGCTGCTTCGTGTCTTTTTCAAGCGATCATAAGTTGGTTACGTATGGTCAGTTTCTTTCCGGCTTCCGTTTGGATTCTTACGTTTTGAAAATTATATTCGTAGATCGATACCGGTCAATATGCCAGCGTTTACATTGCATTAATACTACGATATGATTTTAACTTATAGTGCAGTGAATGAAAACCTTGCAGCCGCCGTACGAGAATATGAAAGAAAATTTCCTGGCAGGCGTGTGCCAATTGAAAGAACAAGGAGCTCAGATATCACTCCTATGGATTTTTTTTGTGGGGTTACATGAAGAGTTTGGTGTACGCTAAGTCAACAGACTCCCTAGAACAGTTACAACAAGCCATTGACAATGCCTCGAATCTAATTCTTGATCAAAGGGACAAATGTGATCGCATACACAAAAATATTAGAGTGTATTGAGTGTCAATGGTCACACATACGAACATAGTCTTTGACTTTTCGTTACTTTTAAGTTTTCTGGTGTGCTGTGTTCTACAAAAATTATTTTAATTTCTGCTATTTTTATTGTGTAGTTAAATCCAAAAAGTCACCTCTAACCCCGCCAGCTTCGCTGCCAGTCCCAAGTCTGATAAAGGAAGAGGGGAAGTGATATGGCTGCACCACGTTACGACAGATTGGTTAAAGTCATAGGCAGCGCATTTCTACAAAAAAATAAGGTAATATTTTTTTGTCATATTTTTTAATTTTTAATTTTTTTAACTGCTCTCGGTGGGGAAAACTTCCTTATCTTGTGGTAAATTACTCTGTATATGTGTACCAAATTTCAAGTCAATATCTTAAACCTTTGCTGAGAAATCGTGCGCACAAGAGAAGTTACAAATCGACACACATTCTTTCGCTCAAATTTAAAACCTCGACGTCTTATGTCATTCTAAGTCTATTTCAACGAAAAAAAATTTTGATTTTTTTTTTATGATTACTATGCTTCGAGTGGAAGCATAGTAATCCACTACGTGGATGTGGAAGTAAAAACTTACAGGATAACGACTCAATAGAAAATACAAGATATCGAAATATATATTATTCTTCTCAGATTCGAAAGATTATGCTATCAATTTTACAATAAAATATTGTTAGAATAATACTATTATGAAAAAATCGAAAGTTGCAGTAGGGCCCTGCCGACTACGAAAGCGTATTTGAACAATAGAAATAAAAATATATTGGCTGCGTACTTAATCTCAGTGGCATCCTGTAAAAATGAATTGAGCCGTATTTAAGCAAAACGTTGATCAAATAGATCGATCAAATTGGGCGAATTAGCTGTCGACTGCACTCGAATGCAATTTTTATTGTTTTTATAATAAGGATCATTAAGCCAGAGAGTGTAGACAAGAACATGTTTTGTATATTAAATGTATGCATTTAGATAAAGAGGAATATTATTATTTTTATTGTGAGCAAACTTAATAATTATATATTTGTATCTTGGAGTCTACTAACGCAAGTCGAACTTTGTTGCTAAACAAATAATTGTGTTTCTATGAAACTTTATATATTTCTTTAATTCAATTAAAATAAAAATATACTGATAAAACGTAGTTTTCTCGTTATTCCAAGTGAACGAATGATGCATTCAAGTTCGGAATTGTGAGTGGAGTTTTTGTTAAATTACTGGGTTTGACTCTCCATAATAATAATTTGATGACAAAGTTCTGGAAATAATGAGGTTAGCAATTTTTCGTCTCATTTTACTCATCAAATATGAGTCCCCTATCGAATATTTTCAGCATGAAGGACAGAATTTACATATAACTTATTCAATATCTGCAACACATTTAAAAATTTGAGCGTTTCAGAGAAATAAACGTACTATAAACGTTACTATAATAAATGCTTGCTTGTTTTCATAACATGGAAGCAAATGAAATGCAATTTTTTGAGATTACAGCATCGATCAAATGTAATTATTAGTAGAATAACAAGTTGGATTGGTATTTGACAGCATGTGCATGTCGTTACAGTAAAACCCATTGTGGCTACTGATATATGTCGTGCTGTATTTCGTAAAATGTTCCCCGCAAATATCACTTGTGTTTTTAAATTGCATCTATAACTTTTCTCTGATTTAATGTCCAGAGTTAATGTTCTCATAAAAATTGTAACCATATGTAGATTAGATAATAGTACATAGCCGGATCCTTACCGATGTGTAAATATTCCAATTTCCCTACTTTTATATTATGAATCCACAAAGTGTTAGAGCTAGGTTTCTACAATTTAATTAGAAAGAAAAACCTCCAGGCAAATTTCATGTAAATACTGTAATATAGCTCATACAGAGACGAGCTAAAAACTACCCGCAATGACTTAAAAACTTAGTCACAAATAATTATCACTGATGTCACTAAGATTAATTAGAAATACCCATGAAGTAGGTGAATCAGTTATTACAAGTGTGGACACAAATAACATAAAGCTACATAAACTCACTCATTTTGAGAAGATATACGCGAAAAATGTACCTACTTATAATAAATCAATCAAGAAGTAACAACACATTAATAATTGTGAATATCAAAACTATGCGCTGCTTATTACAATTATTCGTATGTAGTAGCAATTATTCAGCCTTTCGAAAGTATCCTCTGGATAATTAAGAGGTTGCGTTGAATTTCACAATGTCATTTCCTACCGACTGAAAATAACTGAAAACGTTAGTACTGATGATTCTAAAGAAGAAAGTGAAACGCAGCTGGTGGGCCGTTCTAAGGGGAGGTAATGATGAAATCACGAAAAGAAGTCATTTCCTACCAGTTTAATTTTTTTTGCAGAAAATTGACGTTGACGAATAAACAGGAAAAAGGCTTCAGCTACGTCGAGAAAAGGTCGAAATGCTTCAGCTGTACCCTCGAAGTGTACAGAAAAAAATAGTTTTTCAAGTGATTTCCTATCGCATCAACTTGAAATATATAATAGCTGATATCATAGAAGGTGTGAAAAAATTATTCAGCTGCATGCTTAATGGACTAAAGAGCTTCAGCCCATAGTAATTAGTTTACAGTTCAAGGAGTCGTTTACATTGAACGACTTGTTCATGAGCGACCCAAAACTAATAGTATCCTACAGTTGGTCTCAGCCCTTGGCAACGAATAGACGTTTTATGCATTCTATTTCTTCACTATGTCTGACTTTTTGTATAGATGATGGTTCCGATGAAAGTGTCGAAGAATATTTTGATTTGGGAATAGATAATTCAATGGATGTTAATTATTAATATTATTAATTAAAGCGAAACATTTTTCGATGTTTTTATAATTGCAAGAAAATAAGTATTATTTCAAGAAAATTAATAATTTTATTTAAATTCTCTGCAAATATTCAATTCGGTTTCACGGAAAGTTTTTTGAAGGATCATCGCCAGTCGCTGCAGATAAGTTGAAGTGATACCCTACTCCTTGAAATTTTGTAAATTTTCTTGACTAATTGCCCATTTCACAAAAAAATACTTCAGTTGACCATATCCCGACCAAACATCTTCAGCTGGTCTAATTGTTTTTCCGCGCGGAAGTCGAACTCAATACCACGAGAGGAATTTTTATAGAACTTGCTGAAAATCTTTAGTCCATTAAGCATACAGGTGAATAATTTTTTTCACACTTTTTATGATAACAGCTCTCATATCTTTCAAGTTGATGCACTAGGAAATCACTTGAAAAACTTTTTTTTCTGTAGACTTCGGGGATGCAGCTGAAGCATGTCGGCTCTTTCTCGACGCAGCTGAAGCACTATCTTCACTTCCTCTTTTCCATAATAAGTACTAACGTTTACAGTTATTTTCGATCGGCAAGAAATCACTTCTTGAAATTCAACGGCCATCCTTGACTTAATTTTCGAACTTTTAAAATCCTATTTAGAAAATCGAATGCATTCAGTCTGCTTAAATAGAATATCTTCAGAGGTGTTACATATTATTATAAACTGGGGGGTACCAAATTTTGAGCCCAGTTTTATGTCTGGTTTACATTAATTATATGCCAAATACCTTCGAGAATATCAACTGCATATTTTATGCAGATGACTCAACTTTATCTCTGACCCTAACTTGGAGAATTTAATGTTAAAAAAGAAATGGATGGTTTTCACCTAACGCTCTTGCACTTAACGAAAAGAAAACTGTAAAACTTATATCAAATATACGTGAACTGAGCAATCTACCAAATAACCCCACTAGTAGAAAATTTCTAGGTGTTATTATTTACTAATACTTACGATAGAACGATCATGTTGATTATCTTGCTGAAGTGAACAGCTATCAAAAAGTATATATGCTTTTAGACAGTTGTCAAATTCATTTTCGTCGGATGTATTAAGAACTACGTATTACGCACTACGCTACTCTTGACTATCTTATGGCACTCTCGCCTGGGGGCATTCTTCTGGAAGACTTGTTGGTGGTTTGGGATACCAGGCAGATACCTAACACCTCTTTATTTATCACACATGTTCATAATAGCTTACCTACTTTTAACACCTATATTGACTTTCATCAGTATGAAACACGTTGTAAAGATAACATAAGATAGTGGATTGTGTGAGTCAGAAAAAAAACCCGAAAAACCCGACTATTGCCTGATGCATTTCGAGGATTCTGAACACCATGGTGGAGGCAGAATTTCTCGCTGGGGTAATCCACCCCCGAAAATGGCCAAAAAACACCCACAAACGGAGTCCAACTCGTATTGATAACGTCTCACGAAATCCAACTTATTAATTCCCCGTTTTAGAGCATATCAGTCATAGGGAGGACACTGGGATGCGCGCGTGTCACCCGCCCACCCCCTCAATTTCCAACAACGACCCATCAAAGGACTGAGAGAGCGCTTACCGCATACCATGGGCAAAGATAATTTCCCACCATTGTTGAGGATCTCAAACACGGGGAGGACCATGAAAATCGAGTTTGACACCCGCCGACCCCCTCAACGGCCAATAACCACCCTCCAAAGGGGCGGAAGAGCGCTCTCATCATATCACTGGAAAGAAAGCGGGGATCACCAAGTAAGAGTCCCTCAAACAATTGTAACACGCGTTAAACCTCATTTGGACGTGGTTTTGGCCGTTGCGGGGGTGAGTCATCCCAACGTTGCATCAGACAATAGTCGGGTTTTCGTCCGACTCCCACAATCCACTAGGCACTGAATTTACCAGTTTAACTAGAGGACACACCATTGTGAATTACCATAGTATTAATTTATACAACCTATTGGCTGACCGTATTAGAGTTATTAGAGTTGTATCTAAACAAAAATTTAGATCTACAATGGAAGAGTAGTGAGAGAAATTTGAACTTGTAATTTTACTTCCACATTCCACGTAGTGGATTGGAAGTATAGTAATCGCAAAAAAATTTTCAAAAATTTTTATTCGTGAAATAGGTTAGAATGTCATGAAACGTCGAGATATTAAATTTGAGCGAAAAAAAAAAATTTCTGTCTGTCTGTCGGTCTGTCTGTCGGTCTGTCTGTCTGTCGGTCTGTCTGTAACTTTTTTTGTCCGCACGCTTTCTCCGGAACGGTTTAAGATATTGACCTGAAATTTTGTACACGTATATATTATAACGAGATCTGGAACTGGATTGTGGATTTTTGAGGAAATCCGGTGAAGGGTTGGGGGTTAAATAGGGGTAAATAGGGGGAAATAAGTAAAGCAAGCTTGTAAGAGTACAGAAACTTGAAATTCGGTGTATGTACTAGAAGTTAAGGCCTCAGATTTTTTTATAATATTTTTCAACCCCCCACCACCCCTACCCCATTAAAGGGGTTGATAAAATAAAGTTGAGATATTCATTTGAAATTTCGTACACGTATGTATTATAACGATGTCTAGAATTAGATTATATTTTGGAATGATTCCGTTGAAGGGTTGGTGGTTAATTTGGGGTAAATAGAGGAATATAAGTAAAACAAGTTGGTAAGAGTACAGAAACTTGAAATTCGGTGTATGTGCTAGAAGCCAAAGCGTCAGATTTTTTAATAATATTTTTCAACCCCCACCACCCCTACTCCAATTTGAAAAGGGTTGGTAAAATAAAATTGAGATATTCATTTGAAATTTTCTACACGTATGTATTATAACGACATCTGGAACTAGATTATATTTTGAGATAATTCCGTTGAAGGGTTGGGGGTTAAATAGGGGTAAATAGGGGAAAATAAATAAAGCAAGCTGGTAAGACTACAGAAACTTGAAATTCGGTGTATGTACTAGAAGCCAAGGTCTCAGATTATTTATAATATTTTTCAACCCCCACCACCACTTCATTATTAAAAGGTTTGATAAAATAAAATCGAGATATTCATTTGAAATTTGGTACACGTATGAATTATAACGACATCTGGAACTAGATTATACTTTGAGATGATTCCGTTGAAGGGTTGGGGGTTATTTAGGGGTCAATAGTGGGAAATAAGTAAAGCAAGCTGGTATGAGTACAGAAACTTGAAATTCGGTGTATGTACAAGAAGTTAAGGCCTCATATTTTTTTATAATATTTTTCAAACTCTACCACCTCAGCTTCATTATTAATACGATTGATAACATCAAATTGAGATATTCACTTGAAAGTTAGTACACATATGTATTGTAGTGACATCTGATTGAGATGACTCCATTGAGGTGGTAGGTTGTAAATAGTGGAAAATAAGTACGGTAAACTAGAAACTTCATTTTTAACGTATATGGTAGAAACCAACTCCTCAAACTTTTCTATGACATCTACCCCAAATATTATTAAAATTCTATGACCAATAATTTCCACATACTAGAGTGCAAATATAGTCAAGATGTTTCCTTTAAAGTGACTTGGACGAATAATCTGGATGTGGAAGTAGTGATTCCTTAGGCAGCGGTTTTTCTTCTCTACTTTTGTTCTGTAATATGACTTTATTGTTAACGATTTTTAATGTAGCATTTTACTCCATTCACTATAATTTCATCCACTTTTGCATGAATTTTAAATCTCTTGTATTGTCTTATACTTATTTGTAAGTGTATTTTTGTTCGACGTGTGTACTATTATATAATTTTTAACAAGAATAAATCTATCTAAAACATTTTTCTCGAGATAAGTTGCCGAAAAGTAATATAATTACAGTTTATTATCAAAAATTAAGTCCCTCACGCTAAAGCTAATAGGATTTAATCCACATTTACACTATATTCTCATACAACTATGCTTTAGAAAATGTTTTACTGACAAAACTAAACGCACTAGTTATTATACATAATATCTTAAATAAGGAACATACAATGTTTTTAATTTTTTAAATTCTCTTCACTCCTCCATTTTTGAGATATTCACGGATAACATGAGGGCTCAGTATATTTGAATCCAGTGGCGGATCTAAGGAAAAAGGCCCAGGTGGCAAACGCTTTGAAGGGCCCATTTTTTTCGGATGATAACCTATATAATCTACAGTATAAAATTACCCCATGTTTGGTATATAATTAAATAAATAAATTATATTCGTTAATATGTTCGAAAATGTGCGCCATGCCATGTTTTTGCTTCATCGATAATTTGCTTATCCAGTTTGTAACGAATATCTGCTTTCTGAAGAAATGTTGCGGCAGCTACGGCATTATTGAGATGCGCTTTACTCAATCCGTGTTGCAAAACAGATTGAAAACAATGTTTCCAGTCCGTAAAACATATGTACCACATGCTTTTCTTTGTAGCTTAATCTCCAAATAACCAGCAGTAGTGACAATAAGTATACTGTTTCGTCGGTGAGTAGGACAACCAGGGACTGCAGTTATTTGCTGCTAAAAGCTTTTTTTATTTTGGTAGTGCAATGAAGAATTGAAACGTCGTTTATCAGTAGATTGTTGAAATTCTCCATTAGGCATATCGCATTCTTTAGGTTGGCAAGGTCCTGCTATCAATAAAGTCCTTGAGGCCTCGCTCAAAAAAGCATAACGTTAAAAAATTTCTTTATCACTTTCAAATGCATTAATTGGACGTATTCGAAATTCAGGCGTGAGTTCGGCTTTGTTTTTCTCGCATAAAGCAGGGGGTTCTGTAGCAGATTCCGGTCCATCATATTCGTTTTGATGTTGATGTTGAACAAATTTAGAATACGATTTTGGGACGGATTCATTTTGAGTTAAAGATTTGTTCTCATCCTGCACAGGGCTTTCTTCAATTGTTTCATCTATATAGGCTCATTTGGACTTACTGCAGATGATTGTTTGCTATTTTCAGTGGATGTAGTAGAACCATCAAACTGAAAAAAATTGCTAACTTTTGTTTGTTTACGGTCATTTGCCGCCTCCTCCAGTTTTCGCTTCTCTTTTTCTTTTCTCTTCATAAATCCACTTTTTGGCCTGGTATTTGTTTCCATTATTAGATTCTAAATCCACAAAAAAATACAGGAAATCAAAAGATACATCTAAATTTTGTTTATTTTTATTAGTGAAAACTGAAAACAGTAAAGTAAACGAAATTCGAAACATTTTTTATAGAAATAATATATGTATCTCATCCATTCCTAAAACCTAAAGCAACTCGTTTATTCAGCTTCAAAAGATTTATTCAATAAAAACACAAAACATCTCCGATTTCTGTTGTTAGAATTTGACTTCAAACTTCCGTTTCTCTTACTGCTTTCATAGTTTCATACATTCACCCTTTGAATTCTTTCGTATTCGTAGACTATTTAATTATTTCTAAGGGCAAGTAAAAATCCAATAAATTAACACATAAGTATAAGAAATAGATACTACATTACTACATAGACTGTTTTTTAAAACTGAGATTTTAATACAAATAAATTACTATTCAGTAACTGAAGGCTACATTTTATAAAAAAAAATATGGATAAAGTGTAATTTCTAACCTTTTATAACGGAACCTCCCTCTCAAGTTTGAATAATAATAAGGGTAAACAGAAAGTGTTAAAGTAATATAGTAAACAACTTTATTTCAGAGGCTTCAGATATCGATAAAAGCAATAGCATTCACACAACTTAACTGTTACTCGATCAAGTATCGCACACGAACTGAATTTTGGAATGTAAGGTAACCCAAGTGCAGAAGGGCATCTCTAGAAAAATGTTATAAGCGTGGTGAGAAATAACCACGCATACGTGGTGTTCTCGTAGAGCGCGCGGCCATATATTTTGACATCTTTAACCCTTTCCGGACTAATATCGTACGCAAGCGACGGATGCATTGTCTTCGAAATTAAAAAAAAAAATTCCCTACTTTTTTGAGGGCCCTTTCGCACAGGGGCCCAGGTGGCATCTGCTCATTGGCCGCCCGGTTAGATCCGCCGCTGTTTGAATCAGATATTACTTTCATTTAATCTAGACCATTTGAAATAAATTTATATATGTTATAAAAGCAGGTGTAAGCCTTAAACCGTTTTGATTAAATTTAAGCATCTACAGTAACTACTGTAATTTTAATAGAATGCAACCATTCTCTAGGAAAAGTGGTGCGAATAATGAGAGTTAGTAAATCTCTTTTCCTCGTAGGAAAGCCACAACGGTATGTGCATGCCGACTTTTCAGAATGTGGAAAGGCGAAAACAGAGTCACTTCTCAGAATCTACAAAACATATTGTTGGAACTTGGGAACTCGCAAACTTCCAACTCTAGTATTTTTAATGACACCTTACATAGTTGTGTCTATAAAGCTAAATTATAATTACCTACATGAACGTAAACTTACAGACCTTAATTAACAGTAACTCGAATTATGCAAGGCAAAACTATAAGAGCTGGAAAATTGAAGTTTGTTCATGTGTACTGACGCTTCATATTAAAAATTGTAATAACCGTTTGATCTAGTCGACAACTGCTGAAAAATTAAACACAGTTTAACTTACATTACGTTAAAGTAATTAACGAGCTGAAAGTATTTTTTATTCGTATGCACTTTACCGTAACAATATAGAAATGTAATTTAAGTCAGTTAAAATTGGACAGCCTTGATATTTCACACGCTTATCAAAGAGTTCTTTAAAATTACTCAGTAAATATTATTCAGCTCCACCTAATAACGAGTTATGTATAACGTAAGAAATATTTCATAAACGGAATTACAGAATATGCAGAAATCTTATGAAGCAAACCGATGTTTTTTCTAAAAAAAAAGAAAAAGAAAATGATACCAATAAGATAGTAAGAGAATGAAATAATATGATTTTCTTGGAAGACATATATTGGTTGATATTTTGGTGTATCTACCGAAATGTAGATATTGCTGTAGGAGCAAAATATATGCCAAAGACTATAATAGTATTCAATGAGCCTGTAATAACCATTATATGAGAGTAGGAATACTATTCTTTGTCCACGACTATAATGTGAATTTTTAGCTCTGTTCTATAAAAGAAAATTTTAGGCTTTATAGCTTTATTTAACAAAATTTATTCAATATTAACATAACAACTTATTTTTTAAAAGATACTACCACTAACTATTTACTTAATTATATTAATAGTTATATTAACGTTAGAGCAATGCGCCAATTGAATGAATGGTAAAGAATGAACATCTAAATTAATGTGTTATTATTATTTGTGGATGTAAATTCATTGTATTTACATTGGGGACTAGTGGAACGATTATTAACTTGATCTACGGAGTTCGATATTGTATGGACTGTGTCCATTTTATTTTTGATGTACTCATCAATGTAGGCTCTCGCTAGCTATTAGTTTATCCGTTACGTAGTGGAATAAATATAAAACATTGATTGATAATTTTGTAACAGCAATATTATGATTTCATACCAGCTGGAGTATCACCACCACCAGGAGTATATATATATCTGAGTTTTGAGGTCCCAAAGCCTATTGCGTTTTTTTTGCAGTTTTGTTTTTTGAAAAGCGTTGGACAAAATGTTTCTAGAGGTCTGATCGGGATAAACTGGAAACCAGAAACCTTCGCAATTAAAATTACAACAAATCTGCATTGGTTTTGGGTCAATTGAGTACGTACATAATGTGCAAAATGGAATAAAATGCCTAAAAGCGTTTATTTTTATTTCAACACCCAGGGACGTCAAGAATTCCGATCGGCTTCAAACTTTCAAAAAATATGCCTTTTGTTGAAAATAAAACATTTTGAAATGTTGGTACCCAAATATTGAAGCTTGTAGACTCAAATTAATTTGTTATCTAAAATTTGAAATGCCCGCCATTTGGTCCAAAATGGATACATATTTTCCAAAACGTAGTTCTGGATGCCAGTTTTCCGACGACATTAAAAAAAAATTCTTTCAAAGTAATTTTGACCACTTTTTTGGCAGTTATGTTTAAGCCAAATGACAACAAATAGATTTTCTCGGCCATTTTGAAAATTTTTTACCAGAATAGAAAGAGAATTGCGAGAACTTCAATTAAAAAAGAAACTGAATTTTCGTCTATCTGAACTCGAGATATTTAACTTTTAGCATCTTGTAAAAAGATAAATAGCAGTAAATACACACACAAAGAAACAGAATTGCCAGAAATGGCCGAGAGAAAATCTACCTGTTGTCACTTGGTAAATAAATGCCAACAAAAGCAGCCAAAATTACTTTAAAAGATTTTTCTTAATGTCATCGGAAAGTTGGCGTCCAGAACTACATTTTGAAAAAGAAGATCCATTTTGGACTTAACGGCACAAGATGGCGGGCAGTTCAAATTTCAGATAACAAATTCATTTGCGTCTACAAGTTCCAATATTTGGACACCAAAATTTCAAGGTGTTTTGTTTCCAACAAAAGGTGTATTTTCTGAAAGTGTGAAGCCGATCAGATCTCTTGATGTCCCTGGGCGCAATAATGAAAAAAATGGCTTTTTATCCAGTTTATTCCAATTTGTATGTTATGTACCTACTCAAATGACCTAAAACCAACGCAGATTTGTTGGAATTTTAATTGTGAAGGTTTTTGGTTTTTATTTAGTTTGTCCCGGTCGGACCTTTAGAACCGAAGATATTCACCCTTTTACCTAAAAGAACGCTTTAAAAAAAAAAACAAAATTGTTCATAAAAGAAAACGCAATAGGAGTGTGGAACTTCAAAACTCAGATTTATACTCCTGGTAATACCTCAGAAGATATGAAATCATGCTATTGATGTTACAAGACTATGCATATTTCATCGTATATTTGTTTTTTTTACTGCACTAACCGTAAATTTATTAATACCGATTCCTTGTGCTGTACACTTGTACACTTCCCGTTTTGATAATTCAAAAAAATATATGTTACATGTAAAGTTAGGTGGACGGAGATCGATACATTTCTTTCAAATTTTGTAAAAGTTATGGTAATTTTAAATTTGCGTGTAATTTTTGTTTTTGTGTTTTGCTTTGGGGGTTGTTTGGACACCGATATCTCCAGACAAATTTGGGGGGTGTATACACAAGCTAAATAAGATGCAATAACATAAACAATACATTTTTACTTTTCAATGTTCCACGGAAGTCAAAGTCTATTGTTTTAAAATCTATCTTCACCGTGGACAAGTTTCTTTTGCTGACTTTACTTCCATATCCACGTAGTGGATTGGAAGTATAGTAATCGTGAAAAAAATTTCAATTTTTTTTTTCTTGAAATAGGTTTAGAATGTCATGAAACGTCGAGATTTTAAATTTGAGCGAAAGCAAAACTCTGTCTGTCTCTCGGCCTGTTGGTCTGTCGGTCTGTCTGTCTAACTTTTTTTCTCCGCACGTTTTCTCCGGAACGGTTTAAGATATTAATTTGAAATTTTTTACAATATTTTCTATTCCCCCACCAACCACCACTTCATTATTAAAGGGGTTGATAAAATAAAACAGAGATATTCACTTGAAATTTGGTATACGTATATATTATAATGACATTAGGAACCAGATTATATTTTGGTATTATTCCGTTGATGGGTTGGGGGGTAAATAGGGGAAAATAACGTAAGTAAGCTGGTAAGAGTACAGAAACTTGAAATTCGGTGTACGTACTAGAAACCAAGGCATCAGATTTTTTTATAATATTTTTCAACCACCCCACCGCCCCTACTCCATTATTAAACGGGTTGATGAGATAAAATTGAGATATTCACTTGAAATTTGGTATACGTTTGTATTATAACGACATCTGGAACTAGATTATGTTTTGAGATAATTCCGTTGAAGGGTTGGGGGTTAAATAGGAGTAAATAAAGGAAACTAAGTAAAGCAAGTTGGTAAGAGTACAGAAATTTGGAATTTGGTGTATATACTAGAAGCGAAGGCCTCAGGTTTTTTTTATAAGATTTTCCATGCCCCCACCACCCCCCTACGACCACTCCCTTATTAAAAGAGTTGATAAAATTAAGTTGAGATTTTTCACTTGAAACTTTGTACACGTATGTATTATAACGACATCTGAAACAAGATTATATTTTGACACGATTCCGTTGAAGGAGTGGGGGGTAAGTAGAGATAAATGGGGAAAAAAGTAAAGCATGCTGTGAGAGTACAGAAACTTGGGATTTGTTGTAGGTATATACTAGAAACCAAGTTCTCAGATTTCTTTCTAATATTTTTCTATTACATCTGCCTCAAATATTATTAAAATTCTATGACCAATAATTTCCACATACTAGAGTGTAAATATAGTCAATTTGTTTTCTTTAAAGTGACTGGGATGAAAAATCTGGATATGGAAGTAGCGATTCCTTAGGCAGCGGTTTTTCATGTTTATTTGGTACAGCTTATTGTAATTTCGAAAGTCTATAATAAAAGTTATTATTATTATCATTATTACCTTACTCGAATTGACCGGTAGCTCTCCGACTATTAGATTTCGTATTGCTTCGAGTATAATATTTTCCGAATGAAATATGAGATTGACATTATAAATCCTAAACTCATGTTCTGTTAGTCAACAAACCTCCGCAGGCTAATATATTTCATTCAGTTTGTATATTACCCTTACCCTTTTCCCATTTTAGGATGAATTTTAAACTTACAAATAGTACACATTCTCTCTACATTTCGAGTGAAATTGAATGCCATATAAGATGTTGTTTTCCGCATTCGCAGCGACAAGAGATGGCTGCAAACCCAATCTTATATTCTAACAAGTTTAAGTTTCAATCTTTTGAATAAAAGTACGTGAGTTCAGGTAAACCTTTGGGTAATCCTTACAATTGTATCGCAGTCATCCTCTGCAAATCTGCGTGGATGTGTGGAGTATCAATTGAAAAACAATTCCATTGTTTCGGAGGGAGAAAGCTGCTTTGGCTTAACCAAATCTCCAAAGTTTTAGGAATACACACGAACAGCGCAGGGACTATGGACCATTAAAATCGCTTTACTCTGATATATACACGCTTATCTTCATAGGCGTTCATTCGTTATATAGGGCTACATTTACACACAAGGGAAGATTCGAAGCTGTACATTTTCAGTTGAACCGAGTCGCTGTATAATTTAGTGCATGGTAATACAGCCGTAGCTAGAGAAAAAAGCGGTTAGGTTTGGTTAAACAGAATTAAAGAAACATGTTTCAAAAATAAAAGCGATGTGCCATTAACATATCTGGTTGACATTCGTGATATTTCTTTAAGTTAAATGGAATCAACAGTGTACTTAAGTCTCTTCTTGCAAATCTTGACATAATTACTCTTTGAGCTTTAACACAATTTTTATTTCTATAAAGAACCCCGCATAAGAAATCTTATGCAAAATGCCTTCCTGTTAAAATAACTGAATTATGCAATTTGCTACTTCATATCATGCTCATCAAAAGTTGTTATGTATTTATTGCAGAAGTACATAAAAGTTGATTCTTGATCCTTGGATCGTAGCGATATTATATATTGTTCATATTCTCTGTCTATTTTTATTTTTGTATGTCCGAATTTACTTCTTGAAAGTAAATTGAAATGAAATTATTGGACGCCAAATAGTTTTCAGAAACTATTAAAAATTACAAACTATAGAACATCATTAGCATGATTATCTATGCTCTATAGAATTCCTCAAGATAGAAAGCTTAATAAATCAAACTCATTATTGAGCGAACAAAGCATAAATTTATTAATAAATTTCAATCTGCAATGTAACTATCTAATTTAAATAACAATATCTAACGTAATTAAAAACTAATAAATATGGCCCTGTATTTAAATAATTTATTTAAAACATGGATTTGTAATATTAAGCTTTGCCTTGTCTAGGTTTCTTATAACTCGTAAGGTTTCTTATAACTGTTCAATTATAAGCTCTAACTGGTTAATAAAATTTCCTTGAAATACTATGTCACTTGACTGACTTTTATAACCTCTCAAAGTTTCTTCTTTAAAGATTTACGTCACTGGATTGGACGTTTGTTTGTAACCTCCAAATTATTTTCAAAATTTCGTTGACATATTTCTATCACTTATAGACGTTTGAACCAACATCAATTATGGATAACTGGATTAACAAATACTTCCCTCTTCTAAATCTGCTTTCAGGATATTCTTTGTAATACTTCCAAGGTGTAGTATACCTGGACAAATATTATTATTATTATTAATTGTGTTTTATTGGTTTCACCAAATGGCCATCGACCGAAGTCCTTCAGCCTTTGGACAAATATTTATTTGATATCAATATATCTGGATAGTAATATTATTCTAACCCTCAATTAATTTCACTTATTTTTCTTTTTATAGAATTTGTTGGCTAATCTTCGCTGAATATATTTAGTTGTTATCAGTTCAACGGTCAATGGTCAACTGATTTGTAATATAAAGCATTTAATTGGATTAATTTCCAATATTTCAATTTTTTTTATTTTTTTTTATTTTGATCTACTATTTCAAAACTTAATTTTAATTTAATTTTTAAACTATTCAGTTTTGTTTGTTCTTTATATTATTTGAATACTGTTTCTAATAATTCTTTTTCTGATAAATTTATTATTCTACTTTACACTATTAAGTGAATAATTGTAATTACTCGAAATATATTGACATATTACATGTAGTCTTTAAAATCTACGTATAAGTACAATTAACAATTCCAAACTCAAATAAATACTATTTCATACATTTAGATGAATAGTAATTGTAAACAAAAATGCTAGTAGCTAAAAACATATTGCAATGTTTCAGATTGACAGATTCATCAATATTGGTGTATTACACTAAACACAAGAAATTGATACGCCAATGAACATTTAATATTATACTATTAGTCCTTTCTTTCAGCATGATGTGAAATATCATTCATAAAACACCTTTATGTAATGATATTTGAAAATATCTGAAAACTTAAATTGTTACTCAGTGTTTGGTAATCTATGGACTTACTATTTCTGTAATCACGCTGCAATGCAACCACTGGTAATATTTAAGATTTATTTTGTGTAGGTTTAAAATGTTATTACACAATTTAAGATTTTCAGCCCAAGGTTTTTGACATGAATGTCAGATTTTAGAAATTTTGCTTTATTGTTTTTATGTCCATTCTAAATTATTTTAAACGAGACTGAAAGTCTCTAAAAGTTCATGTTTTATAATATCCTACTTTGCTTAACCTTGTTAAAACTAAATTAACTTCATTTTATGTTTATTTAATTTGCTCAAATTCAATACCAAGTTTCATTTTCTATATACTACTCGTTCAGAACAAGTGAACTTGAAACAATTAAACAAACTACAAACATTCCTGCTTCTGTATGCTCTGTAAAGGTAAAAATGTTTGGTTATCTTCTAAAATTTATACCAATTTGTGAATTTCATTTATGATTTCAAACACGATACTTAGGTAGTGTTCCACAGTGTGGATAATACAGCAATATATACCGTTTTGTATGTGGACATGTATATATCGTTTCGTGTGTATGTAAGATGTAAGTAAACAGTATAAAATAGAAACAATGTACTGATAAAATGGATCTATACATACAACAACAGGAAAATGCCAATTTATTTACATTATTGAATAATATTGAAACATTCTTTCTAGGATTTTGCAAACAGCAGAAAAATTAACTATCTATAAAAGAAAAACTTTGTGTAGAAATATTAATGAAATCATTGCTTTCTTTCGATAACCTGAATTCTGGTTATGCTAGCAAGTTAAAATCCTAAAATGAATTTGTCTAATTTCTTATTTGACAACCATAGCATAACCAGAATTCAGGTTATCGAAAGAAAGCAATGATTTCATTAATATTTCTACACAAAGTTTTTCTTTTATAGATAGTTAATTTTTCTGCTGTTTGCAAAATCCTATAAAGAATGTTTCAATACAATTATAAGCAAACAAATAATAATTCATTTTTAAATTATTGAATAATATTCACAAGTAATCCATGTTCCTTATTATTTCATTACAATGACCTAAAGTTGGCATCTAAAATTGCCTAAAACAAATTGCTTGTGGGAACTTGATACATTGTTAATACCGAGGTACCATAAGACCGCTATGTGAGCACAAGCACCAATATTTCTTGTACCTGGTTTGCAAGTGCAGCAATATCCTTTAAAAGAATCACCTGAATCTTCTTTGTTATCACAATCTTCTTCATTACTAACCCTACATTTATACCCTAATTTGTGCCTTGTTGTATCTCGAAAACGAGAATATAATAGAAATCTTATTATATCTGCTTCATTCTTAAACGTATCCAGCTGTAAAATTTCAGAATAAGGCCTCTGACCTTGGTCCCACTGGTGGCTACGGCATTGCATGATAATACACTTTCACTCAAATAAATTTAATTTATAACTGCATTGTCTTGTTTCAGATACCGATATATTTCAGGCCTTTTGTTGAATTCATCCGAGAATAAAATTACATTTGAAATAAAACCCTCCCACTGAACAGATTTATTTTTGTTATGTAATACGATTCCATTTAAATGTTTTCGTACGAATGTATTAAATAACAAGAGAGATTTTAATTAACGATCAGACTATTTAATCAGATTTGTATTTTTGAGGAAGATATTAATGTGCTTTTCAGAAATGTTAGTGAACACAAATTTTAATAAGATATTCTAGTGCGTCAGATGTTAGTCAATATAATTCTTTTCAAAGTTAGAGATTGTGTTATTAACCTAAGGAAGTCAGTTAGAGTGAGAGGAGATCGGCTCAAGGACCGATACTTACGTGTACGTTTTTAGACTACGAAGTCGGGGGCTCCAATATTGACAGGGTTTGGATATTTAGTGACGTTTTTAATATGTTACCGAGGCAGTGGCAGTGAACTGGATGTTGAGTATCATAACACGACTAGTGGCTGTTATCTCTCTTAAGCTTGAGTATCAGCTATAGTAAATAACAATATCACAGGAATGGTTGTTTTGTTATTGTTGTGGGTCTTGGTTGGGTGATGAAATAGCTGTGGCTGATCTCCGCCAGGACGTTTATATAAATAACGCATTAAAAAAGAAGGTTAGTTCATAATGGTGGCTACCAAACGAATAAACAGATACCACCAAACATATATAGTGTTTTAATATAGAACGGCTTTGCAAAAATAAAAATAAAACATAACAATAATATAAAGACAAACATGTGTCATTTGAACACGACTATCAAAGTTTATCTCCTGAATCTAGTGATGATATAGCCATTGAAGGAGGAGCATTTTTGTCCTGTAATATGTACGAATTCTTCTATACTTCTGATTGATATGCAAACAAAGTAGTCAAATAGGTTTATTAAAACCTTAAAATTAATACAGTAGTTTCTGATAATTACTTGATAATTTAGCAATTTATAAATACCTGTTGAATGAAATTTTAGATACTGCTGACAAAGCAAGTGCAGAACTTATCCAGGATATGTCAACATTCCTGCATTCTCCATTAGGTGCTTACTCTACGTGCAAAAATTGTAAGAAAACTTCCTAAGAACATATGACTGAAAATGTTTGCTAAGGGCTAGAGACCCTCTGAAAATTACGCCTAAACAGGGATTTCATTTCATTAAAATTACAAAGGTTTACGAGAAAGCATTCTGTGAATTTTTGAAATAGTGCAATGAAAAACAGTGAAAACTTTAAAGAAATTGTGCATTTTGCATATTTTTTCGAAAAATCTAAAATAAATACTCCATGTGGCCAAATATTCTAGACTAAAGTCTAGTTATAGACTTAGTAAAAAATATGTAAAGTAATGATTATGTTCAATTAGCCGAGCGATGCTGAAAGTATAGTTGATAAATTTTACTGGCCTAAACCATGGTACATTTCCATCACATCTTTATAAATTAGGAGTCGGAGAGTCGCCGTGCCGCACATGTGATTGTAGATGAATTTTGATACTGAAATAACCCTTTGTGAGTTGAAATTATAACAAGAGTTTCAGATTTTTCATCCAAGCAAATCTGAGCATATGCTTGTGAAAGGTCGATTTTAGAAAAAATAACATCCCGCTGTAAACGAGAAAATAAATCATCAACGTTAAAAAGAAAAAAAAATCTTTTTGAGTTTATAAGTTTTCTAGTTAGTTTTTCTCTTTTTTATTTTTGGAAGGGGGTGGTGTAGCATTTGAAAAGGCTACATGATTAATTTCAATAGATTGGCGAAAAGTTGACTCTAACTAGTTCACTTATTCGAGCAGAGAGGTAGGCAACCACCCGTACTTTAAAGACATAGCGTGCAGTATGTCTGTAAAATCTTAACATCACGGAAACTGATCTACTTCTAATACAGGATTTATCTTTATTTTAACACCGCCACATATTTGCACAGCACCAGATTTTATTAATACAGGTACAATAGGCGTAGCCCATGGGTAATAATCGACAGGTTTAAGTATATATAATTTTACTAAATTACTTATTCTTCCTCAACCTTATCCTTAATGCCAAAAGATAACGGTCTAGCCCTAACAAATTTAGGTGTCACCGTATCGTCTTTTAATTTTAACTAAACTGTTCCTTTATTAATAGTACCTAATCCAGGAGAAAAGACATCCGTGCGTGTGACGTTTCCCTTACATTTCACCACCACATCATTTGGTCCACTAAGTATACATACGAGCAGCCATGTAGAGTTCGTTCGAAGAGCGTATAAGGTGGTGGCTACTCCAGCCTTACTGACGAGTTCACGAAGTAGCCACTGAACGAAACGCTAATATTTGATCTGAACACGAAACGTGATTTACGACGTACTCTACACCCTACGGAGACACGCGCACAAGCATGTTCGAGTTTATTGGGAATTGCGTCATTTAGCTCCTCTCCTAGGATTGTGCTGATGCGGGTAGAGTGCGTCAAGTAAAGAGTGGGGTACTCGCTTCGTTTCTGTCCAGTTTATCCATCGTTCTTCTTCTGCCATCAGATTTCTCGTCACTTTGTCACTGGTGGGGAATGATGTGGCATGTGACGTTTCCCTTACATCTCACCGCCTACTAAGTCTATATGTATGATCGGATATGTTGAGTTCGTTGGAAAAGCGCATAAGGTAGTGACTACTCCAGCCTTACTGACGAGTCCACGGAGTAGGAACGAAACGCTAATATTTTCAAGCTCCACATTAGTGACTCCGACGTGATCTGAACACGCAACATGATTTACGACGTACTCTACACCTATTCTACACTCTATGGAGACACGCGCACAAGCACGTTCGAGTTTATGAGTTATTTCCTCCTCGAGCATTGCGTTGCTTAGCCCCTCTCCTAGGATTGTGCTGATGCCGGTAGAGTTCGTCAAGTAAAGAGCGAGGAACTCGTTTCGTTCCTGTCCAGTGTATCCATCGTTCCTCTTCTACCATCACGTCGGGTTCACCAATTGTGGAGCTTGAATACATTAGCGTTTCGTTCCGTGGCTACTCCGTGAACTCGTCAGTAAGGCTGGAGGAGCTACTGCCTTATACGCTTCTCCAACGAACTCAACATGGCGGCTCATATATATACTTAGAGGGCCAAATGATGTGGCGCTGAGATGTAAGGGAAACGTCATACGCCACAGGATCATTATATTTCTTAAGTAAGTAATCAATATTATTTGATTCCGAATTAAAATTAACTTGGCAAACATTAAAATTATATAACTGCATAAAGTCTCTACACAGAATAGGAGGACCGCCATTTTTAACAACAAAAATATTAAAATAATTTGGGACATGATTATAACTAATCTTGAGTTTACACATTCCAAGAGTTAACATGGTTTCGCCATTATAGACATTTAAATATTTATCTGCAGCAGCCAGTTTGTAAGAGGAAAAATGTTTTTTCCAATAATTTTCCGATATGGTAGATATTCCTGAATCTAACTGAAACTTGGAAAAATTATTATCAATTTTTACGTTAACTAGGAATGGGTTACTAATATTTATAGTTTCTATGACTGAAAATATTTCATTACACTCGATAAAATTCCGTACATTTTTTTTGCTTAAATCTTTTACTTAGCCCTTTATCCTTTTTCTTGGGCATACTGGGGCTAAATACACTTTATTCTTGCACAGGTTACATAGGTAATGACGATAGCTGAACTTTTTTGTGGGATGGTTATTCCTACGACAACAAGCACATTTCTCACTATCACTCTGTGATGCCTGCGCAGATGACGTTGGGGTCTGACGTTGACTTCTGGAAGTGACGTGATGTACGGCTGGCTCCATCTTTATGAACGGTTGCTTGCACTCGGATGTTTCGGCAGTCGCCATTTATGTAACAGCTACTTCAATGACGTCAGCGAATGAACACGCTATTTTTTCCTTAAAAAGTTTCGATTGAATTTGACCTTTTTCAAAACCAATAATAAAGCGATCACGTAACATCATGTCGATAATTTCCTCCTTAAAATCGCAGTTGAGTGCTAAACTTCTCACCCTTGCGGACCATTCATTTACACCTTCATGTCGGTTTTTATATGCTGAACAAATTTAGATCTTTGTGGCATAAAACCCTTGAAATGATCTGCGAAAATTTGAACAAAAATTGAACGCTCGTAAAAGATTTTCAGGATGGTCGCCTAAAAAACAAGTTGAATATATTTGCAGTTATTTTCTAACTATAGAGAATGTCATGTAAAAATTCTTACGCAGTATTAAAAACGAACAGGAAAAAAATGGCATTTGTGATGTTTTATACAAGTAAATAGATTATATGTGTACACCTAAATATATATATCTTGTCATTATCAGAGGGAAGTCGTATAGATGCACAGGAAATTCACGAAATGAACAAACAAATTGTTTGAAATCCTCATTAAAATTTCCCATGTAACAAGAACAAAGTTTGTTACTAATGAAGGCAGCTGAAAAACGCCGCAGCGGCTCAATGACGATGACATGAGCATTATTTCGAAACAAACATGAAAGTGTCGTAAAGGACGCTTCGTACACAGCGCGCCATCTGTGTGCGGAGCACAGCCCGGGGCAATTAGTGGTGATGCCTCCCGCAGAACAATACATTGCCGTGTCGCCTAGCAACACTCATAAGTGTGGGAAGGTGAGCTTTTCGGCTCTGTCCGCTGCCATGGAAAGTCTTAAATTAAATATTATTTATTAACAAGATGTAACACGAGGTTTGGCGCGGAGAAACTCGACATGGAACAGACACATTAATTATGAGATTTTTGCAAAATTATAATTAATAAAGATCTTGAGTTTCCCTAAATTATCTACATTGTTTTAGTCCAGGCGACAGGTCGAAAAAACATGTAAAAAAGTACAAGTTGGTAACCGTAAGATTTTTTTTTAATAGTATCGTTTCAGGAACAGCAAAACATACCAAAGTTCACACTTCGGGTAATCACTTAACCCCGATGTCGGCAACTACCCTTAATTTTATAATTTATAATAATAATAATAATAATATTTTATTCACCATTTTGGACACATGTAGTACATATGGCAGGATAGTGTAAGTAATAGTAATAATAATAATAATAGTATAATACAAACTTGTTTAGTGACAAACAACATAAACATGTTACGTAAATATATAAACATACAGATTCTGTTATAAATAAAAAATATACACATACACATACATACATGTATATATACATAACATTTACACACACATATACATATATATGGTATTTACAAGGTTGAATATAACAGTTTATATAATATATACATAAGCAGTTATTTTATTATGGCCCCAAAGAAGGTTCTCTATTTAAAAAGTCGTATATACTGCAGAATTCACCTTCCTGTAAAATGTCTTTTATTGTCTTTTTAAACTTATGGTAACTTCGAATATTTCTTATCTCATCTGATAGACTATTGTACATAGAATACAGTTATAGCGTGGAGATTTTTTAAAACACGACTTTTTGAGTTTTGGTATGCTCAAGAGGTCCCCATGTCTTGTATCATAAGAATGTGTCTCTTTTAATCTAGAAAATAGGTCCATATTTTTCTTTGCGTACATTAGACATTTAAATATATATATGCACGGGGTAGTCAAGATTTTTTGTTTTTAAATATATCCTTACAGCTTGCTCTAGGATACAACTTGAAAATTAGTCGAATAAGTCGTTCTTGACTTACAAAGACTCTATCACTAGAGGAGGTGCTTCCCCAACAAATTATGTTGTAGGATATGTGCGAGTATGCCAACGCATAGCATATATTTAATAGCCCGGTTTCGTCTAAATTAGTTTTCATTTGTAATATGTTAAAGTAGGCCTTATTTAATTGGTTACAAACATGTTCGGTTTGGAGACTGAATTTACAATCAAGATAGTTCCCAAATAGTTTAACACTATCCGACAGATTTATGTCGTCGTACAATGTTATATTGTGCGAGAGTGGTCTGTGTATATAAAAGTTTATAAACACAGTTTTTTTTAACCTTTAGTATTAATTTATCCCTTTGTGACCAGGTACTAACTTCTTCGAGAGTTACTACTACTGCTTCTTGAAGCTCCTCAGGTGTGTTGGCCGTCAAAGTTACTGTAAAGTGATCTCCAAATATAGTTAGATGCCCATTGCTTATGTGATTGGAAAAGTTGTTGACATACAGCATGAACAGTAATAGTCCCAAAACGGAACCCTGAGGAATTCCAAGTAGCAGTCCTTCCAACTCCGATTGTGCTCCATCTACTTTTACTCTCATCATGAATACAAACCCGTGTTATCTCTCTTTTTTGAGGTTGCTGAGCATGATGGTGATGTGGAGACCCTTGCCCGACCCCCGCCAATCCCCCTAAACGGCCTAGAGCCATCCCCGAAAGGAGTGAAACGCAGATAAGCCGTCCTCTCTCGGTTACACTAGTGTTGCCTCCCGTCTTCGAGGATGCTGAGCATGAGAAAAGTATCGCCACCTCTCCTCGCTCTTCTTACTAAACGGGCAAAATCGCGAAGGCGATGAGTACACACAGAGATGTTTTCTGATACACATCATCCCGCGCAGCATGTCCGCCTCGCCATTTTTACTGTAGCTGGTCCACGTGCAAGATTGCTTCTCTGCGTCCACTCGCATAAAAACAAAAACTCAGTTATTATTAATGCCTACACGACTGATTTCGTCGAGAAGATCCAATATCACCATTAAGCACAGCATCCTCGAAAACGAAAAGTAACACAAGTTTAGCTGGTAAGAGACGGCCCATCCGGCCCCCTTACGGGGCTGGTCGAGCTGTGGTCGAGGAGAGGTCTCGACATCACCATCGTGTTCACCATCCTCGAAAATGGGGGTAACACAGGTTTGGTTTGGCTGGTAGGAGATGACGATAAGCGGTTTACCCCATTCGAGGGTAGCTTTTGGCCGTTTGGGGGATTTAACCACTGGGAGGTTAGAAAAACTTGTGTGTTTCGAAGTTCAATCCGGCTCATAGAATGCACTAATAGGGATAGTCTTCCTGCCGCCTGGACTAAATAGACATTTTTCCAGGAAAAGGTTGGTACCACGTACGTCTTTACAAAGTACAGTGAAAATATTCCTAGATCTAGCTGTTACGCCAGATATAATTGAAATAGCAGGAATATCTGACAACAGTGCTCTCTACGGCGCGACTTCTTATGAGGTATCATTGATTAACTGATGATCTAGCCTCTTTGCGAAATCTATCTCTAAGAGTGCTTGCAATGTCGCATCCTTGCCACCAGCAATTCAATATTCCAGACGATTGCACCGTACGATTCAAGAATAATGCAGAAGAACCAGAAATCCGTTAGATAGCGGTTGGGAAAATATAGCAAATTTTCTGACACCAATTATTACCTTGGAATACTCTGTTCCGTTAGAGCTTGTGACGATATCCTGTAAGTGGATTTACGGAAACTGCTAAGTAAGGCAAATCCTGTACTAATGTTGACATTGAACAACAAAACCTGGACTATGATGTGGTGAGCCTTTCGATGTGCAGTTGGAGGGTCTTGAAAACGACGAAGATTCGTCCGACGATGAACAAGGCAGTGATGATTGTGTAGCTGAGATAAATCCCCGAACATCTACAACTGGAACATTCGTTCATGCCCTCCGGAGCCATGTACCACACGCAAAAAGCGACAGTTGGATTGAATTGTACTCCTATAAAGAGCGATAAGAATTTTTTTTTGTTAACAGACGGTTAAGAAGATGTAATTCGGAAGCAAATAAATATCAGATTACAACGATTGGACTTCATAGTCATACTCTTATGGGTAGTATATACTCCCGGAATTTGGTACTTTCCTCCCGACGTACCCTGTATATAAGAATGTAATGGTTTATGTTTTACTGCCATTGCTTGTTTCCAAATTTTCCAATTGTCGTGTACCACACTGTTCATTGGTATTTATGTAGAATATCAAAGTTGTTCCTGTTGGGACGTATTGCTAAACTATTATTTAATTAAGAGGAGGAATTCCTTACTTCCAGCCTTTAGGCGATATTGTATCAAGATAAACTCTACTCGAATATTCAAGGAATTAAATAGCACGTACCTACATAACAAGATTCTGGAGATCTGCGTTAGTTAGAGTGTAATTTTTGAAATTTTCTCTCATTTCTATTGCTTTGAATAATAAACAGCAACGTCACATTTCTAAACAAAAAATGTACATTTATTAGCAGATATTATACAGCAACGTCACATTTCTAAACCAAAAATGTACATTTATTAGCAGATATTGTATTTTATTATTAATTGTACTAGTTAATTCGTGAGCTTTTACATTATTTAGGAATTTGTATCTCCGGTACATTTAGTTCCATAATTAAAAATTAAGAGTACAAACTATTTTTGAATTAAATCAGATAACAAACATAGTTCTAGAAACTTTGTAATGATATTGAGCAAGTGAAAAAAATACTAAATGAAAGACAGATGTCAGAGACATAACAATATGAAACGAGATTTCAACTTGCTAAAACAATGCACAACAACGTACGATATCATGCCTATATAAATATTATAGGTTCATCTTAAGAAAGTATTATACCAAGTATTAATTAGAAATACAAGTGTTGTCTGAAAGTTAGTTATAGCATTGTCTGAATCTATCTGTTTTAAATTGTTACTACATATGTGTCACCTCTAAATATAAAAATGCAAAGTGCCTGCAAAGCTATAGATTGAATTTACAGGGTATCCAAAACTTTTAGGAACGGTGGATTTCTCATAAAAAAAGAAATGAAGTTCCAACAGGTGTCCGTTTTCATTTCTACCTCAAGCACTATTTTGAAGAAAACTATGAAATTTGGTAAAGAGATACGTTTTTCATGATGATCCTAATGATCTTATCTAGATAGATCGCAGAAGTTTGTCGCTTTTTACTTTCCCCTGCATACCGAAGAGAAGTATTCGAGAAAAAATCACCCTCCGAGATTTTTTTCAGATTTAAGACCATGTAGTTTACGAAAATAAAGGTCCTTCGATTCCGTCAGTTTGTCTGTCTGTCAGTCTGTTGTCTGTCCGTTGGCGTTATAATAAAAAAACTACTTGACGGAGAACAGTCAAATTTGGTAGATAACTAACGCCATTGCCAGGTGGACTGTCACTGGAAAATGCATGGTGGGCCGTTTAAAGAGACTAGATAATGACAAAACAGTCTTTTCGCACCATTTTCAAATTCTCACATTTCATGACATGACTAAACTTCTATCTGAAAAAAAGAATTTAAATTTTTTTAAACTGAGTAATTAACAAACCAATACTTTAAATGTAGAGTCACCTGTGAATGTGAATATGTTTCTTCGGTAGTGGTAAACAAAATTTTTTTTTTGCTTGCAATAAACAATTTGCTATTTTATTCACTAGCGATTAAAACGAATTAACTCATTCTTGTTACAAAGCTTTATATTAGAAATTAAATTTATTATATTGTAAGTTTATGTGTCGTTGAAATAAATATTTAATGTATCGTGTATTTAATATATGAAAATATTATACTCTTCGTAAATACAAGACAAAGACTATATTGCATTTAATCGGCACATATCTAATCGGTAAAATCACTCGCATAGAAAATTTTTTCATATCACTTTGTTACCGATCGAATTCTGAACAACTTGACCTCTTATCTCAAAATCCCCGTTCATACGTTCGTCATATTCTTGTGGGCACGATAATTTAAGAAAGAGAACTCCGTTTGTATTGAAATTTAGACAGTAAATTAGTGTTAGCTAGAGGAAGAAACCTGTGAACAAAATGAACAAAATAGATTAGTAACTAAAAAAATATAAATATTTATGTTATATTTATGTTAAAGAAGATAACAAAAATTAATATTATTTACCATAAAATTGAGAAGTGTATCCCATAGATTTTTCAACAATTAGCGAAGAATATAACGTTTAATTTAGTTATTTTGTAGATTCATTGGATTGTATTATCATTAACTGCTTTTATTTAACTTGACCTATTTGTATGTTGGTGTGTATGTTTAGGTTAAGCCTTGCAAGCAAAATTTCGACTGGTTCTAATTAAGCTTTTAAATTTGCACGCGTGTATCCGATGACAATGTATATCTAATATCTCCTTACATCCCCAATGACATGGGTATCAAATTGGGTTGATGAGCAAAATACAATGAACTACATGGCCTCATTCTAAGCCCAATATGGCGGATGCCCCAAGATGGTGGATTATCTTTTTCTTCACAACTTCCTTGACATGGGTGTCACATGAAGGGTTTCGTCTGTCTGTCGGTAAAATAAGTGAAGATCAAAAATTCAAAAATAAAATAAATATTTTAAGAAAGCTTTTTTTTAAATTGTACTAGAAAGTAAAAAATATTTTTGGAAACTAATAGTTTTCTGGATGGTCATATTGCACAGTTACTTTCCTCAATTCACCGCCCCCAAAAATTTTGGTTTCCAGGTCTATGAATTTAAAAAAATATTTGTAGCTTTTAATACATTTTTAAAAATAATATATAACATTTTCTAGAAAAAGATAGATGGGGTAGAAAATGCCAAAAAGAGAAAATATAATTGCAAAACTAGTTACTCGTCCGTTTAAGAAGAATTTGATATCCATAATATATAATTTTTGTCCCTGATATATTCTGATGCATATCCCATTTATATGGAGAAAAAACAGTTATTGCGAACTGTTGAATGTTTGAATCAACGATACCTTTCATACAGTTTCCAGTGTTTCATTTTAAAGTAGCTCCCGCTAGTATACAAATTATAATACCGTTAGTTTTGAACCAACCAAAATATTCGCTTAATATGTTTAATTTGCTTAATGACAATACCTCTCCAGTCTAGTTTTATAAATTAGGAGTATAAACAGAACATGGCGGATGACACCGAAGATAAATTCAACTTGGCATTAGAATGCATAAGAAAATTATGAAAAGGCTATTTACCAGGGCTACGTTTAGCATGCATAAATAGAAACGTGAGCGAGAATACTGCAGATTATAATCCCTCATGGCTTTGTTAAATTTTGTATAATGTTGAAATTATCGTGTGGTGTGTAGTTAGTAATTAGATTGTCAAGAGGAGAACCATAAATAAGTTTGTATGCACATACCTACAATGTGCAACTGAAATTCAAATCATTAGTTTAAAATAGCTATTCTGGTTATTTATCTAATTAGAATTTAAACAAAGGCCTGTGAAGCAAGAAATATGTTACAGTTTTGTAATATAATAACAATAGTAGTAATAATAATTACACTAATTTATTGGTCACGGTAAATATATATTGTACATGTTCAGGCTACATAAAATGTCTTCACATGCGATTTTTTCGAGAACTGCTACTCCTAGAAAAAAAAATATAAAAGAGATTCATCCATCCTTGATTCTTATTCCTTCTCAGTATACCTGGTACTTATTTCGAAAGAATAAGAAGTTTATCGCTTGCTATATTTACACTTGTAAATTCTCGTGTTTTATCGACATAGCATTAGAAAAAAATTCATGTCTTCTACATTGAATATCAAAGCTTGTCAACAAATATGTAATGATAAATGTGGTAGAAAATTGAGACGTTTTGACTGTTGTGTTTTGAGTTAGAGCGACTTTAACAATAAAATAACTGTTTCCTTATTTTAAATTTAATTGTTATTGTTATTACGCAAAAACTGTGACAAATAACGAAATTGAATATATTGTTAGATATTCAAGATAACCCACATATACCTACAAGACAAGTTACCGCCGATAATAATGTAAAACGTCCATATTGCGTCTCCTAAAAAATGAAAAATACCGCCCATATAAAATTCATTTGGTTCAAGAACTTAACGACGATGACCCTGATCTCCGATTCAAATTTTGCGAAATGATGACAAATAGATGTTACGATGATCCGTTATTTATAAAAAACATTTCCTTTTTCTCTGATGAGGCAACACTCATTTTAAATGGAACAGTCAACAAACAGCACTGTAGATACTGGAGTACAGAAAATCCACATTGGATGATGGAGGCCAATACTCAACATCTTGAGAAGGTGAACGTTTGGGCTAGAATTTTACCAACTGAAACAAATATTAGAATTAAATCTGCTAATTAATATTTATAAAGCCTTAGTGGAATCTCTATTGACATATGGTATAATAATATGGGGATGGGCTTACGAAACCACACAGAATAGTTTAAAAGTTGTAAATACAACACATTATGAAAATTATTTAAGGCAAATACAAAAAAATATTCGTCAACAAAGGTCTATGCAGAAGCGAATGTGTTTGATTTAGAAGAATTATTCATAACAAATGCAATCAATTACGTACAAAATATCCAAAGCTTTCAGATGAATTGAGTTATAATTACACCACTAGAGCGAAAATAAACAAAAGTTTTAAAACACCACAACCAAAGAGAAATTCTTATCTTAAATTTGTAGACTAAATAGGATAAAAAGTCTACAACCACCTACTAAACAAAATGAAAGATATTAAATGTTTCTCATCATTCAAGAAACATTAAAAAATATGTGATAATATCAAAACTCTAAAAAAGACATTGCACTTGTAGCACAAAATAATTATTATAGCTTTATATTCATGTTGTTGCTGTTAAAGTTAGACTTAGAATCATGTATTTAATATATTTTTGCTGATTATTAGCACTTCGTTCATTTTTATTTCTTTTACATACTTTTCGTATGACACTTGCTCTAACAATTAATATAAAGACACTTAATTAGATAATGGCACAAGACAAATTCTCAGTTTACGACTGGTAGACGCGGTGAAATTCACTGGCCTGCCCGGTCACCCGGTTTGACCCCGCTCGGCTATTTTTATGGGGTTACTTAAAATCGAAGGTTTACTTCAACAGACCAAATAACGTTGATGATTTAAAAGACAGAATAAGGCCAAAATTTTATCAAATCACCCCAGAAACGATACAAAATATTTTAGAAGAATTTTAGCAACGCCTCCATTATTGTCAATAAGCAACGGACGCCCAGTTTGAACATTTGATTTAAACTATTTCACGTTCTTTTGTTTATTTAGTAACACTAAAATGTAGTATTTTTCAATAAAAAAATTCGAAAAATTTTAAAAATATTATGTTGCTGAATAGAGAATTAAAAACCCATTCAAATGAGCTATCACACGCACCCTCGTTCCATTTAAAAATTTGGAAAGGGTAGCTGCCCCAAGGGAGTTGAAGAGGAGGTATAAAATTATGGTAATGAAATTTCATTTTAGAATTAAAAATGAACGTATTTTAGGATTTTACTCATAAATTATAAATTACGAACATAATGAATTTATCCATAACTGTATATTATTTTAAACGCTATACAGTTAGAAGAGAGATAAAAAAAAATCTTCTGATAAACAAATTTTTGAAGCATATATAATCTTTATCAGCGAAACAAACTACTCACCGCGGCCCATTTTGCAATACAAATAAAAATGGTTAAAAGACAAACAAGGACGAACGGATGAACAGTCACCGAGGTGATTTCATAAGTTACAGTTTTGCAAATTTTGGTACGCAACAAGAAAAATGTTCATGCAAATCGACGGGAAGTTTTCTATTTAAAAAAACTGGTGAAATGGGTACCATCTTATAACACCGTTACAAAACAATAAATATACAAACATGTACAAACTAGAGGTTAGTATTTTTTTCCAATTCTTTGGGACTTCCTGCCACAGGTATTTTTTCTTTTTAAGCGGTGCTAGGGGAATCTACAAAATATCACAACTAACCAGTATGTTACTGGTAAATAACCTCTACGCCGGTGACTTTTACGTCAACAACAAACATTCTTAGGGCTGTGTATTTATCATACACAGCAAAAAAGATTTTTCAAAAAAGCCTTGAAAAATAATATACCAGTAATGTACTGGTTAATTATGATATTTGTAGATTCCCCGAGCACCTGGGAAACAGAAAAAACGCATGTGGCAGGAAGTCCCAAAGAATTGGAAAAAAAATTAAGATAATGCCACAAATAACAGTTAGACTATATCCAGAGGTTAGTACTAATAACGACAATATAAATTTGTGATTTACGATGGGAAATAATTTTCATCACATTTGTTTTACAATCGTAATAAACAGTTTTCATTAAACATGTATTTTCTTAATGCATCGTCAGGATTAACCGTGTAGTAAAGTTAGATTTAAAGTCCTTACTTTAAATCATGAAATAAATCTGTATTTTTCTTGATTCGCTTGACGCCTACCATAAACAACTAACGAATTAATGTTGTAATAAACCTGAGACATCCGTAAAACCGACTATTACTTTAAATCAATTCGATATTTTTCTTGCTAAACGACGCTTTGCGTTCGAGGACTATATCACATAACTTTTATATATTTAGAGATACTTTAGATAAAATGCATTACAATAAAAGATTAATTTTTGAAGATAAGAGTAGAAATTTCGCTATTGAAAATCAGAGATAGATTAAAATAGCATTGCATATCTTAGTAAACTATGTGCTCTTAGGCTTTATTTGTGATAATAATTTCAATTGTTTATAACAATAATTTTGTGTTGCAATACAACATATTATCATCTATCTGCATTGTATGCTTTACTGCTGCTAAATAAGTTTAACTCCGAACATTAAAGTATTGATGCCCTGTCTGGGGTTCCACAAAGTTCCATGCTTGGCCCGATATTATTTAGTACGTTTATAGACAGTACGTCTTATAAACTAATCGTAAGTTATTTACTGTATACAGACGACATGAATATACAGTTATTAATACAATCATTAGATGAGTATGTTACATTGCAAGAGGCTTTATTATTGATTGATAATAATTGTTGTACAAGAAATAATCTCTCTCTTACCTTAAAACAAAATAATACTATGAAATAACAGGGAACTAAACTCTTCAATATACGAATTGCTCAACTAGTTTCTTGACTCACCTACACTTGTGATAAGAAGCTGTCGTTTAATGAACAGAGTACTTACAACTTATAAAAATCGTGTTCATCACAGATATGATTAACATTTTGTTGCTATTAATGCATTAATTATATTATATAAAATGCGTAGAGAATATGCATTTATAATATTGAGTCCATTGTATATTGTTTTTAAGGATAATTTAAAGTTATAATTTCCTATTTGCTCTGTATCCGTGGCACACTGAGTACATGACACTGTATTTGGCTTTTGTGAAAACATGGACATGCCTGTCCTCGTCGTAAACTTATATAAAAAACGGCTGCCTAAGGAATCACTACTTACACATCCAGATTTTTCATTCAAGTCACTTTAAAGAAATCGCCTTGACCATATTTGCACTCTACTATGTGGAAATTATTAGTCATAGTATTTTAGTAATATTTAGGGCAGATGTCATAGAAAAGTTTGAGGCGTGGTGGGGTTTGAAAAATATTAGAAAGAGTGCTTTACTTATTTTTCTCTATTAACCTCTACTTATTCCTTCAACCTAATCATGTCAAAATTTAATCTATTTTAGATATCGTGATAATACATACATGCACCAAATTTCAAGTGAAAATCAAAATTTAATTTTATCCACTCTTTTAATAAGGGAGTGGGGGTGGTGGGGGGGATGGAAAATACTATAAAAAAACCTGAGAATTTCGCTTCTAGTATATACACCAAATCCCAAATGTCTGTACTCTTACCAGTTTGCTTCACATATTTTACCCTATATACCCCTATTTAACCTCCAACCCTTCAACGAAATAATCTCAAAATATAATCTAGTTCCAGATGCCGTTATAATACATAAGTGAATACCTCAATTTTATTTTATCAATTCCTTTAATAATGGAGTAGGGGTATTGGGGAATTGAAAAATACTATAAAAAATCTGAGTCCTTGGTTTCTGGTACATACACCGAAATTCAAGTTTCTGTACTCTTATCAGTTTGCTTTACTTATTTCCCCCTATTGACTCCCTATTTAACCCCCAACCCTTCAACGGAATCATCTCAAAATATAATCTAGTTTCAGATGTCGTATATGCGTGTACCAAATTTCAAGTGACTATCTCAATTTTATTTTATCAACTCCTTTAATAATGGAGTAGTTAACTCCCAACCCTTCAACGGAATCATATTATATTATAATCTAGTTCCAGATGTCGTTATAATATATACGTGTACCAAATTTCAAGTGAATATCTCAATTTTATTTTACCAACACCTTCAATAATGGAGTAGGGAGGGTGAGGGAAGGAGGGATTGGTTGAAAAATATTATAAAAAATCTGAGGCCTTGACTTCTTGTACAAACACCGAATTTCAAGTTTTTATACTCTTACCAGCTTGCTTTACTAATTTTCCCCTATTTACTCCTATTTAACCCTCAATCCTTCATCAGAATAATCCCAAAATATAATCTAGTTTCTGATGTTATTATAATATATACGTGTACCAAGTATCAAGCGAATATCCCAATTCTGTTTTATCAACCCCTTTAATAATGGAGTGGGGTAAAATTTTGAGGCCTTGGAGTGTAGTACATACATCAGATTTCAAGTTTCCGTACTCTTACCAACTTGTTTTACATATTCCCTCCTATTTATCCCTATTTACTCCCCAACCCTTCAACGGATATCTTCAAAAAACAGTCTAAAGAAAACCTGCGGACAAAAAAAAAAGGTTACTGACAGACAGACAGTCAGACATACCGACCAACCGACCGACCGACCGACAGACAGACAGACAGAAAAAAAATTTTGCCCGAATTTAAAATCTCGACGTTTCATAAAATTCTAAACCTATTTCAAAAAAAGATTTGAAATTCTTTTTACGATTAATATACTTTCAATCCACTACGTGGATGTGGAAGTAATCGGACTTATTGGTTTAGTCTGATCTCTGTAGGAAATATGTGCACTTCTTATGTCGGCTACGTATATAATGAATTACTAAGAATAGTAGCAAAGGATAAGAAATCGGTAAAGGTATTTACACAGAACTTTCCTCTTTATTTTTACAGGGCGGTCACTCTAAGATATTGTTAATTACGAACGATGTGTCTAGATACACGCTAACTTGTACGTAAATATAAATATTATATACATGCGACTCATGCTTATTTTCTTCATGCTAGAGCGTTTTTCTTTTATTTTGTAACGACTAATGTATTTTTTCACAAATTCAGGTTTAATTTGACGGCAGGAATAATGTTTTTCTGCTTTTTCCAATAATAATTTCATACTTTCACGTGATTTTTTAAGGTTAGGTGGTTGGTTTTTATTTTATTTTATTTTATTTTATTTAGCGGCGCAGGCAGTATTGGCGTCGCAGACAAAGAAAGGGGGTGCGGGGGTGCCCCCTGCCTTTCTCCACAAATTATCACAAAATATTTCAATTTCTCGACTTGCGTTCAGCGCGGCGGATCATTATTAATTCGCATGTATATAATATTTAGATTTACGTACAAGTTAGCGTGTACCTAGACACAGCGAATTATGAAACGACATGAGAATAATAATCGGAAACTAGTTGTCACTACTATTACAAAGAAAACCTGACAACTTTGGGTAAAAAAATATACAAAGTAGTCTTCTGAGAGCAAAAATTAAATATTAAATAAAATGTGCCAAATATGGAAGGATTGCGGAAACACCTTTACAAATTTTCACCATGGTTGGATTATTTCTTAGGATGACCACCTTGTATATTTTTCAATAATACTGTACTACGTGTCCTCGTTGCCAATTATGTTAAATATGCGCCAAATATTATTACCATCTGTCACATTCTTAGTTGCACATCCACGTAGTGGAATGGTAGTATAGTAGTGATTAAAGAAATTTCAATTTTTCTTTTTATTAAATACGTTTAGAATGTCATGTAACGTGGAAATGTTAAATTTGAGCAAAATATTTTTTTCTCATCATCTATTCCATGGGAGTGGTAATTCTTTTTTTTAAATAGGTTCAGAATGTCACAAAACACGAAAATTTTAAATTTTAGCGAAAAGAAATTGTTCCTCTTATCTATTTCCTTTAGACGGTCCACCCTGTATATTTTCCAGTTTGGCAGTAGCGTCATCTACGTACCAACATTGTTCTCCGTCAAGTAATTTTTTAATTAATGCACCAACAGACAGACTCACAGTCGGAATTGAAAGACCCATATTTTCGTAATCTAAGTACATAATATGAAACGTGAAAATTCGAAAATTTCTTGGAAAGTGATTTTTTCTCTAATAAAATGCTTACCTTCGATATGCAAGAGAAGTAAAAACTGACGGATGACATTACGTCCGATCAAGAAATTGATCCGTTTTACATTAATTGGTAGGTCTTCTGATGAACAAATACCTCCCAGAGACGACACTCTAATATCGTACTTGATAATAAGGAGGATACGGTGCTTCTGAGGATAGTTTGCTCTTACAACTACTAGGTTTAGGTAGCCTCGATCTTGTGTGATGTGAGTGGAAGCTTTTCTAAGTACTTGATAATAATCTCACATTTTGACTACTTTGACTAAAGAGAGGGAGAATCAGATGGTACCAGACGAGAAGGTCGCCTTCCAAAATGTCAGGCTGGTGCCACCAAGGACCAGAGGAGAAATAGTTTTGGTGGGGCCGTACACCCAACAGGCAACCACAATAACGAGGCGTGTTGTTGTCAGACACACTATGTATTAAACTGGAGACAACTAGAGTAATTCATGGAACACAATACGTCTTGCAAGGTATTGTGATCAAGAAGTAAGAATAGATGGAAGATTTTGTCAGGACCACAAAACTTTCGTGTTTGAGTCCAACTTCCGTAATGGATGAAAAAATCAATATTTTAAAAATTATATCAAACTCTTCCATGAAATAAAAGAAGATGTATGGGAAATAAATGAAAATGCCTCTAGAACTTCCATCCCATTAAACAAAGGTGTCGAAATTATCTGAAGCAAGATGGTACATGCCTTTAGCATAATTCGTAAATATTTTGGTGCACCTTCGTTGAAAATAAATGTTCAGTTTCAACAAAATTTAATTATTTTGCTTAATGACATGAAGAAGAATTGGACTAATCATTATACTCTTTGCCCATTTATTAAAACTTTTTAAGTAATGTTAGACATTTTTAATGTTATAATGTCAACTTCATTTGTGAAAGAACTCGTCAGTGTAAAATAAAGTAAGAATGAAAAGTCAAAAAGTTACAAGGGCGCAGTGGCGTGAAGCGCCTTGGTGGCAAATGAGATGGATATAAACATTCAACAGCTATGAATTTGTAAGTCTACCATGTAGACCATGCAGTCCGAAACGTTTAAATGCGTTTATCATTTTGGTTTGCCAGAGGATTTTAGCAATTGAATTGAAGTGTAGTCTCGTGTGTAATCAACAGTCGGTACTTCAACAGGTGTTAATATCTATAATATAATGTGTCCAGGTAAAAATTGTACTTTCGTTCGAAAGTTAACGTGCTTAAGGTCAGACAATCAGACGGACAGACAGATAGCAATTAAAAATTGTGCAGATTTCGATCACTAGCACTGCGGTATGACATTTTTGTCTATGCAAGCGATATCTATGGGTTTAGAAATGTGCGGATCAAATGGAATATACTCTTCATTTTCAATTTTGCGAGGAGTATAATATTAACCTAATATGATAGGTCATACGTTGATACGTTAATATGACCGAAACTGATTTATGCCCCGCGTTTTTATTTTTATTGGTAGCTTGACGCTGCTCTTTTTAACGTGCGTTGTATTAAATTTATAAAAAAAAATTGCTACTTATTTTTTTTTCATTGGAGTAATTAAAATATATTTATACTTGTTTCTAACTACCCGAAAGCGTAAATTTAAACATCTTCTCTTAAAAACTTGAAATCCCAGTATCTTACATTTTATCTTTCAATATAATGCTATTCGGAAAGCCAATGTAGAAGTGTTCCATAAATTATGTACTAAAGTAGTTTCTGGTATACAGATTCCCTCTTATTTTTGCTGTGCGGCCCTGAGGATATCAAAGAGCAACAGCTATAGGACTATCCAGCACATCAGAAAACATACTATGGGACCTCTGAAATTCCCAAACTCTAACATCTGACGTCAACATACGCGACCGGATAAATTAGAGCAGGGAATACACATACAAGAACTTCACGTTAAATAAAATTGTTTGCTGCCACTAACCTAGTTATAAAATGTGTATCATTTGTATTTTATGTAATGAAAGAGAGCATATCTCAATTTAGAACATCTTAGTTTTTGTACCCAAATAAATTAAACGGGTTTTTCCTTTAGTGGGGTTTATCAAAAATACTTCAGTGCGGTACGCGATTAATTAATAGAAGTTAGATTTTTTTTTAGCACGTTTGATAATAGTATTTTATCCACAGTCACATTATAATTGGAGCTTTATCCACACTTATGAAGCATATAAAGTACCACTTTATCCAGTAGTGGAATAATGAAAAATTCAATCTTAAATCAATTATATATTAGTTAATTTTTATTAATATTAATATTAACATTTATATTAATAGACATTTCCTTATTTGTTTTATCATATTTCACTTCGTTTCCATTAATGACAAACTTGTAGTTGTCATCGGTTTCAGAACGCATAGTGCTTGTCGAAGTTTTTGATAAATCTGTAGAAACAATGGATGTCTCCTCTTGGAAGGAACGGCTAGTACCAGGAGTACCTTGGAGTTTCCTTGCGATATCAAGCTTATTGGATATAGAATCCTCGATATAATTTTTTGCTATAGCGGAACTTCTCCATCCACCATGTCGTTCAATTGTTGTGAGGTCAGCACCTTTATTAGCCAGCAAAGTTGTTGAAGTGCGCCTCATGCAATGGCCGCTATAAACTTCTGCGTTTTCCACATTCAAAAATGAAGCAACTCTTGAAGGAACTTTCAACAAAGTGTGTGAAGTAACTTATTCGGACGTAAGGACATGCATTTTTTATACGTCTCCACATTATTGACAGAGAATCCTTCTTCCATAATTTTGAATTTTCGTGAGACGCCGGTCTTGGAATCTGGTATAGAAACAAGCAGATATGCGCCCCTGTCTTCTACATCATTGATTTTCAAATTATTCAATTCACCGCAATGGCAGGCACCAAACACCTCCATTATTAGTGTAACCTACAATATTTCAAAGTTTATTATCTACAGTGTCTAAAAGGTAAAGAGATATTACCTTAATAATCAAATATTCTTTATCGCAAGCCCTTGTCAAAAATTCTTCCACGTGTGCTCTTTCCAATACCGCAGCTTGCTTCGCTTTGTACCCTCTCGACTCACTCTTCAGATAGGCAGTGAGCTTACTATATTTTCCAATGTCTATGTTTCTATGGACCTTTATAGCGGCCTTCAGCATCGAATACCTCGACAACATGGATAAAATTGCATACTTCTTCAAATTTAAGAAATGCGATAGCAGAACTTCCTCATTTATTGTCATTATGCCCCGTTTTTCTTTCCATTCATTAAATTAGTAAAATACGACGATGTAAATTGTTGGCTGAGGCGTAAGCCGAGCAACAAGTATCGACGTCCGGGAATGTGCTTTTACTACGAGGTACACATACTATGTTTTTGAAAAATCGCAATCAATATTATCATAAATTAAGGAATTTTTATAAACACCTTCCCGGACTGGTTTTTGTTGGTTGCTTAGCAACGGACTAAGAAAAAACTTTCCTGGACTGTTTTCTGATGGTTTCTTAGCGACGGACTAAAATACTAGAAGGGTATTTTAGGATCTAAAATTGCGCCGAGAAAGTAAATTCTTGACCGACTTCAGAAAAACACATTTTAGTCTCGAGTTATATACACAAATTTTTTTCTGAAACGGTCAAGAATGCTAGCTTTCTCGGCGTAATTTCAGAACCCAAAATACGCTATTCTAGCATATTTGCCCGTTGCTAAGCAACCATCAGATAACAGTCCGGGAAAGTTTTTCCGTTTTAAGCCGGGAAAGTAGGTAACATTCCCGTACTGGTTTTTAATATTTTTTAGCGATAAGTAGTTATTAAAGCGAAATAGGAATTGAATCTCTGACTTTTATCACAACATTACTGTTTGGATGTCAAGAAAAGATTTTATAGGCAATTAGATGGTAATGAAAAAAAGTTGTGTATTTATAAAAATTCCGTAATTTATAATAATATTGATTTCGATTTAAAAAAATAGTATATGTACCTCGTAATAAAGGCAAATTTCCAAACTTCAATGCTTGTTTACATCATCCTCCGGGAATGTATTGCTTTTACTACTAGATACACAATATACTATTGTATCGCCATTCGAAATTAGAAAATAATATAATTTTGTAAAAATACGGAAAATTGACCAAGTTACCTTGTCGTAATGACTAAATTTTATTGCTATTTCCATAGAAACCAATAATAAAACAACAAAATATTTAACGATTTAAACGTCTTGTTTGGCACATTCTGCTTTACAATAATTATTATTTGAAACAAAATGAGTGATAGTAAGAAAGGTTTTATTCCTGGTACTCTTCCGGAAATCTGGGAGCCAGCAATTGCTGCAACTTTTAACTTACTATCAGCGAAATCTGGAAAATTGTAAAAACTGCGAGTTACATATCTCAGTCTGTTTTTTTGACACACCTATCTGAAAAACCAAAAACTTTCCTATGTTCAAGTCTCTGGTCCAAGTTCTCGATGCTTAAAGCAGTTTTGAATATAAAGAATGATGTAGATGTATCCAGTTACCAAAAAGTAAAAGCTTTTTTGAAAAGACAATCCATTGGGTATAGAGCTAAGAAATCTAAAGTTCTTGGCAGAGCACATGTCGAACGTTTTTTTTTTTTTTACTAAAAGCACCAGACGAAGTTTTTAATGCTAAAAGTTGTATTAATAATAGGCTTAGCGGGCGCTTGTCGTCGAGAAGAACTCTACAATATGACCATTGATGACATTGTGAGAAAAGACTGCAATGAGTTGGTACTAATACATTTTCAAAAATATCAAGTATCCTAGCTAAATACCTTAATTTATCTAATACTGAGCAATATACGGGTTACAGCGATAGGAGATTTTCAGCATCACCATTAGCTGGATCTGGAGTTGATATTCTTACCTTAAAACGTCATAGGGGATGGAAATCCTCAAGAGTTGCTGAGGGATAAATAAAAGATAGCATCCCGAACAAAAATGAAATATAAAAAAAGATATTTTCAAACAATGATACAGAAATGACTATGTCTGCCGATGTAGTCGTTGAAAATGCAATCGCCGCTGGATTAGTATCAGAGATTAAAAATTGCGGTTTTCGAATATACTGCTTTCTTTAGATAATAGCCTTGAACTATATTGAAAGATGTTATCATTCTTATGTAAACAGAAAAAAAGGCAATAACTGAGGTTTAAAAGATTATTATGTATTCAGCATGTCCAACACGAGAGAGGTGACTTCCAATAAAACTTATTATCGTGAAATTTTGGCGTTTTACTGATGACAAGGTAGTATATTACACGGTAATAATGAATCGCTAACTGAATTTCGTAGACCACAAATCAAGTCGGAGATTAAAATTCCGTTTCAAATTTATACAAACCGAATTGAAAATAATGTCACCTAAACCCACTAAATTCTTGGTTTACATCAATGGAAAAAAGGGAAAAACTAGTATACCTAAAGACATGACTTATAACAACGAACCTCTGGACACCCCTAATTATATCGTCGATGCTTTCGCTAACTATTTCGAACAATCTTACTTTCTTAATATATCGGACGCTCCAATAACCAAGTTTTAATAATCTTTCGTTTGGCTCTTTGGACATTAAACGCTTTTCCGAGGCTGAAGTTTGCATGGCGCTAAAAATAATTAAACCTAAACTTACTGCAGGCCCAGATGGAATTCCAGCATTTCTACTGAAAGATTGTGCTAGTATTTTTGCATATCCTCTCTGTATAATTTTTAATCTATGCCTTAGTAAATGCTATCCTCCTAAAATTTCAAACTACTCCAAAGTATGTAATGTCTATAAAAAAAGGTGAAAGAAATAATGTTACCAAATATAGACTAATAACAATCATATGCAGCTTTGGCAAAGCTTTCGAAATCCTACTGCATGATAATATTTATGCACATGTCCAATTGAAAATATTTACGCAACAACACGGATTTATAAAAGGCCGGTCCACCGTAACGAAGTTAATTTGCGCTACTCAGTACATTGTTGAATCAATTGACTCTCACATACAGTTAGATTTAGTTTATACTGACTTTTCTAAGGCATTTGACAGACTGAGCCATAGTAAACTACTTCAATTTCTAGAGAGTTACTTAACCGATAGAATTCAATACGTATCTTATCATGGATACAAATATGTTGAACACCAAGCCACCGTCAGGAGTACCCCAGGGATCAACACTTGGACCTCTCTTCTTTAATATTTTTATTAACGACAGCAGTGACCACTTAGATGTATATTTCTTAATATATGCTGATGACGTTAAGATGTTGCATAGGATCAATGATTTGAATGACTGCGAAAAACTTCAAAACAATTTAACTAAGTTATCGGCTTGGTGCGATGAAAATGATCTTCACCTAAATGTTAGTAAGTACAATGTTATGAGTTACACAACCAAGGACTCCCCAATTATGTATAATTATAATGTTAATGGCGACGTCCTAAACAGACTATCTACATTCAAGGACCTAGGTGTACCTTAGATAACAAATTAATATTCACTAACCATATTGATGCTGTAATTTCGCATGCATACAGAATGTTAGGCTTCATCTTGCATAACAGCCATGACTTTAACGATGCGAAGACCTTCAAGATGCTTTATTTTCCTTTCTCCCGATCCAAACTGGATTATGCTTCACTTGTCAGGCAATCTGGGTATAACATTCAAAACGATAAATTGGAAAACATTCAGCGTCGCTCCCTGAAATTTTTAAACTGGAAAACTGACGGTACATATCCACCAATTGGAGCTTCTCAAAATCAATTATTTGCAAAATTTAATATTATCAGTCTTTCCGAAAGACGTGAGTCCTTTGCTATGCGTTTTCTAGATATAATTATGCACAATAAAATAGACTGTAGTGAAATATTACGCCAACTGAACTTCTATGTCTCACGGATTAATTCTCGTCATTCTCATAGTTTTTAATTATCCACTCCTAGATCTAACGTATTAAAGTTTTCTCCTCTGTTTAATATTTGTACTAGTTATGAAACTCATTGCAGTGAATTGGACATATTTGCCTAGCAGCCAGAAATTTTATCTACTGTCGTACAGTCTAACCAACTTCATAATCTCTACTTGTACTTCTTATTTAGGTAAGGTTAGGTTAAGTTAGTTTAGATTTCCATCCTATAAATGGTTTTGTACTGTTGGATGATGAACGATTAAATAAATAAATAAACAAGCTAACCGTTATATTCTTCACCGATTTACTGCACTTTTTATATAATTGTTGCACATTCTATAGGATACACTTCGCAGCTTTTTTGCAAATAATACTAGTTTTAGACATTTTTAGTTTAATTACAAAACAAAAAAAATTATGTAATTTTTTTATTGTTTTTTAACTTCTTTATTTATCGATTGAATTTTCTCAAAAGCAATAGGGCTCATCCTCTAACGAACACTAACTTACTGTCAAAATTTCTATACAATCGGACTTTTCGACAGACAGACGGACTGACACACAGACGGACAGACAGAAGGACAGACGGACGGACGAACATTTTGAAAGTTGTTCAGAATTCAATCACCAACACAGTGATATGAAAATGTTTTCTCTACGAGCAATATTACCGGTTTTAGAAATGTGTTGATCGAATGCAATATACTTCGTTTTGTATTTGCGAAGAGTATAATAAACATCATCATTACGATTCGAGTGTTCTTCGTTGATATTTTTGTTACAATACACTACTTGCTCGTATTTTAGATTTGGAATTTTGATGTAATGTGCGTTTACCCGAGTAGTTTTGTAATTGAAGGTTTATTAAACAAATTTTTATTATTGTTAAAAAGTATGTCAGTTTTATGGGAGACACGTTGAACTGGTTCTGGGTCTATTTTGCAGAAAAGAACAAACGACAGACACTACTTTCTACTTTTTATTCTATAACCTATATACTCATAGCAGGGCAGTAACCATAATTCACAGGTATTGTACACAACTTGTTTTATACATGATCTACGTCGACTAAGCGAAATGAAAGTAAATTGTTGTCCCACTTAGCCCAATGAGGTATTAACTGTAGTATCAAATTTTTGCAGATTGTACTGATACAGAGGTTGAATACTCCTAATACTTTACAGTTTTTTAGCCACACTGATAGTGGATACAAGTCTATAGTGTTTAAAGTTATCAGAAAAACTTTAGATATCATCTAACCTATACCAGATGCAAACTAATCTTGATAAATTTTTAAGACAAACATCGATTGCTTTACCTTAAATCAATTCACATGTGTAAAGTACAAATAAAACAAACACCCGTTAGCAGAAATCTCTTCCACAAAATTTTAGGATTTCATCAGAAAAATTTATAATTCAAAAACTAAAGAGATTGATTAACTTAGGAGTTATATAGTGTTGCCTTTCTAAGTCAAACAATAACTGTAGAAAATTCGTATTCATGTAGTTTTATTATACTGTTTATTTTATCTGTGACGAAGGTTTTAATCACAATTTTAATGCATGCGGTGGTGCCTAACTATACTTGACAATTCATATTTCATTTAACCATATTCAGTAACATACTGAAAACATTAAAGACATCTATTAGTTAACATCAGTTTTATAAAGAAATTATTTCCGTTTTTATTATTATTTTATATCAAGTCAATATGCTACAATATGAATAAGAGACACTAGTTATTACATTTTGAAAAAAGAATGTAGTATAAGTTTTGCATTTTTCCGGTGGACCACCGAAACCCGAAAGAAACGTCAGATCGAAATGAAAGTCATATCTATCGACTCGAAAGCGAATTTAGAAAATTCCGGCCGTCGGTCAGTCGGTCTGTCTGTCTGTCACGCCCAGCCCCCTAATCCGTTTTCGGATATCGATGAAACTTGGGTGGTTAAGAGTTTCTCGAGAAAACTTGAATAACTCAGTAACGGGCAGTCGGATCGAGATATTTCAAAAAATAAATGGTGCCACTAGCAACGCTTTACAAATAAGTATACCAGAGACTATGTCGAAAAACAAATGAAAATTGAATTCTTTTGCAAAAAACTGGTTATCTCGAAATCGGGCTAGAAAGCACGATAACTGTCCAGGATATTGAACGATTTCGATAAGACTTGGTGAGATCAAAGGTACACGGCCACAAATATAGTCTATTGCTGGCGGAGCGAATCCGTTGACCGTAAGTATTTTTTCTAGGGCGGAGCATGATTTTCTAAAGCAAACTCACAAACTGAAGGTTCGATTTTGACTTTCAAAAATTGCGATTGTAGGGCTCGATTAGGTCTATTAGGTGTTGTTTGTGAGAAATTTGACAAAACAAAAGCGAATCTACAAATCCTGGAAGACTTGATTTTTTTTTATAAATTCAACAAATACCGAAGAGTTTCCTAATGAAAATCGAAAATTAAGTATTTCGTCGATCAATCTTTATAACCAGTATAAAGCACCGACCTTCTTGGACAAAAAATTTGAATAACAGTTTTTCGAAAAATTAAAAATAAACGAGTTGTTTACGAAGATTCATTCCAGAGAATTATTTAAGGAAATATTACAAATTGATAAATTCTCCGTGTGATATAGGTGCAAAAATTCGTTTCCTTATTTGATTAAGTAATGGTGTTAAATTTTTGGGGTGGCGCGAAGTAGGCTTTAAGCTTCAATTATTGTTGCTAAAATAATTCCAACTTTATAAATTAGAAAAACTGATTGTGACAAATTTTGATATTTTAAATAAGTTTAATCAGAAAAAAATAAATTAAAATTCTTGCATTGTACCCATTGTAAAAGAAACATATGAATGCAAAACACAACAGGTTTTACTATGAAGCAGATTCTGACATCGTGCCTTCTCGAAAAAGTCTCTATATTAGTTATAGACGAAATTATCTATAGGTGTCCAAACCGCCCAGATGCCCTTTCTCTGTTTCAAAATGCAGTTAGCCTTTACTTTAGTTAAAGCAAAAAAAAAAGAAGAATAAAACATGCGAAATGTACTGAGTCCACGCCCTCTGCTGAAAATGTACTGAATCATCCCAACAGGGATATGAAGCATATCAAAATGTAGTTGTTTTAGCTTGTCTAATATGTCTTAACTAAAGAAGCTTGAGGAAATATTCAATTTTTATCACGGATCCGTGCAACAAATTGTAACAATTAAATAATGATCTTTACTAGAGCTCACATTAATTTCTATAATTTTTATTAACATCTAGTGCCAAAATAATTAACATAAAATTAATTTTGTTTTCATGAACTGATGCTCCATGCATATTAGATATTCGTGCTTGCAGTAAGTTCAAACTTATTGCAACCACCATGAATGAGTCAGATTTGGTACATAATAGAAAAAACTAGTATACCAGATTTCTGAGTAGAAATAAAAATTATCAACAATTCAACGAACAAAAATTGCGATTACTGCATTTTGTAACAATACTCCGTTACTGTTCCATCTCTAATGGATTGTAGAAACCGTTTCCGTGTTGAAATAAGTTATAGGCCTAGGCACGAGATGTCAGCACCATCGAACGATTTAAAATATTGTATCGAGTGATATCGAATACGTTCTCTTACTGTTTTGCTTGTTGAGCGGTTAACATGTCTTTTAACCTACCGGCTTAAATTTTATTATTCAGTCGCTTAAAATGGATATTTGAATGTAAGTAGTTTGTCTCAAATTTTAATCTAAATTGATATTAATACGTTCCCATTTTCTTTTAGATTATGGATTGAATTTTTATGACCTTTTTCCGACATTTTTTTTCTGATTTTTCCGATGTTTTTTTATGATTTTTTTCGATATTTCATGATTTTTCCTGCAATTTTTCTCTGATAATTTTAATGACTATTTCCAATATTTTCTGGTATTATCTGATGTACCTTTTCTGACATTTTCCGATATTTTCTGATATATTCTGATTTATCTGATATACTATTTTCTGATATATCTGATATACCTTTTCTGATATATTCCGATTTATTATATAGCTATTTTATAACTATTCCTATTTAGTATCTTTTTCAAGATTAAAATGAAGTTTTTCAAAATTTAAACCTACTTAAATTCGTTTCAAGTTTCTTAAAGTTTATCGATTTACCGATTTACGTATTTTAATACCTTTGAAGTTTTCCTGCTTGATGGACACATCTTAGAAGTTTTAACAACATATCGTAACATATTCCGCCAAGGTCATTATCCAGCGATGTGAATATTCTTCGAATGGCTTGATCAACCACCACCAGGAAGTTTTTGTTGAATTTTTTTGCTGTTTTTATGAATATCGCACTTGGAGAATCCTAGAAGTTACCGTTCACTGATGTCATCTGTATGAGAGAGACAACATTACCTACTACAATACCACCAGCTACATGCCAAGACCAACAGGAAACTTTTCATAAGCTAAGTACACTGTTATTACTTCCCTCCAACAAAATTGCGTTAATGTTCATGTAATTAACTGCCGCTAGACGGGATATTAAATTAAATAAAATTACATGTTGCCAACCACAAATATAACAGTAATGAGACTATACGTAAATTGTGTAGTTTTGCTATTTTTTTTAACTTCATGGTAGTGTCGGATAAGGTTTTAGACCGTAAGAAACAGCACTGTTAATGAAGTTTTCAGTAATTTTTAGTCCGTGAGACGATTTTGTGTTTCAGTGCTGCCATAAAATCGCCGGTCAGTTCTATAGCCTTACGCTATTTAACCCCGTAAATATTTTCTTATCTCCTGGTTTATTTGGTTTATACCTACCAGTTTTATCGTTAGTTTGTCTTATCGTATCGTATCGTGATATTTTGACCATGGGGTCATATTATCTGTAGCCGAGAGGCATGTATTTTTTTATGAGATTTTGTAAATTTTAGGTTAGTTTCGGGTATTGTTAGCGATAAGTTTCTAGAGTTCTAGAAGTGTCTATAAGTGAAGTTTCTAGTGATAAACAAAATTGTTTTATAATTTAGTTGCTAAGCGCCATTATTTTAGCCTTGTGTGTCACTTTTTTTTACTAACCTTATATAAATTTCTCTCATTCTAGCAAGGCGTGGCTACCTTTTCTTAATATTATTGTGTCGAGCAGTTAATGAATGTGTTTAAGTACAAATTTAATTAGATGTCATCTCTAGTGTTGATTTAATAATTCCCACTTGCTATCATTTAATATAGCCTGGTAAATTGTACCTTATTTTTCTTGGCGGTTGGGATATGTCATCTGATAATTATTAAATTGTCATCAGGTTTAGCAACACATTCAAAAAATCTCTAGCAAAAAGAGAACTGCTCCCTATTTCGATAGTTTGTCTTATATGTCAATCTAGGTTGCCAGTTATGAGAAATTCATAGTCTCGTACCTTTACCCCGAATTAACTTTATGTAATTACGAGTACCTAGTTAAAATTTTAGTGAATATATTTGGTAGCTTATTGCGAAACTGCTTAACGTATTATCTTGTTGTTTATCACTGGAACTTTTCCTTATCTAATTTGGTGATAACTGTTACCGTACCGTACCGTTATCTGTAACTTATTTTTTATCGTAACATTTTAACCCTACTTCTAAATTTGACTAACCCATATGTCTTGTATTAGTAATTTATACGTGTCTGTTTTTTCAAATTATTTTTGATGTCACGTTTTGTAATCTCATTATTTATTTATCCGTGAGCTATGTTTATTAACTGATATTAAATCAATTTCAATTTTACCTGTCATTTTTCTGTGTGTTGTCTGTGACGTATCTTCCCTTTTAATAAACCTCCTGTAGGTTTTGGCGCCCAAGGTACTTTTGAATATTTTTTTGAATACAAAACTTAGATTTTAAACACTTAAATTAAATTTTCTAACTTAAACTTTTATAATCTAATCGCTCTTGGCCTTATTATTTAAGTTGTCGTTGACGCTTACCCAGGCCCTTGCCTCCTATAAAACTGGCTAGCCGGAGCCTAATTCTGTTTGGTGGTAGGTTATCGCATTTGTTTATTTGAGCCTGTGAAACTGCCAAACAAAATTAGTTTTATTGTGCTTTAGGCACAATAGTGACCTGAAGATTTTACAATTTTCAAGTGTCTCAAAATGTAAGCAAGATAGGACAGAAAACGATAAATACATCAAATTTTGTATACCCTCTTTAGTCATCACGTGAAAATATTAGGATTAGGCGACAGCGAATAAATAAATTTTTTGTCCAAGGAAACATTTGTGTGATTCAATTGTAAAGGAGGAAGGTCAAGAAAGTTTTCCTAATACTCTCTAGATCACCATTTATTTTAACTGTCACTCTAGTAGCTTGTCAAAGAAACTATAATTTAATTGTGTATGTTCTGCGTATGCTTGCAGTTACATATTAAGCTCTACTGAACACTGCCAATTGTCAATTTTCAATAGATCTTAATATGTCAGATGCATTAATGGTAAACAAGAGAGGGCCTAATATAAACCCCTGTGGCACACCAGATTAATTCATGCTAATGCGCATGCACTTAATAAAATTTAAGGTCATTTAGAATCTCACATTAATAATAATGATTTTATGTTGATACCAACTTCTAAATAATATTGTACGCTTGCGTGCATTCGGTCCCACTGTACTAGTAATGTCCAATATATGAATAATTTAATCGATGATACGATTTAGTGAATTGGCGGTGACAATTTAATATTTTATTAAAGAATGATGTGAACGTATACCTACCATATGAGTAACCATTTTGAAAATTATCGATAATACGAATTTTTTAGTGCAATAAATTTATTCCCAAATAATTTTGTCTAATTCGCCAGAAGTGCAAATTGTCAAGCTAACTCTTTTACTGCCTTGTACTATAGGTTTAAACATACGAGAAGGTTTAGTGAAATAGAAAAGAAAACAAGCTATAACCATTCGCTGATTTTTTGTTCTTTTTATATAATTGTTGCACATTCAATAGAATACTCCAGCAGATTTTTGTAAATATTATTAGTTTTAGACATTTCTAGTTCAATTACAAAACAGAGAAAAAATTATTTTTATTTAAAAAATTCATAACTTCTCTTCTCTTGGATGTGGATGGACTTGGCTTCTCAAGAGCGAGAACTATTAAGCCCGATGAAAGGACTAATTTTGAAACCTGTTCTTTTTATCAAGAGGACCTTTCATTTTCAACCATTTTAAATCTACAAAATTTACGTTCACTAATGAAGACTCCATGTACGAGCCTCGCGAGCCGATTTTTCGCCCAGAAAAAACTATTTTAAACTTTTCTGACTGTTCCGAACGAGTTTCGTGAACAGACCTTCTTATCAAGAGGATAGAAGAAGTCTCCTAGTACGAGCTTCGCAAGAAATTTTTCTGTCAAAAGAAGACTAATCTCAATCATTATAAAACTATCGTAACTATCATACTGTAACGGTCACGTATTGTAAGAACACTCAGTACCTTAAATTAGATAAAGCGCGTGACTGTTCCTTTTACTATTTAAATTTAAATGATAAGATATTGATCTTAGCATTATACGCGTTTAAATTTTATCGGCTAGTCATGACAAATGCTTGACCAATTGCGTAGTAGCTTGTACCACCAGATTTAGAGAATAGCAGACGATATACGCGCCGACTCGGGCTAAGGAGACGCTGGAAAGATGGCGTAGAGGCGGGTGGCCGCGTAGGGCCGTAAGAATTAAAAGCCGCCATATATTTGTAAATATCTGTATATAGTGATTAATAACTGCGAATAGAATCAGTAAAGTAGTTATTATAGTTTATAAGTTCTGTGTTATTGTGTTCCATTGTCCATAGCTACAGCAAGGCAATGTTTTCGTCGAACTAGCTTACATATTATTTATGCCTCTCGTGATGCAAATAATGCTGTTTGAAGCCACTTGCGATACTACGGAATTATTGATGGCTTCAATATCTCAGTCCACGTTTGACCAGTAATATCCTTTATTGTATCCAGTATTACCGTCCGGTAAAGACTTCTCTTACCCCATGAGAAGACTATGGTGCGTGAATAATTTCATGTGAACGTTATGTTTGCGTAACTATATCGCCCTGTTTTTAGACATCTCCCGTGTGTTTTGGGCATAGAAGCATAGTGTTCAACTGCCGAACCAGTTTATGTCGAAATTATTAATTGTCGGGCCTTTTTCTGTTATTAATTTTATGTACAGTCTATAGTATTTCCTTTTGTGTGTTTTTATATAATTTAATTGAGATTGTTTATGTTAAAGTAGAAATTCTTTCTTTTACCTCTCTGGCCATATCGTGTTTAGTTTAGTTTAATTATTTATCGTATCCGGATTCTTATTGTGTACAGTTTTGCTTTGTATTTTGCTGTATGTCAGACGGACTTTTAATGATTTGTTTACATGCTTATTCTGACGAAAGTTTTTGTAAAGTTTACTCACAACTCTGATGTCAATTGCTCTGCTTTGTGTATTTTTTTGTAAATCATTAAAATGAGTTAAATTCAATGATTCGTTTTATTTTTCCTTAAGAAGTTTAACGTATCAATCCCCAAGGAGGTATAATATCGAGCTTCGACAGCCGATGTTCCAATTTTATCAATTTTGCATCTCAAAGTCAACAAAATCCCCGTCGACATATTTCGAAGTGTGTTGATCACCAAACAGAAACTTACATGTGTCTCTAAGTTACAGATATGAGATATTCCTATGTTCGATGAGCTGAATTGGAAAGACGGCAGGATCCGACGCAAGAGCGCGTCCGTCTAAGCCTAGCAATTGAGAGACATCGCCGCCAAGAGCCATTCGATGGATCAAGGACTCAATCCCATATCCAAGTCCTTAGTCAATCCCAAATCGAAGACAATTCAGATGATGAAGAGATAGTGGCATGAATATTCTCAAATCCTCGCTTCGCTACGAGTGTAGCGTTTTCTATTTTTCCATTGTAACAAATTGCTTCTAAAGCTTATCATTATTGGCATTATGAATAAGACCAATAAAGTTGTTTACTATTTCACATTGATTCTTAAATCAGTAAAGTACCACACTTGGCGATTATTCATCCAAATAAATCCTAATAACTATCATAAACCTTCGACTGTATGAAAAATAATTCATCAACAGAAGGGGGGCGTTATTGAACCAGTAAAGTGATCGTTTTGAAAAATATCCAAATTACTAAGAAATTGAATTCAGACCAAAATTCTCACGAAATAAAATATCGACTTTGTAACATTATCACTTTACAAAAGTTCGACCACATTTGGCATCGTCTTTCATCGAAATCTGCATAAAAAATTAGTTCACTAAAAATGATAAAAAAATGGGCTTAAGAAAAATTTTTCATTTCGAGAACGACGGTCAATCGCCTTTGGGCTCCGTCGTTCGAAAAATAAACATTTTTCGAAAGTACCAAAAAATTGACATTGAAATTTCAAGATGCACGGGGCGGAAAACCGCTCCTCCCGACAAATTTTTCGGAAGCACCACGAAGAAAATTGCACAGGGCCGAAAACCGCTATCCGACAAATTTTTCGAAAGTGCAACGAATTTAATTTTTCGAAAGTACCACGAATTTGGTTTTTGGAAAGTACCACGATTCCTTATTGATTGATTTTATTCAAAAACACTAGTGTTCTTCCTCTAGCTAACACTAATTTTCTGTCCGAATTTCAATACAATCGGACTTTTCGTTCTTAAGTTATCGAGCTTATAATAAGTTTCACGGACAGAAAGACAAACAGACGGACGGACGGGCCGACCGACGGACAGACAGACAGACAGACGGACAAGCGGGCAGACGGACAGACGGACAAACGGACAGACGGACAGGCGGACAGACGGACAGACGGACAGACGGACAGACGGACAGACGGACAGGCGGACAGGCGGACAGACGGACGGACGGACATTTTGAAAGTTGTTCAGAATTCGATCACCAACACAATGATATGAAAATTCTTTCTCTACGAGCACTATTACCGGTTTTAGAAATGTGCCGATTGAATGCCATATGCTCGTATACGAGTATAATAAGTGGAACAAAATAAATAAGGAAGCAAAAATCATGTTGGAATTGCCTATTTCACGCTTCATTTACCCTAACTTCATGTTAGGGCAGTTGATAAACAGAAGGGAACAAAATACGTATATCCATTATACATTAATTACACACCCAACAAACATTTCTAGTAATATGCGGTGACCATTAGTTTTATAAAGGGTCTATAAGTGTAACAGATTTGTATAATCATGTTACGAAGTTTTATACTGTTACTAAAGTAGTTGCGGAGTTATATAAGTGTTTTATAGCATGACTATTACTTACAGGTCTATAAGATGGTAACAGATATATTTCCGTTACTACATTATAAAACTTAAAGGGGTTGCTACCAAATGGTATATAATAAAGTTATATAAGGGTAACAATTACTACATTATATAACTATTAATTGTTTAGGTTTATAGTGGTGTTAGTTGTTACAATTATATACATCAGTTACAGATAGTAACAAGGTGCAACCTTTATATAACTCAAGAGCACCAGTAGATACTATAAAACTTATTAGTTGATTATAGGATATGTTTTGTAAAGTAATTGGCAAGAGCAAACAAAATGTTTAATAATGAATTCGGCATTACAAAATTGGAAGAAAATAAAATACAGTAGCACATTTCTCCGGAAAGTTTAAAAAAACTTTTCAATCGTCTTGAATTCAAAAAATTATACCTTTGAAATTTAAGAAAATGAAAAGAATTAAAGAACTGCAGGACTGGAAGTCAAACGTTCTGGTGGACAATATATAGAAAACGTTCCTTTTGGCAATGAAAAACAGAATAAAATCACAGTTGTTAATGTTGATAATGACACTGAGGAGGTCACAAGTAAGAGAAAGCGGCTTACTGCTGAACAAGAAGAGGTTAATACTGTTGAACATTATGAAAACAGAGATAGGTGGTTTACTGAACTAGAAGGTGATGATGAGTTTTCTCAGTTGCATGATTTGGAAACAAACGATGAGAAAAAATGCGTGACGAATTAAGGATGTGGGCAAATATGTTTAATATAAAGCAGAATGCTTTAAAAGCACTATGTAACATTTTTAATAAACGTTTGTCAAAAATTTTGCCGAGAGATCCTAGGACATTGCTGCAAACGACTGTGATTGGTTGAAAATTAAACAACAATTGTTTCAGCCAATGGCAGGCCAAATCACCATTATTTACAGGACTTAATCGCAAAAAATTGTCTACTGATGGTGTTATAAGATTACCAAGAGTTGCCTAATAAAATTTAAAGATATGTAATATTTCAAATAGTTATATTAAAGTAACCAATATTTATAACAAAGCTTAAAGTTATATTACATTTCTTAAAATACATTAACTGTTGATAACGAAACATCGACCATAAGTTTGGCAGCCATCTTACGGCAATGAGTAATCATTATTTGAAATTAAAAAATGTGTATAAAAAACTCAAAATTTCGTAACAAATGAAGTGTAGTTAGTCATAATTGCATGTACAAAACATATTTCTATAATATTTTCTAAAGAAATATGTCATTAAAATTTTCATATATTTTTTTTATTTCATTTTTTTTTAAATTGCTTAATATTTTAGAGGCCCACAGTTTCTTCCGAAGTATAAGGGTCATATTTTACAATAATAATTTATTCGCATCAACATTTGATCTTTGTGGATGTCAGAAGCCAATTTAAAAAGTAAATTTAGTAACACGCACCTTTATCAGTGCAAAATTTCCACTATACCCATGTAGGTACCTACATCATTTAATTTAATTACAACATTATTCTTGTGTCAGTTGGTATAGGATCTCTAGAAAAGAGACGAGACATTATAAATGAGAGAGAGAGGTGTTAATAACAAGTTTTTTAGTGGTAACAGACATATTTCTGTCACCAATATTTATGGAAAATGGTTATATAAAAAAGTGATATAGCAGTTACTGATCTGTTTCTGTTACTCACTGTTCTGCAACCTTGAGGTGTATAGCGTGACTAAATATTGGTGTCTGCTACCTTTGTATGATTCTCCATTTAAGCGTTATAAGCGGTTTATAGGAGTAACAGAACTATTCCCAGTCTTGCATTATATCACTTGAATGTACATAACTTTATTTCGGTAATAGGATGGTTACTCTTATAAAACAAAAAATGTTTAAAAGTGAATTATTTCTTATTTGTTTGCTTATAGTAATGAAACATTTTCTTTATAAAAATGTTTGTTGGGCAGGTTTATAAAAAGAAAAAAGTTTTCTGGATCTGGGGTTAGACCATAAGTTTCTTATGTATTTTTCGACGGTGAATTCGGATCTGTTTTTAGTTTTGCTCCATTACGTCAGGATTTTAAGATATTCTAACCTAAAAGTTGGACATATTTGAGGTTATGTAGCTTTGAGATTTTTTTTCCCCAAGAAACCATGTGTGGGATCTTAAAGTACAAGTCTTCACCTTTAAAATGCCGTTGAGTTTGCCCAAATATCTTTTTTTTCGCCGAGATATTGCAATTTAAATAATGACAATAAGGTTTTTGTACTAATTAAATGGGAAAGATATGGTATGAACAGACAATTTTAAAAATTCGGTATCTTAGCGAAAAAAAAGATATTTGAGCAAACTCTACGACATTTTAAAGAGGAAGATTTGTACTTTAAGATCCCATACCTGGTTTCTTGAGAAAAAAAAAATCTCAAATCTACATAACCTCGAATATGTCTAACTTTTAGGTTAGAATATCTCAAAATCCTGACGTGATAGAGCAAAACTAAAAGCATATTCGAATTCAGCGTCATTAAGATAGACGTTCATCTATGCTAACAAAATGTATAAGGAATTGTGTAAACTAAAATATGCATATCATGTTGGAGAATACTTAATTTTCCAATATAAAAAGACACATTTATTACAAGGCATATAAACTTACAATAATAAAATGTTGGTTATAAACAACACGAAAATTCAGCTTCATATTTCTCGTCTCGGAGAGAATGCAATAGCTTGAAAGAGATTACACAATCCATCTGTAAATACACTGGCCATTTATATCGCTCTTGAAAACATATTTTCAAATATATTAATATTTATAAGATGTATGCTGGCCTTTTTCTCATATATTTAATATTCATTGTTTTTCTTACTATCTATTATATGCTCGGAAAAAACACATTAACTTGAGTGGAAATTTGATATTCATGTCTGGAAATGAAGTCCGCAAGAGAGCTGAAAATAGTATGCGATTCCTTTTCTTTTTATATGATACTTAGATTTTTGCGCATTTACGTAGACATAAATTTAAAATGCAACTTGTTGTAAAGGAATTTATAACATCTAATCAGAAGCAATGTTTGCTTTATGTTGTTTATTAGTGTATATTACATAGAGATATAATTAAATTTTTATTCATTACATGTTGGTTCAAAAATGAAACCATTATTTTTACTGCTCTTTTAATGAATAAAACGAAACCGATTTTGATTCTTTCATCGATTAAATTACCAGTCTCCAATCCTGCTACTGCCGAAAAACAAAGTTGTTCAATAGAGCAGAGTTCATGAAAGATGGTCAAAATTCAAAAAGTACTCGAATTTGCATAAAATTTGGTATTGAGGAGTTTTGAATCCTAAAAGGATTTTAGTAAAGTGGCTCTTAGTTAGCCTTGCTCAATACATTAACCGGCAAGGTTTTTTTTTCTTCACCGAAATATGTGATTTCGAAGGTTTTTGACGTGACGCGTTGGCCATTTTGCGCATTGCGTCACAATTTTGAGCAAATCTAACCTAAAAGTGCTAAAAGGCCATTTCTGCCTATGTTCGTACCCTAATAACTGGATTACGATACGAGGTTGAGTAAATCGGACCAGATCATATTATTCAACTGTCCAAGATCTTTAATACCAATAGTAACAATAAAAAAAACCACAACTATAGACATTGTCTATAATTGTTTATTTGAGGCATATTCAGATTTCCTTACTTTTTGTTGGGTATTTTGCCACTGAGAAATATTTAAAATTTTTTTATGAAAAAACCTCTGCGCCTAAAGGATGAGACAGAGGTTGGTTTTTGAATACTTGACTGTTCCAAAAAGTCTCACACCTAAAAATATATAAACTAGAACAATGCTATAAACTAAAAAATGAAAATGAAAGCTATAGGCACTTAACGTTTCGGAAGAAAATCTACTTCCGTTCTCAAAACTTTTTTGGCCGTCAACCATGACAGTTCTTTGTGATTACTGTGATTACTTGAAAAATACAAAATTTGTGAATACGCGTGGGATAATTATCACAGGATTAAATGGGACTCAGCGACACTTTTAGAAAAAGAGACTAACGGAACTAAAAGAAAACTTAATGAATCCGCGATTATTTTATTAAGCGAGGATAGATGCGGTTCAAATTAGATCTTTGTACTAGTTGGTTGCCCATCCTTAGACACGAAGTAAGCCAAAATGAGATAAATATAATTTAATGTCTCACGTGACTATGGAAATACATAAACGAAGAACGGTCATGGTTGACGGCCAATAAAGTTTTGAGAACGGAAGTAGGTTTTCTTCCGAAACGTTAACTGCCTATAGCTTTCATTTTCATTTTTTAGTTTATAACATTGTTCTAGTTTATATATTTTTAGGTGTGAGACTTTTTGAAACAGTCAAGTATTCAAGAACCAACCTATATCTGATCCGTTTGGCGCAGAGGTTTTCTTATTAAATTTTTTTTAAAACAACTATAGATGGCGCAAACATTATTTTATTCCTGAGTTTAGCAAGAAATACTACCATTTTTATAGCCAGTATATATACAAGTAAGTTGGACCTAAATAGGTAATTTCATTCCTAAATACAACGCTGTTACCCGTCTTGCTCTATCAGGTAAGCACTTTGAGAAAACATAACTTCAATCTGGATAAAATAATATTTTCTATAATATTATAAAAATATTATTTCGTCCATTTTGAGGTTATGTTTTCTCAAAATCCTAACCTCACAGAGCAAAATGGATAACGGCATTGTGTTCAACTTGTCAAAATCCTATGGAGTATCTGTTTAGGTCCGATTTACTTGTATATATACAACACATACTACAAAAATTCTAGTATTTCTTGCTAAACTCGGAAATAAAATAATGCTTGCGCTATCTATAGTAGAGTTTTTTTTCTGTTGTCACTATCGGGGTTTAAAAATTTTGGAGAGCTAAATAAGATGGTCTGGTCTGCTTTACCCAATCTCGTGCCGTTTTCCAGTCGTTATTACACGACATAGGCAGGAACGACTTTTTAGCACTTTTAGGTCAAGTTTTCTCAAAATTGTGACGTGTTGAGCACGCCAAATACCTCCGGAATCGCCTATTTGGGTTCTAAAAAAAAGGAAAGTGTCTTTTTTGCAGGTCTGTCTTATCGAGGATGGAGTTCTATCAGGGCTGCAGCTTGAGGATTTGTATTTAGTTTCCATCCATTTTTTTCTCATTTTATTAGACCTTGAATATATTGTATTCAAAGGTTAATGAGGCATGATATGGAAAAATTAGCAAGTCTGTTAATTTTGTCGTACCGTGTTGTCCACCTGATCTTAATTGTATTTCAGTGCTGTAAATAACTTAAAGAACTTAGAGATATTTACAGCTTCCAGAATTTTCTGAATATCTCTTGTCTTTGTTTTTTTACTGCTTCCTTCAAACGGAATAGGTGGTCCTCCAACTCCACGAGATTTCGTAGGTTTTATTTTAGTTTGTTCTTATTTTTTAATTATGCAACATAGATTGCTCCTTAACCAAACTTATCTTTTTCTTCAAAACTACAATCTGCGGTGAAACTACGTAAATTTGTTTTTATTTCATTGTTAAAAGAATAGGGATGAAGCCCTATTTTAGTCAAAAAATGCTAACAATGGGAGTAATTAGGAACGTTCTGTTGGTCTGCCTGCAATTTATTCAACAGTTTACTGTTAATAAAAATAATGTATTAATTAATCTATAGCAGTAAAACTCTTATCTTGTATAATATCCCTTATGTTTCACTTTACAATAAATATTTACAAAAGTACAGATATTTTCTAAGATATATTTAATACTTCAAGAACGGAAAATTTGTTTTCAATCTTATATTCTTATTTTACTCCACTTTGGCTATCTGCGAGCAAATAGCTGAGCTCGAAATTCTAATACCTGTATCATCTACAATTTATTTATACTATGTTGTTTCAATACAATTTGAAACTGTTATTGAGACTTTATCCATTTCATATTTCGGCCATTTTGAAAAATCTATCTCACTGTGCATCGCCGGAAAGGCAAATTCTACACTTCGTTGGATTAGGGTTATGCCTGTTGTCGGCATTAACAGTGTGTTTGGAAGGTGCGTTGCCATATAGTGTTGTTGTGTCAAGTGTTTATGTTTCTTGTGTTTTTGTTTCTAGGCTATTCTTCTACCTAGTCCTTTGTTTCTTCAGTTTCTGATTCCGAAAACATAACACGCGATTTCCTCATGCCATTCCTTTCGTTTCTTTCTGTTCGTCTACACTGTGCTTGACTCTTTCTCAATTTGTTTATAATCCTCTCCTTGTTGTCATTTGATTATAGTATTTTTTCTGGTCTCCCTATATTTAGGTCGCTGCTGTTAGGTTTTATTCTCTACTTATGTTGGGTTACTTTCTTGGACAGTACTTCATTGGGTATGATTCCATCCCCTTGACTATTACTTTCCCACCTACTTGCCATGGTGAGTAATTGGACGATGCTCCTTTCAGCTGTTATTACACACTTCGCAAATAAAAAACAAAGAGTATATTGCATTCGAACGGTACATTTCCAAAACCGGTAATATTACTCGTAGAGAGAAAATTTTCATATCACTGTGTTGGTGATCGAATTCTTAACAAATTTCAAAATATCTGTCCGTCTGTCTGTCCATCTGTCTCTGTCTGTCTGTCCGTAACGTTTCTTGTAAGCATCATAAGTTAAGAACGAAAAACTCGTGGAATTGAAATTTGGACAGTGAGTTAGTGTTTTCCAAAGGAAGAACCCTATTGTTTCTGAACAATATCGATTAAAAATAAAGACATTATTAATTATTTGAATTTAAAAAAATATATGTTTTTTATTAAACAAGAAATGTCTAAAACTAATATTATTTACAAAAGAAACTGCGAAGAGCATCCTGTAGAATGTGCAAGAATTATATAAAAAGTGTAACAATGGTATAATGGTTAGCTTGTTTTAGCCATTATCATTGCCACGTTCTGAAAGGGAAATACAAGATGAAAGAAGAAAAGGAAAGTTTATTGTTTATGCTAGACTACAGATTTGTACTGAAATTTCCATGCTAAAATATTTCAAAATTCTTGAAGAATAACAGGATGACTCAAAATAGTAAATACAATGTTTCGATGGAGGCTATCTGACCTTGGGTTACTTTTATCTATTGTTAATGGAATAATAAATCAAATAATTTTCCACGATACTTTTATTTTAATAATACTATTCTTGGCTAGTGCTATGGTGTATGACATAATATACCATCTGTTTTGAAATTAGACAAGCTAGTCCATGCAGGAGTTAGCAGATGCAGATTGTAGACACTTTGACAAAATAAACTTATTTTATTAATCGTTCATCAAAAAATAAATTATATTCAATTATTCAAAGACGTCATATGAGCAGATATGATATAGAAATATTTATTCAGACATAATCTGAACGATAAGATTACAGTCTGTTTCGCTACAAAAAAATACTGAAGCACAATATCAGTTCACAGAATAGCGTATGAGATGACTTAAATAATGATGAGGAAGAAAAACAACGAGGCATACTAAATCGATGAAAGAATAACTAGTATTTGTTGGGTAAATATGAGATGAAACGGTCAATATGGGAAAACTACAGTGAGTTAAGAATTAGATGATCTGGAACTATTATAATCCATTCATCTGGTTTGAGACAGATGACAAAAAAGTTAACAGTGCACTTGATTGCTACCTTATATTTGTTACCAAATATATCGTAGGTAACAGTCTGTTATACTAAAATCGAATGGGCAATTAGAATTGGTTAAGACTTATCTAATTCTTAAATAGAAATTTCTAAAATTTCAGGCAATAACTTAAATCTATAATATACAAGTATCAGAATGATTGCTTCTTTAATATTAATCTTGCAAAGCTCTTGATAAAGGTCTAACAAGCCAAAATATATGTAGGCAATTCTAAGTTCATTGTTTTGAAACATTTAAAGGCAGTTTTTCTTGAAATGAGAATAATTATTCATGAATTTTTTGTATTGGAAATTTAAAAGAGTTTTTAAGTAAATATCTAAATAGAATTTACTTTTAATTATTGTTCCCTTTAAGACTTACTCGGTGTTTTTATATCGTTCTGTGTCACTATAAACCTTCAGACGGTACATTTACATACAAATGATTCCATAATATCGAAAACGTTCAATCGTTCGCAACACTCGTTTAAAAATTTCCAACCGCATTCGTGTTCAATTGAAATTGAGTTAAAGTGAGCGCAAAATGATTTACCGTCTCCTCTGAATGTGAAATCTAAACGCTTGATCTTGTTTCACATAGGTCAAAGATAATGGAATCCAGAGGTATTTCTATAATATGAATTTAAATTAAAAACACACATAAATGCAAATTCACAAGATGAATCAGAATTTTTAATATTGCTTATTTAGTAAAATTTTAATCAACAGTAATTTATAAATTCTTTGTCTAGGATTAGTTCATGGCAAGAAAAATATCAAACAGCTCTGTGTGATGGAATGAGCTTGTTAATTCGAAAAAAGAAGTAATAATTGTTTCATTTCCTCTATACTTTCAACAGATATTTCTCAAATAAAAAGATACCATTTACAATTCTAATTTACATCATAAGAAGAGTAAATCTAATACGAAATTATTAACAAAGCATGCTATCATAACATAATTAATAATATTCTCATACTGTCGGCGGGGTTGGTTTATTTATTAAAGAACTTATTTGCTATTTTCTATCAAATATGTAAGTATAAATATTTTATATAACTAGCAGTATTCTTCATAGAGGACTTGCGAACTTTTGAAAAAAGGTAGTAGTTAAGGCACCTGCAAGCTATTCCTATATAATTAAAATATATATTCATAACTACGTCTTGCTTTACTTAAATTCAAATTATTAGATTTCCTCACATAATCAGTACTTATAAATGTAAATATACATTACTAATGATATTTATCGAAATAGAAATAGTAATAACTCGGTTTATCTAGTTCTACTCGAGTTTAGTAAAGTCTTTGAATACATTGATTCCAGAAGTTATACTCTCTAAAAAGCATTATTTCTGATTTTCTGCTTAGTTTTAAATTTTTGAAGTCTTTAGCTAGCAGGGAACTGTGTGAATTGTATCAACAGATAATGACTATTCACATTTGCTCTATTATATCAAGGGGTATTTCAAGGCTCCATTTTAGGACTGCTATTTTTAACATACGTCGCAGATATGAGTAGCAATATTCAATATCTATTCTAATGCAATACGGCATGTACATTTGCAATTAAATCTCGTTCTTCGTCCAAGTAAAACACCACGATTCATTCATTCATTTAGAGTATGGAATTTTTCATCTAACGTCCTTAAGAATATTTATATGTCTTTTACAACTATCTAACATTTTTTTGAGACAGCTTGACAAAAAAGCCTATAAATAATTTTGAGTTAAAACATTAACACTCTACATTTTTCCTTAATGATTCGTATATAGAACGTCTTTGTCACTCATTGTAACTTATTGATATATAACTAGTGTGTGTTATGTCACTTGAACTCGAACTCTTGTTAAAATAAACTTGTCATATAAATTGCTCTTCGTTTTCATTAATATGGTAGCAGAGCGTGGTTCCGAGAATTCTCGAAACTGTAATTAGTACAATAGGAAATGGAGTTCCAAGGTGTAGAAAAACTACGTGGAGCTGGCAACTGGAATTTATGGAAGTTTGCTTTGCGGAATTTGTTAAGAGGAACTGAGAACGCGCATGAAGTGTGTATTGGCGAGTTGAACAAACCGGAAGCGGTTGAGCAATATGAGCAAGTCTTTAACGAACACCCCCCCCTTAATATTAAAGTAGTTAATTAAAAAAAATGAGATACCTATTCACTTGAATTTGTATACTTATATATTACATTGACATCAGGAACTTGATTATATTATGGGATTATTCCGTTAAATGATTGGGTATTAAATTAGGGGTAAATAGGGGAAAATAAATAAAGCAAGCTGGACAGAGTACAGAAACTTGAAATGCTGTGTATGTATTAGAAGCCAAGACATCAGATTTTTTTATAATATTTTTGAACCCCCACCACCCCTACTCCGTTATTTTTGGGGTTGATAAAATAAAATTGAGATATTTACTTAAAATTTGATACACGTATGTATTATAACGACATCTGGCACTAGATTATATTTTAAGATGATTCTGTTGAAGGGTTGGGGGTTAAGTAGGATAGGGGAAAATAAGTAAAGCATGCTGGTAAGAGTACAGAAATATGGGATTTGATGTATATACTAGAAGCGAAGGCCTCAGATTTTCTTAAATAATATTTTCCATCTTCCTTATTAAAAGATATGATAAAATTAAATTAAGATTTTCACTTGAAATTTTCTACACGTATGTATTATAACGATATCTGAAATTAGATTATAATATTTTGACATGATTCCGTCGAAAGAGTGGGGGTAAGTAGAAGTAAATAGGGAAAAATAAGTAAAGCAAGCTGTTAAGAGTACAGAAAATTGGGATTTGGTGTATATACTAGAAACCAAGGCATCAGATTTCTTTCCAATATTTTTCAACCCCCCTTCCCCACCACCTCCACTCCATTATTAAAGGGACTGATTACATAAAATTGAGATATTCACTTGAAAGTTAGTACACGTATGTATTGCAATGACATCTGGTTGACATGATTCCGTTGAAGGGGTGGAAGGTGGTAGGTTGTGAATAGCGCAGAATAAGTATAGCAAGCTAGAAACTTCATTTTCCTACTTCCATATCCACATTGTGGATTAAAAGTACAGTAATCGTGGAAAGAAGTTCAAATTTTTTTTTTCTTGTATTAAACTTAGAGTGCCATAAAACGTCGAGATATTAAATTGTCGCAAACTGTGTTATTCTTGACTCTCTTAAGGAATAAATCCATACATGTGCTTCCATACAACTTTACTTGCATTGAACAATGCCTGTCGAAATTGCGTCGTAGAAACTTTTAGTCTAGTTTTGTAGATCTGGGTAATTTTTAATTGCACTAATATTTTTCGAAAAAGTACTTTGGAAAACCCTTTAAAAAATGTTATTTTTCAACTATGACATATTTTTACGATAAGTAGGTGCTATAAAGAGCTATAATTTAGAAAAAAAATGCCCTACGATGATTTACCCAAAACTAGGAAGCAAAATACAGTTTTCACACTAGTGCCGTCTGTGATCGTTCAACTTCATATTTTCAAACAAAATTTGGCACACTTATTAACCACTATTAGTTCTATAAATATGTTCCTACAGCTTTATTTAAAAACATATGTAGGAATAGAATACATCAAGAAAATACCAATATTTTAATTGCTCCCATCTTGACATTTTTGAAGTTGTCTATATAATAGGCTAGGGGATATAAAGAATTTAATTGTGAACATTTCGACTTTTTAAAATTTCAATCTGATGTAAGAAAGCTGAGATATTCAAGAAAAACTAAAAAACACAAAACTGTTAAAGATTTGTTATAAAATAGCCAATACGAGTGCCTTCCGGTAAGCTATGTCGTTGGAAAGTTATCAAAAAAGTGAGCCTTGATGTTTAGAAACGATTGAAAAAAAATTGCAATTGCAGCAATTTTCCTCAGATCACTGTTTGGGCTCACATGACTCCACTTGCAACTTGCACAGTTGTTAAAATTGGGTCCGCAAGCACCTGTAAAATATTACCTTTTTGAATGCTAATATTAAATACGATTTATTATTAGTACTACTAACTGTCCTATTCTAATTAATAATATTTTATAGAATTACGTATAGAGACAATTAGGTGTTAGTTTTTGCAAATTTGCCTTTTTGTTATTGTTAAAATGAAGTACTTGTTATACTAAAGCACTTATTGATATTTAAACAGCATTCTATCGCCCATTAAATTAAAATTTCAACAAACTAAATAACATAAAGTTTTAGTAATTGAATGAGTACGCAAAACACGCGATAACGTCATCGGTTATATCAGTTTCTTAATCGCGTGTAAGAATTGTTAAACACAACATTTTATTCACTCCATCGACCAAGAGCAATCGGGGTTTAGAACAGGTCACAGTTGTGCGGGTGCTCTCTTAAACGTTACTGACAACATATTAAGGGCTATTGACGATGGTATGTGTACAGTGTTGGTCTTGTTAGATTACTCTAAGGCATTCGACACCTTACATCATGACACCTTGCTAGTCATTTTAAAATGTATCGGATTAGGGGACTCTGCTGTTACTTTTATAAAAAATTATTTACAAAACAGAAAGCAAAGAGTAGTTCTTAACAATGTACTTTCTCATTCACTTGATATTCTTTGTGGAGTGCCGCAAGGTTCTTCATTGGGACCAGTTCTCTTCACTATTTACACGTCCATGTTTCCCTCCATTTTGGATTACTGTAACGCGCAAATGTATGCAGACGACACACAAGTATATTTTTCATTTGACCCGAAAACCCTCGTCAACAGTTGCCAAATAATTAATAGAGATTTAGAAAAGCTGTACACAATTTCACTTGAACACTCTTTACGTCTTAATCCCAGTAAATGTGCTGCAATGTTTTTTGGTAGACGGGTAGACAGAATCAAACTAGCACACAATGTGCAAATAAAAATTAATAATACTGCTATACCGTTAAAAGATGAGGTAAAAATTTTGGGTTTAACAGTTGACACTGAATTAAGATTTCAGAAGCATATATCTCTCTGCATTAGCAAAGCTATTTCTAAATTAAAACTTTTATATAATTCTCGACATATACTTAACCACATATAAATCCCATATGCGACACTCCTTTGATCTAGTAGAAATGCCGCCGACGACCTTGGACTTTTAATGTGGATTTGACACGTCAAGATTAAATACACTCGGGATGATTCGGATAATCCGAATCGGAATTTTAGTACCTGATTCAAGTAGGTAATAGAGAATTTTAATCATATAATTATAATATCTGCATTTACCTATATCGCATAATTCCTTGCATTACCTATTTGTATCATTTGTAAGGCTTATTTTAAAATAATAGTGAAATTTGTACGTATTACGAAAATTCAATCTTTTATTGCAGTTAAACTGCTAGTTGACGTTCAATTGTGTATGAGTCTCGGCTCTTTAACCTGGATATATCTCTGCTAGTGTTGCACAAAATATCGCTGTCCTTTTCAGTGTCGCATATGGGATTTATATGTGACTTAACTTCAATTTAAAAAAAACATTGTGTGACTCTTTAGTTCTTTCTATATTTAATTATTGTGACACCGTCTATGGACCATGTCTGTCAGCTGCCACTTCTCAAAGAATTCAAAAAATACAAAACTGTTGCTTAAGATTTATTTTTGGTATCAGAAAGCGAGACCCAATTAGTCATAATTTGAATGAATCCAAGTGGTTAAATATGAAAAATAGACGCCTTCTGCACCGTGGCACCTTTTATCCTAAAATTATACATTCTTGCACACCCTCATACCTCTACAGAAAAATTAGGTTCCGAACTGACGTTCATAATCTAAACATAAGATTTAAGGGTACTCTTACTCCGCCTCGTCACCTAACTGCAATGTTTGAAAGGTCTTTTTCTTTCAACATTGCTAAATTTTACAACTCCCTTCCTCTGCCTCTAAAATTCCGGTCTGTTGTTAGCTTCCCAAAACATTACAAACGTCTTTTGCTTGGTTGATGTGTTGTAGCGTAACATTCATACATTTTGATAGGTTTTCTTTATAAAGCATAATAGATAAGTCTATAGTCATCCAAATACATATTGTGTGTACTTACGTTTTCTTTAGGATTACTCCATCTACTTCTTACTTGGTTAAGTGTAAAAACAGCTGTAAGCATTGTGCTCTACAGCTGAACTTCGCCATTTCGATTTATAATATATTTTGTAGTTATATTATTTGCATGTGTAAATTTATTGAATAAAGTGTATTATTATTATTCTTATTATTATTTATGTTTTGCATGTGATTAAATAAGTAACGCCTACCTACTACGGGATCTGTAAAAGCTACTTTAGTAAATTTATCTGCAAAATAACCTGTTTATAACACAAAATGACACTGGAAATATAACTGATGACGTCATGAGTGTGTAGTGAATTGATGTAGTTTTTGGCGAAAGAATTTCAATACAAAATTAAAGTGGCTTATTTTAAGGTATTATTCGACTGTTTCTCAAAATTCAAGTGTTTTTAACTACAATAAAGCATTATCTGTACAGTGAAAGTGAATTTAAAATTTGTGAAAACACCTATAATTAGTGAAACAATTAAAAGCGATTGTCATTTCAGATAAACAATGTGACTTGTATAAAATAAACCGTTGCTTGAGCGTCTCCTCTGATATATCGAAATGACCAATCTATGTATAACCCTCATTACAAATAATATAACGTGGGTCATTTCTCTTGCTCCAGCAATGGGAAATGGAAAGATATATTATTATAGAGATTACCAGTTTTTGGGTCATTTGGGCAAAGTTAATCTAAATTTAATTAAGTTAGCAGCGAATGTACTCACTTGTTATAAATTATGAGAGCGTTGAGAAGCTCGGACTTTGTGTTTAACCACTGGCCACTTTAGTATTCACGTCCCTATTCTAAACAATACATGTACTCGGTCCGATAACGTTTGTTTTAAACTTCCTCGGCTGTTCTCTAATTTCGTAAATAAACACGAGAGGCATTGGATTGAGGGTATATTTATTGATTTTTTATATGTTTTAGGAAAATTATTATTTGGTTTGAAAGGGGGGATAGGGCTACCTCTTTTCGGTCGTATATTATTTAGTCAGTGCTCAATGCTCATATATCCAAAAAATATGTTGTGAATAAATATTAAGCAATGCATCAAAGTTTCCAGAATATGTGAATACATAGAATCAAAAAATGGAAGTAAGTAAGTAAGTAAGTAAGTATTTTATTGGTGTCACAAAACAAAAATTTTTACACAGGTCAAAATAATAGAACACATAGTTTGTTGCTACAAAAAACATATAATATAAAGTATTAAAAATAGTTAAAATATAACACAACACATTAGCTTTATTTTTATCACAAAAATAACAATTAACGTAAGATATTAATTACAATAAAATAAAAGAAACAGTCAGACAATCCCTTGCAGTTACAGTTACAAACACGTTAAAATTGAGGCAAGATGAGGATGTGTTAGCAAACAATATTTTTTATATTATTATGAATTTCCTGAATTGAGAAAAATCCATTTTCTACTAGAAATTTTTTAATTGTAGACCTGAATCTGACCGGTGGCAGTGCCCTAACACTTTTGGGTAATAAGTTGTATAGTTTTATGCCAAGAAATCTAGTGCCAGTTTGTCCTCTGGTGAGTCGTGTAAATTCTGTGCAAATGTTTTCTCTATATCTAGTTTCATGTTCATGCACGTTTGTGTGAGAATGAAATTTCTTCAGATTATCATGTACATATGTTATACATTGCAGTGCGTATATGCTAGGTACCGTAGGTATTTTAAGTGTTATAAAAATATTTTTTGTCTCGCCTCGATATCTTAATCCATCAACTATTCTGATTGCCCTCCTCTGTAAACGAAATATTCTATTCGTACCAGCTGAGTGCCCCCAGACGGGGATAGCATACGATATACGGGAGTGAATTAAAGCAAAGTAAGCGGTTTTTAAAGTATCTGGTAAAACTGAGTTGGACAATTGTCTAAGACAGTAAATATTTTTAGTAATCTGGTCTGCCAGATAGTTTGTATGACTGTCCCACTTTAGGGAAGGATCAATAGAAACTCCCAGAAATTTATAGCTGGCAGGATTGTCTGGCATATTTATAACACGTGTACTTGTGACCATTTTTACAGTTTTTGTGTCGTTTAGTGCAAGGGCATTAGGTGTGAACCATTCTTTAGCCTCTGATAGTGTGTCATCAGACCTTAGAGATAGGGATTCTAAACTCTCATCAGTCATTAAAAAAATAGAATCATCTGCATAAAAGATACAGGTGACATTTTCCAGGGCATTTAGTAAATCGTTTATATAAATGAGGAATAATACCGGACCCAGGATTGAGCCCTGTGGTACTCCTGATCTAATATCCAACTGATCTGATATTTTTCAATTTAGTCTTACCGACTGTTTACGATTTTCAAGGTAGGATGTGATAAGAGTAATACTTGAATGGCTAAAATTATATTTTGATAGTTTTTCAATTAATAAAGAGTGTGACACACAGTCAAAGGCCTTGCTTAAGTCACAGAACACGGTGGCAGTGTACTGACCTCTTTCAAAACAACCTAAGGTATGCTCGGTGAACTTTAGGATAGCATCCGTTGTTGACAATTTCTCGCGAAATCCAAACTGGAATTTATACAGAATATTATTATTTTCTAAGTACTTCGTTATTTGAATTTTCATTGCTCTTTCAAAAATTTTTGAAATAATTGGGAGTATTGAAATGGGTCTATAGTTACTTATATCGTCTGGGTCACCTTTTTTAAAAATTGGAACAACAGAGGCTATCTTCAGCTCATCTGGAAATATACCGGTCCTAAAACATTCATTTATCAATTTGGTAAGTGGTATTAATATATGGTTTTTAATAATTTTTAGTAAGGTGGTGTTAAGGCCATAAACGTCTTTGCTATTCGTATTTTTTAATGAATTTATAATATCTCTGACTTCATTGTATGTGATCTCACGGAATGTAAACGGTTCTCTGGTATGAATTTGTTCTACGTAAGACAAAGGGTCAATGTCTAATTTAGGGAGTTTACTGGCGACTTCTTTGCCAACATTGACAAAGAAGTTGTTAAAATTATCTGGATCAATAGAGGGAGTTTTCCCCTGTTCATTTTTATTTCTATGTGAGTTAATTATGTTCCATGTCGTTTTTGCAGGGTTACTAGAATTTTTCACGTTGTTGTCATTCGATTTTATTTTTTCGAGTTTGAGTGCATTTCTGTACTTAAATCTGTATTCATTTCTTATCCTATTATTATTCGGAGTGTTATGCATTTTACAAACATTATTTAGGAAGTGTAAATGTTCACGCATTTGACGTAGGTTTTCGGTATACCAAGAAACATTGTGCAAATTATTTTTGGCATAAATTTCTTTTTCTGTGAAAGAAGTATAGTAAGCCTGCAATAAACTATTTAAAAACACCCGAAACTTTTCGGTAATGTTAAGATTAGGGTCATCAATAAATTCCCATTGACAGTTTGATATTTTTTCAAAAAAATTTTGTTTACCCTCGGCTGTGATAGGTCTAATTATTTTTTGGTAATATTTATTTTTATGCTCATATATAGGTGTCTCTAGGACCTGACTGTTATGATCCGATAACAGTGGCTCGATGTTGTAAGCATTATAATCTTCTAGTGAAAAGTTTATAAAGATGTTATCGATGCAATTTGATAACCTGGTATTTTGATAAATTGTCTGAACACAACCAAATGTTTTAAGTAAATCAGTTAATATGATTGTATCAGGATTGTTAGGAAGATGGACAGATGGCAATTTTTAGTGATAGGTCCTCCCTCTAATAACATCTGGATAGTGACAGATATATCTGTTTTAAATAAAATAAAGGTTTAAAATATGTTTGATGAGGTTCAAATTCAATTTAGATAAAATAGAGAATAATGGTAAAACGAGACATGTTTTTTCTTTATTATTTTAGACAAACTTTATAGTCAATAATTAAGTATTATTATTTACTATTTTACTTACTTTCCTGGCGAAGGGAAATACTTTATCCGTGAAAAATCACTCCACTATATTTCTTAGTATTTTCACGCTTCACACAATGTAGATTACGAAAATGAAGGTATCTCAAGTCAGTCAGTCAATATCCCTCTCTGGTTTTCTACCTGTCTCTCTGTTGGAGCTATTTCTACAAAAGTATTTAAGAATAATGATAATAATAGCTACTTACGATATTCAACATAAGTATACCCATTAATTATAAATTAAACACTGCTTTTAGATGAATCAAACAGTATATTATAAATACTCTACATATGTTTCGGCTTATTAGGCCTTTATCAAGAGTATTACATAGTGAATACTAAAGTTTCCCACGTGCTTATTCTAATTTATACCTAAAAGTGTTTATGCCTTAATCTATTTAAGACTTAATTTAACATCCTTAATTATGGGAATGTTTGGAGTCAACCTAAACTGATTAAATAAATAATTGGATATTTCTTAGCAATTTGTTTATTATAGGGGTATTCAAGAAATTCTGTTGGCCATTCGTGCTACAAGGGTTGTACTTGAAAGATGTTTTGATTTCTAGTTGTTCTAGATATAAACGTTTAACTTTTCTTTCTGAATGAAGTAAATTTATGTTATCTGTACGTATGAAATCGTTGTTTTCAATACAGTGTGTTGACATTCCTGTATTTTTATTGTTATTAACCATTGATTTTTTATGTTCTTTTACCCTGCTCACAACTCTTCTACCACTCTGACCGATATAGACAGCATTGCAATCTTTACAATTGATTTTATATACACCAGATTTATCAATTTTATTTAGCTTTCCTTTGTTATTAACCAAAATGCTTCCTATAGTTGTTGTTATTCGTTTGTTGTTCGAGAGTTTGTATTGATCAAATCTATTTTCAGTTTAATGGTGAATTCTTTAGACAAAAAGACGGGCTACCAATGGGTTTACCAATAAATTATGTTGCATAAATATCTAATCGACATGCTCTTTAAATAATTAGACGCCCTTAACTGCCAAATATTTGCAACTATTAACTAAACGAATTTATTCTATAATCTACTAATACTACCAAAATATTATTGTAAAAAGTAATAATCCAATTTCATCTGAAAAATATATTATTTCATTAGGCCAGTTTCTGAAATAATAAAAACGATTTAATTTAGAGAGTGGTTGTACAAATTAAATTTGCACTGCCTTCGACAGATAAATATGTGGGTTAACTAACGTAATATATTTAACAGAACGCAATAAAAAACCATTTTTCTTTCCTCTGGTAGTTAGATATCATTATTCTTGTGGCCATTGTACTGTTCTAGTCGAAGTAAAGTTGTAATTAAAAAACTTTGTGGCAAGTGACATTTTCTAAGAACAGGATAAAATGTTGACCAAACTTCCAACTCAAACAATAAGAGGTAAATTAAAAAAGTAGTAAATTGCTCTTTTTGATAAAGGACACTTTAAAAACCTAGTATTGTTTAGGTCCCTTGAAATACAGTAAGGTGTTCTGTAAAAAAACATCAATACTAAGCATTTGACTTGGTCTAATAATAAATCAAATAAATACATCATACAATGCTTAGAATAATATTACACATAAAACTGAAATAAATATTACTAGTTGCAGTAAAGATAGATCTTTACCACGTGGAAAGTTTCGATTTTATTAATGATTAATAATCTTAATATTATCGAGTTTACAGCGTATTGAAAAAGAAAGTTGCAGATAATTTAAGCTTGCCTAATTTAAAAAATGTCATACTATTTCTGTTACTTAAGAGAACTAGACCGGATTTCAAATATTTTGAAAATTGGTGATTTCTGAAAATTGATCGCATCATAAAAATTGCTAAAAATTCAATGTTTCATTGCATTCACTATAGTCGGGCAGATAGCGTCAAATTTGGTTACATCATTTCAACGAAGCTCATTTTTTTCAGTACAGGTTGTTTCTTCATTGCTTTCAATTCAACAAGGCTGCAACACTCTAAATAGTTTATTTATGTAATATGTAATAAATTTTTTTAAATGTGTCAGCTGCATAGGGTAAGGAGCGAGGGTTGTCAGCTGCCCTAATCTTTCTTGTCCTTGACACGAAGAAGCTGACATCAAAGTCGTTTTTCACGTGTGTCAACAAGATTTTGATGCTCGAGTCACAATAAGATGTTCCGATACAGATATAATGATAATCATACTCGGGTACATGCCTGCCCTCCGAAAAAAATTATGTATAGGAATTCTCTGGTACTGGCCACAATCAACGATGCGTTGACGTTAATAAAATATATGAGAAATTAGATCCGCAGTTGTGACTAGCACACCCAGGTTTTCACGCCTTAACCGGCTGGGACAATCCTGTTTTTTATAAGAGAGGGAAAAAGAAACCGCTTAAATTATTACGGAAATGCCCGTCGTATATACAGGCTTTCGTTGACATTTCTCAATACTCTGAAAAAATTGGAAGAGAATTGTATTATTCTGGAGGAATTTGTTTGTCATATGTACAGTTCTAAAAGAATAAGGAATATTAATCTCGTAAGCGTAGCTACTTTTATGAAGGTGTACAATGTCAATCAGAAAGAAGATGTCTTGAAGGTTGATGTCTATGTTACCTACATGTAAGACAGAATTGAAACAGCATTTTTTGCGAACTTCTTACATTGCTCAATTGTGGAGACATGCACATCTTCATATGCCAAGTTTGTCTTTGCCAACTGATTATGTATTGGAATAACACGATGAGAAGTATATTTTCAAGTGGTTTCAAGGCGATCAATTACCGAAAATTGAAAATACCACAAATGAAACCGAGAAAATTCCAGGTATTCTATGCATATAATCTTTTACTTCTACCTGAATTCTCTTTTGCCCACTTTAGTGATTTTCAATATTTTTCGACAGATGTTTGTAAAGACGAAAATGAGGACGATGACGCTCGAGAATCTGAGGAAAATCTAGATTTGGAATTCAGATAGCGAAGAGGAAGATAATTTAGAATACTGCAGTAAGAGAGATTCAGATGAGAATTGAAATATTAAGATTTTTATATCGAGACTTATTATTTAATTGTCACTATTTTCAAACAATGATTGCAATCCCTAAGTATTATCTAATATGTATGTCTAATATTTCATACAAATATGACTTTATTTCAAGCCTCATGCGTTACTGGGACATTAAGGATACTGCGCGCGGTGAGCACCTGGACGCTGTGGTACACTTAAAATGTCTAGCTGACGGGTTTTGTCTCATGGTATTATCAGCTGACACTTTTTAATTGTTTTTTTTTATATCGAAAATTATCATATAAATGAATTCAAACTTAATTGAAATCACGAATTTTCGAGTGTCTTTCATACATATTGACTAGGGCAGCTAACAAATTTCGCTTCCTACCCTATGCAGCTTACACATTTTTCTTCATTTATATTACATAATTAAACTATTCATAGATTTGTAGCTTTGTTGGATTCACGCAAAAACAATTTTATTTTACCAAAGGTCTCCAACGCTCTTTATCTCCACGGTCGTGTCAGCTGAGACTTATTTTAGTCGTTCTTCGAACGAAAACTATCATTAAATAAACAAGGAAGTCGTGTTGAAATGACGCATAAACTATTGACGCTACCTCCCCAACTACTACTTTGCAAAGTGACTGGGATAGAAAAGTTTCTCTGCGTTGCAACGCCATCTACATCTCAATTTGGAGAATGATCGTTTTTACTCAGAACTAAAGTCATTTATATCGTCTAGTGAACACCTTCTACATAATTCAAATATCTCTTTCGGTTATCGAGAAGCAGAGATACAGAATAAATATAATTTAAAACAGAAAAATTAAGGAAAGCATAATTTGCCTTCTAAGTATACTCATGGCCAAGCACTCTTGAAAAATTTCGTGTGGCATACCCCCGGGTGGATATATCCACATTATATGTAATTCTTTTGATGTCACGTGAACCTAGTCTATACAATATGTGAATTATGTGCATTATATGCATTTCAGTGCATTTTGGTGTACAAATTCCGGCCAACGCACAACGGTTTACCCTCGATAATATTGTTCAATTAATACTTTTAAAATCTCTTATATTTATGATTACAAAACCCAGACTTTTGTATGCACTCACTACCACTTTATCAAGATCAGCACCGAAAGACAGTTTAGAGTCGAACATGATACCAAGACTTTCAATTGGGCCAGGCTTGTTTAAGACAAAACTGTCAAGTGTATAATAATCATACAACACTGATCCATTTTTACGATGTATGTCAAAATGTTGAAGTTACTTAGATTAAGAGACAATTTGTTATCAACACACAAGGAGTTTAGTACGTCCTTATCATTTTGAAGTTTGGCTGCGTCAAGTTCAGATCTAACTTCGTATAATATTTTTAGGTCAGCCTCATACAAGAGATAATCAACATCTAACCTTGCCGCAATATCATTAATATAAACGATGGACATCAGTGGCTTTGAAATTGAACCCAGAGGGACTCCCAAGATCTGATGGAATTTAACAGACATATGTTCATAACACTGTACAAACTGCGTTCTACCTGATAAGTATGGTTCAAATAATTTAATTAAGTCAATACTTGATTCGATAGTATCCAGCTTGCATAGTAGCAAGCAGTGATTAAGTTGGTTGCAGGACCTTGAGATGTCAATATCGATGACATCTGACTTCTCCGATCGAAAACCTCACATATGTTGAGTTCAATATGCCAAATTGTAGCTATTGAACACCCTACCATAGAACCGTGTTGCTTTTGTATTATAATATTCATAGGATAAACGATTGTAAAGGAAAAATTCAAAGATTTTACTAAAGTTACTTAACGTTATAATGGGCTGTTAATTAACTATATCATTTCTATTACCTGCATATTTTGGAAATTATACAAGCATCTGGGAAAGTAGAAGTTTTTAACAGAAGGTTAAAAATTGTACATGGAAATTCACGATATGAAATTAAAAAAGAGATAGCATTGATAGACGATTGCAATTCAAAATATTACTGATATTGGAATCATTGGAATTAGAAACGTTATCGGAAAAGCTATTTACTACCGATTGAAGGTCTTGTATTTTATATACCGGGTAGCCACGAGTCAATGTACGCCCCCAATATTTTCGTTGTTTTTGTATTTAAAAATTTGTTTTTTTGGTACAAATAAATTAGACAATAATGGGCTACCTTTAGACTAACAGACATGAAAATATCACTTCCGGTTGAACCGGAAGCGACATCATTTTTTTCTTAAATGGTATGACTATATTTTTATGATGGTTTCTCATTAAGCATAAATTTTTACGTGCAACAGTTTTTTCATGTAAAAAATGCCAAAAAATAAGTGAGATACGAACAATTTTTTTATTTTTTCAAAATGGCCGCGTCGGATGAATGCGATGTAAGAAAAGTACTAAGTAGGCTATGGAAATTTTTAGTAAGGTTGTAGACTTGTCTGTAAAGAAGAAAATAGTTGTTTGAATTACTGATAGGTACCAGTATTTTTAGTTAAAAAAAAACGGAATTTCATTTTCATTTCCGTAGGGTCCTATGGAATTTTTTTTAATGGAACTGTGCTATTTCTTTTATTAATCAGAACTAATGATTCATAAACTATAATTTTTTCGCCATTAATCATTTCTTAACGATATCCTTCGTAATAATAGAAGTATTTTTAAAAAGTAAACAAAAATTAAACAAGAAATAATTTTAATAGGTATAACGTTACAACCATGAATAAATTACCAAGAATAACAACACTATTTAAATCCTAAATTATAACAAACCATTATAAAAATGGTTCAAACTGTTCACCGTTATGATTAATACACATTCTGTAATTTTTGAGGTGTTATTTGTGCAATTTCGTGTCGAACTCTTTCTTCCAGACCTTGCCTTGCTGTTGGAGCAGTCATGTAGACTCTATTTTTCAAGTGCGCCCAAATAAAAAAATCGAGTGGGGTTAAGTCAGATGACCTTGCAGGCCATCTGACTGGACCATGGGTCCCAATCCAACGATCTGGAAATAATTGATTTAAGTAATCCCTAACGATAATAGCATTGTGTGATCCAGCCCCGTATTGTTGGAAGTAAACCTCGTCAATACTGATATTGAGAATTTGATTAATCTGTCGAACTATTATATTTTGGAGAAATTCTAGATATCTTGGTCCAGTTAGAATTTCGTTAAAAATTATTGGACCTGTGATATGGTCGCCAAGTACGCCTAACCAAACATTGAAATCAAACCGCTCCTGAAACCGCCACTGTCTCATAATGTGAGTATTATCAATTGCCCAATATCGAGTGTTGTTTCGATTAAATAACCTAAGGTTTGTAAATCTCGATTCATCAGTGAACAAAATGTTTTTGATAAAATTCTCATTTCTTAATTGGCGTAACTGTAACCAATTACAAAAGTTGTTCGTCGTTGATAATTATTCTCATACAAAAATTGATGCAATTGATATATATAGGAACGATAGCCGTGTTTCTTTAACATTTTTCTGGCTGATTCTTTGGAAACTGGTAATTCATGTTCAATTTGTCTTATCGAAATGGTAGGTCAACATGCACTAAAGCTAATACATTAATTTCCATTTCTTCATCCACAATAAATCTTTCTTCAATTTCTACATTAGGTTCAGTTCTAAATTGTTGCTCCAACCGGGCAAAATAGTTTCTCGGAGGTTGTCTTCTTTCTGGATATCTTACTCCATACAGACTTTGTGCTCTAGTTGCATTACGTCGAGTCTCTCCATAAATAATGATCATGTCAACTTTTTCATCTCTTGAATAATTTTCAGCATTTTATATTAATTTTCTTGTTTATAACAACTTTAATACACTTGCTTCAGAAAATTAGTGGGTAAGTCAAGACTAATTCAATTGTTGCGAATGTCTGTCATTTTCATGGCTATCTGCAACTTTTGATTTAAATGTAGATAGGCACCTTATTAAAATGATTTGTTGGTGCTTACTTTTTAAAAATACTTCTATTATTACGAAGGATATCGTTAAGAAATGATTAATGGCGAAAAAATTATAGTTCCAAAAACCAAATTTTTAAATACAAAAACAACCAAAATATTGAGGGCGTACATTGACTCGTGGCCACCCGGTATAGTTATCTACGCTTAACAATAAATACAGATTTGTGTTATACGATAACCCGATCTTAGGAATTTTTACTGTATTCTTTTATAATATTATTTATGTTTGTTACATTTTGAGAAAACAAACGCTCATTATTATTATTATTATTATTACTATTATTATTATTACTATTATTACTATTATCATTATTATTATTATTATTATTATTATTATTATTATTATTTTTTTTTTTTCATATTTCTGCCTAATTTTGTGGCGTGCGGTATATATAGTGAGGAAACACTTCGGTTTTTCTCAGCTATTTAGAAATTTTCGGACAATGTGGCATGTTTGCAACAGGACCGCGTGTTGTCCGATATCTAAGATGTTGCCTGGCAGTCCCAGTTTAGTGATGTTTTTAAAAAAGTTGGTACTCATAATTCCTTCAGTCGATATCACAAGTGGGTATATTTCAATGTTTTGAAGTTTCCAGATGTTCTTTATTATTATTATTATTATTATTATTATTATTATTATTATTATTATTATTATTATTATTATTACAGACATTAAATATGCATTCTATAAAAATGTTAAGTACTCGCAAAATCTACCACCGCTTGTCTCAAAAAGAAAAACATACACTACTGTTAAAAAAATAATTTCTGTTTTGCTGAAATTGATCTCAGGAAAATTTGAAATTAGTTTAAAACTGGATGAATAATAACGGATATATTAGAGTACCAAAATTAAGAGAGTCAGACATACTGTATACAAACTGCTTTGTTATGCTCCATGTACTACGATTTATATTATGAACAAAAACAACCTCATTTGATGTTTATTTTTCCAATATAGGATATCTCACTTGCTTCAACCGTCAGAATTAATCAGTTCACGAACTATCGATTACTCATACATAATTCTGTGTGAAAAGCAGTAAGTGATGCTCTAGGGAAAGAAAAGCAAGATGAGACCCAGGGAGTCTATTCATACATACATCATTATTTATTACGTTGCCTCTACACCTGAACCCGCCACCACAAACACAATACTAATAAAACTCTCACGTCCCAGTGCAGCTATTACGGCACTGTTGTACATGTGTTCTCTGGAAATGTCGTATTTGTTTTAAAAATGTATGCAAGCTGAAGATATCCTGCAGATATTGCTATGGTATACATAGTCGACAAAGTCAACTTGCATAGGAATATACAAACGTAACAATTTGCATGCTTGTACTGCTGTAACTAGCTACCCTGCTTAAATTTTTAGCAGTAAACACTTTTAAAAGAGAACAGTTGAATGGCAATGAATGTTACATCCCGCTATTATCCAGATAAGGATGTGTTTTTTTTAGACAGATATAGCAAAAAGTTATGAGTTAATATGAGTGCAGGAATAGACGATAGGAAACTTTACTTAATATAACAAACTAGAGTATAAACATTATACATACTCTTCGCAGTTATTTGTAAATAATGTTAATTTTGGGTATTTCTGATTTTATGTTTTTGTTCAATTATAAAACATATCTTCTCTTTCTAAATTTGAATAATTAAAAACTTTTTTATTTACTAATTGATTTTGTTGAAAAACAATAAGGTTCTACCGATAGACAACTCTAATTTACTGTTCAAGTTTCGATACAATCGGACTGCTCCTTCTTAAGAAATTGTGTTTACAAAAAACTTGTCGGACGGAGAGGCAGACGGACATGCAGACAGACAGACGGTCAGACGGACTGATGGACATTTTGAAAGCTATTCAGAGTTCGATCATTAATAATGTAGGGATTTAAGTTACCACTTTTTGAAATATTGGCGATTTTCTTAAATGTTCAAGAATATTTAATAAAAATTTCCATCAACTTCGCCATGCCTAGAAACAATCATTAATGTTAGTCATTGTCGTATGTCAAATAATGCAAGCACGATTAGACTATCTGGATTTACATATTGTTTATAGTGGAGTCAAACAAGTAAAACATAAGGAATTGTTTCCAGTCTCAAGTTTTATTTGTTTTTTAACATGTTAGTTACATCGATTACTGTACGAAATGAACATTTTTTACCTCTAGCAACCGCCTCTACGCAAGTTATCGGCCATTTTGTGAAAAATCGAGCACTTTGGTCGTTCTTTCTAAATATAGACGAGTATATCTCGGTGTGTGTAGCTCCCAAAAAAGCGAAAAAAATTGAGGCTGTTCGTTATGATATAGGCTATCAGTGGTTGATGATGAATTTTTATCTGCACACATAACCTCAAAAAAAAAACTGAAAAAACTGCTAAATATTGGTTTTTGGTTATAACTTCGGGTGCTTAAGTGAAATTTGATGAAATTTTCAAAAGCTATACTATACTATACTTTATAATGTGAACAATAACTGATTAAAATTTCAAGTCAAAATATCTAACACAAGTGTCAAAAATTGACTTCAAATTTGAAAATTGATTGGCCCATAACTTTTGAGCATCGCATCGTATGAGGTTCTTTTTTTTAATGAAGATTTTTTTACGCACTTCATGATGGTGAACAAGAAAAAAAATTCATTTTTTTTTGAAAAATATACAAAGAATTGTTATTTCTTTTATTATTAATTAATTTTTAACAACTTATGATCTAATTTTTCCAAAGAGCATTAAGAAATGAATTATATGTAATAAATATTACTTTGTAGCTTGAGTCGCCTCGTGGTTTTGTTTATTATTGCCTTGCAATAAATTATTATTGTTATTCAATTAAGCTGATAAACTAAAGCTATACATTATTATGTATTATTCATTCAATATTTAAAAATTACGTAAATGTGTAAATGAGTTTTATCAAGAAAAGTGAAGTTTTTCGAAAAAATTGACGAGAAAATACCAAAAACTAGTTTTTTCACTATTTTTCATTTAAAAATTTGTTCTTGTTCACCATCATGAAGTACGTAAAAAAACTAAAAAAGTTATTGGCCAATCAATTTTCAAATTTGAAGTCAATTTTTGAGACAATTAGATATTTTTACTTGGAATTTTAACCAGGTATTGTTCACATTATAAAGTATAATTTCTGAAAATTTCATCAAATTTCACTTTAAACATCCGAAGGTATAGCCAAAAAACCAAGACAGAGCAGTTTTTTCAGTTCGTATGTTTTCTTTGAGGTTGTTTGTGCAAATAAAAATTTCATATTATAACCGGTGATAGCCTATATCATAATGAACGGCCTCATTTTTTTTAGATTTTTTTTGACCTACATGTACCGATATATACTCATCTATATTTAGAAAGAACGACCAATATGGTCGATTTTTCACAAAATGGTCGATAACTTGCTTAGCGGCGGTTATTAGAGTTAGAAAATGTCCGTATAGCATTCGATGTACCATGTTAAAGAAAAGCTTTTGAGACTGGAAACAATTCCTTTTTCATTAAAATTTGATGTTTGTTTGACTCCACTATTATGGAAAATATCAATAACATGTAACACATTTGCTACTCGATAACCACAAGAACAAAACCATCACCATACACTGTAAAACGCATACTGGATAATTTTAAAATATTTGGCTCCGTCAAGGCAGAAATTTTAAGGAGGATGGCTATTGAGTATTGTTGATGATGAAAACGTAGAAATAGCAATTCTGGGGTATTTTCGTGAATTTCCAATTGACATTAAGGCAAACTGCTTTGGGAAACTAAATTTATCACGGGCTTAGATGGAATTCCAGTCTATTGACTATAAGACGGTGATAGCATTTTTACATATTCCCTCTACATGATAACCCTTATTTACATGTTCAACAGAAAATCTCTACACAACAACACGATTTGATTAATCCACCTTAACAAACTTAATTTGTCCTAATCAGCATATTGCTGAGTCAATTGACTCTCAAGCCCAAGAATACTCAGTTTATACACATTTCTCTAAGGTGCTCGATAGGCAACATAATTGTAGGTATTAAGACAATGTCTATTTTAGCTTTTTTTGGAAGATCAAAATAAATTAGAAAGTACACCCGTACAGGACTTGAACCGAGAAATCCGCTATAAAAGTCGTCGCTTAACGGGATGTGCTACGGTCGGGATAGACTTGAAATTTCAATTCAGTCTCGTCGGAAAAGGCATAACATGAAATTTTAAAATGTTCATAACTAAATAGATACATCAGTAGGAAGGCTTCCTAATGTCGGTATCGAAAGATCGAAATTGGCATTTTCATGGCATCGTTAATTGCAAGGGCGGAATCGAAAATTCGAGACGACAGAAGTGAACGAAAGATAGCATTTATTGACATTTCGAGAATTTGATTTGTTTTTGTTTCATTAACGTCATTGATACGTTAATAACCGGAAAACCCGGAAGAACAGAGGGATTTTAAACATATAAAAAAGGTTGCCAGAACTGTACCTTGTCATTAAAATTTGAACAATTTTATTCCAACTTTACAGACTTCTAGCAACGTTTAATCCCCGATCTAAACTTCTGACAATAATTTTACGCAATTTCTACAGTTAAAAACTATAGCTACACAAAATTCCAGAGCTGCATTCAAAAGATTTATTAAAAAATAACATTTTTGAGTATCCATTCATGCTTCCCTCGTGAGCGACTTCTGGCTGCAGAGCTATGTACTTTTCAACTAATCATTTTTAATTTTCGTAGCCAGCTCTTAAACTAAGAGTAGTTGGTGGTGAAGGGACGGAACATATAAATCAATCGACAGTGGTTCCGAATCTTTCTCTCAAGAAACTAAATCGATCTATATTTCCTAGGTAATTCTAAGTTAGTTTAGAAATTATAACAAGATAAAGAAGATCTAGTCTACATACACTTGGTTTTTAATTTTTGTTGCTCTAAGCTATGCTCACTATTATTAGATATTATAAAACATACAATTCCAGTAGCAGTAGAAAAACAATGACCTAAATAATTATCCTGTCACATAATAATAACATTTTCGTGTCTTTAATAATGCCAGCAAGTCATCTTCAGGATTTATTTAATGCAATGTCAGTGAGCGTAGCGCGAAGCAGTTTTACTTTGCTATTGGGAAATAGAGTGCTCGAAATTACTTTTAAATTACTTTTTCCACATTCAGGATTCAGAAACGTTTACGAGACAAATTGAAATAAATTATTTTTAAAATAGATCTTGTAATAAATCATTATACTCCGCTTTTGTTGTGTCACATTTGGGAACAGATATAAAGAGTTTTGTTAAAGTTATTATTGGGAACGAATTAATTGTATCCAACAAATATTATACGCTTCGCGAACAATCCATAAAGGCAGTTTAATTTCTGTAAAATGACAAGTGTCTTTATTCATCCATGACAATGGATCAAGGTAAGAAATTTGTAAAAAGTTGTACAATAAATATTACTGGAAAATGGAGCTTAGGTTTGAGTTTAATTTGAGTAATAAATCTGAGTATGAAAAAAGTACGGTGGAACTATGCTTCATTTCTCTAAATAATAATAATAATAATAATAATAATAATAATAATAATAATAATAATAATAATAATAAATAAAGAGCAGAAGAAAGGTTACATCATCGACATTGCTACACCTCTCACTACTAATTTAATAACAACGGAATATCGAAAGATTGATAAATACCAAAACCTGGCCGTCGAAATTAAGTGTAATTGGAAGCTAAAAAATATCAGCATAATCCCATTAGTCATCTCAGTGGAAGGAGTAGTTTCGACTAGGCTCCCAAGTTACTTGGAAAAATTACAGTTACCCCAACACATCAGTAAGATTATGCAGAAAGCAACTATATTACAGACCTGCCATCTGGTCCGAAAATTCTTCACCATAGGATAAAGTGAATTCTTTCCCTAGTGTGAATGCAACCAACTGAAAAGAGAGTTGTGACATTTTTGAATAATAATAATAATAATAATAATAATAATAATAACCGGCCAATCACCTGCCTACCAACAACCTATAAGCTTTTCACATCGATAATTTGCACTAAAATGTACCAGCATCTGAATGTAAACAACATCATTACAGAAGAACAGAAAGGTAGCAAAGAAAAGGTTCTGGGTTGCAAAGAGCAACTGACAATCGATGCAGTCGTTTTAAATCAGGCAAATAAGTTCAATCGCAATTTGAATATGGCGTTTGTTGATTACAAGAAAGCGTTTGATTCCATACCACATACATGGCTTATTCACGTCCTCAAGATATATAAAATATGCCCCACGATCGTGCAACTCTTAGAAACGATGATGAAACACTGGAAAACGCAACTACAGACATCTGCTGGTGGCAAAGTTACTAAAACTGAAGAAATCAGTATCAAGCGAGGCATTTTTCAAGGCGACTCATTGAGTGCATTGTGGTTTTGTGTAGCTCTGAATCCCATCTCAAAAACGTTGAATAACACTGGATATGGCTTTAACATCAAAGCAGGACCCCATAGTTTCACACTCTCTCACCTACTTTATATGGACGACTTGAAAGTGTTCACTGCTACACGTAAACAACTGGACATCGTTCTCAAACTTGTCCATAAAATGACTGAGGATGTTGGTATGGAGTTCGGAATAGAGAAATGCAGATCTGTCACCATTGAACGAGGAAAGCTAATAGAAACACCAGCAATAAAAATCCAAGAACAACTATCGATACCGCCCATCGAAGGACAGCCATATAAATACCTAGGAATATCACAGACATCGAATATTGAACACAGTAAAATGAAAGAAAAAATTATCAAAGAATTTGAATCCAGGCTGAGAAAGCTTTTCAAAACAAACTTAAATTCCAACAATATGATGAAAGCTGTGAACACGTTTGCAATCTCTGTCCTATCTTACTCATTTGGTGTCATATCCTGGACAGCGACAGACCTTGACGACCTCAACAGGCGATTGAGAGTGATGATGACCAAGTTTAAAATGCACCATCCGCGATCCTCAACAGAGAGAGTGACTCTTCCTAGAGACCTTGGGGGCAGAGGTTACACTGATATTAGAAACGCATGCAACACGCAAATTAACATCGTCCGCGCATACTTCTACAGTCGCCAAGAATCACACATTCACGCAGCCATAATCCACGCAGATACAGGCACACCATTGAAATTGAACAATAGAGAATACTCACCATTGAGTAATATTGACGACAATGAAGCAAAAATGTACAGGTGGGCTGAGAAACCTTTACACGGCCGCTATTGGCACTCACTCCAGGGACAGGAAATAGACCGCCAGGCATCACTTGAATGGCTTCGGCAAGGAACCTTGTTTCCAGAGACAGAGGGTTTTTTGTTAGGTATACAAGATCAAGTAATACGAACAAGAAATTACGAAATGTACATAATGAAGGAACGAATCGAGACGGATAAATGCCGAAAATGTAACATGCATACTGAAAATATAGAACACATAATCTCTGGATGTAGAACACTCGCACCGACTCGATACCTAACACGTCATAATGCCGCAGCCACAATAGTATACCTCGAAATTTTAAAAATTTGCGAAATACGTCATGATTCATCGACTCCCTACTATAGATACAACCCAAACCCCGTCGAAGAAAATGAGCGCTATAAGGTCTACTGGGACAGAGCCATAATTACAGACGTCACAATCATACACAATCGCCCAGATATAACCGTCATAGATAAACAGAGAATGGAAACATTAATTATCGACATCTCAATTCCTAACACAAGGAATATGACGGAGAAACATGAGGAGAAAATAGCGCACTACACCGACTTGAAAAATGAAATTCTAGATATGTGGAACATGAGGAAGGTCACCATAATTCCTGTCATTTTATCTGCCCTCGGAGTAATACCAACAACCCTGAAAACATCACTACAAAAAATTGGTATTAACCATACAGCCAGCACAAGAATGCAAAAAGCAGTAATTCTCCACACAGCTAGTATAGTGAGATCATTCCTTGGGAGTGAATAGTCAATGTTGTGATCTTAGTACCACGTACTCAATCACAGCAGACAAACCAGGAACACCTGTGAATTGGAAAAAAAAAAAAAATAATAATAATAATTCACTGATAAGCCGATAGCGAACAACAGGCCGGATATAACAGTGGTAAATAAGAAAGAAGAAGTGGGATATTTTATCGACATTGCGCATCCGAGTGATCACAATCTGGAAAAAACAGAAAGAGATAAGATCAACAAATATTATGAACTTTCCGAAGAATTCCGAAAACTGTATAAATTAAAAACAGTACTTATCATTCCAATAGTGATCTCAGCGACTGGGCTAGCGACCAACAACATGAAGACGAATCTACAAAAGATCAATCTTACAGAAAGAGTCATACTTACAACTATGCAAAAGTCAGTAATACTAGAAACTTGTCGGATAGTGAGGAAGACGTTAAACTTACCTGAATACATGGCAGCATAATACATCACCTTGAAGCGGAATCCGATACTGTTGACTGTCGAATCAAATACCTCATCTTAGTGATTGGTCAACTGACCCCACTAAGTGATAACCCATTTGGAGAAGGACAAAAAAAAAAAATAATAATAATAATAATAATAATAATAATATAAACCTGTCTGGGTTCGGGTTGTAAAAAGAATAGATCCAGGGTATGTTTCTGCCTGTCGTAAAAGGCGACTAAAAGGAGCACCCAGCGCATGGGGAGCTATTAAGCTACGGGAGCATAAGTAACCCAGCGAACCCCAACTTACTCCGGACGGGCTAACAACCCCAAGGATGAAATAGTTGTTCCTGTAACAAGAAGCCAAGCCTCGGATGCCCCAGGTGATAAGGCTGGCGGCGGGACGCCTCAGCCTTTAGAAGACGATACCGGAGCAAATGGCGGCCGTCTTCGAAGGGGAACCATAAGGCCAGCATCCCCATAATGAAACACCCCCAGGCAAGACTTGGATGTTCCAAGATATGGAAATCCCGTCGATCCCGAGCGGGGGGGGTAGGCGTATGCGCTGGACAAGAGAATTGAATATAGACCTCATGCGCGCATACCTACATGTAACTAATGGAGAGAGCAACTTAACTGGATAATAATGATAATAATAATAATAATAATAATAATAATAATAATAATAATAATAATAATAATAATAATAATAAAAAAAGATGTGGCAACAAGACAAGGTATCCATTGTCCCGATCGTTCTGTCCTCAACTGGCGTTATTCCTAATGACTTGAAGAAGGGCCTGGACACACTCGGCCTTAGTCAGCATATTATTGGTCTGATACAGAAAGCTACGATACTCAGCACTTGCAATAAAGTCCGGAAGTTTTTAAATCTACCAACTTAATAAACCTACAATAGAAATTTATTATCTTGCTTTAAAGAGCCGATAATAAGCGAACCCCACCCTCAGTGTGTGAGAACTTTGGATAATAATAATAATAATAATAATTAAACCCTTTTTTGCCAATTACAATGAAATGGATTAGGTACGTCAAATGTGGGCTAAGGCCACGGTTAATTCATAAATAGTATATAAACAATAACACAATAAAACATCAATAGTATATGAACATTGACAGACAAATAAATGTAAAGTCATATATAAAATATATTAATAAAATATGGTAAGTATAGCAATTAAGTATACGACAAATGATACACAAACAAACAGACAAGATATTACAATACATTGGTGAAATGAACAATATTTAAGTAAATTTTTTTACCTTAAAATGGTTTAAGATAAACCATTCAGTCAATCCTACCTGTTTTTAGCACGATATAATTCAAATTCGCTAAGGTTGTAGAAGCAGTTTTCAATTAGTAGGGATTTAAGAGAGTTTTTAACTTCAGCAATGGGCATAGTTTTCTAACTTTTTCAGGTAGCATGTTAAAGAAATTGGATCCCGCATAATCAGGAGATTTCTTGCAGAATGTATGCGTAAACTTTTCAATATGTATGTGGTCCGTTATGTGTGTTATTTATGAATGAAGGTCACTATTTTTCAAGTAGTTATCTAAATTTTTATAAATATGCTGTAATAATTTGAATATATACACCCCCGTAAGAGTTAAAATTTTATTATTTTTAAATGTATCCCTACATGATTCACAAAACGATAAACCAAATATAAGGCGAATTATCCTTTTTTGCAGGATAAACACCCGTAGAACGTCTGTTGCTTGTCCCCACGATACAATGTTATAGGAAATCGAAGAATACACCGTGGCATAATAAAGATTCAGTAGAGATTTTACATCAAGAGACTTTTTTAATGTAGCTAAGGCAAAATAAGCGCTGTTCATTTTGGCACAGACACAGCCAATCTGGTTACCCCATCCTAAGGAGTTATCAATTGGGGTACCAAGAAATTTTGTAGACGTACTAGATGTTATATCATTACATTAAAATTCAGATTTACCGCTTGTTGTCTGTAGGGATTTGTAAATTCCATACAGACTGTTTTGCTTAAATTGATAATTAAGCGATTTCTTGTACACCACTCAGTAAAAGATTTTAGTGCTCTACTTGTAAGAATATTTATTTCCTCTCTAGTTTTTGCAGCTAACATTATTGTAGTGTCGTCAGCGTACATAAACAACCCCCCCTCCTTAATATGGTAAGACAGATCGTTTATGTACAGAAGAAACAACAACGGCCCCAGAACACTCCGCTGGGGAGTCCCAAGCTCAATATTAAATTGGTCAGAATACAGATCTTCAAGTTTTACAGCTAACTTTCTGTGTGTGACATAGGAGATAATCCAATCATTCATGGACCCGCGAATTCCCATACAATTAAGTTTTGTTGATAGGAAAAGGGGATTGATAGTGTCAAACGCGCGGGATAAATCGAAAAAGACATCTTGGACCAGACTCCCACTATCTAATTTGTTGATAATATATTGGGTAAGTTCCGTCGTGGCAGTCTCAGTTGAGAGCCCCTCATGGAAGCCATGTTGACAATTAGTTAGTATACTATGTTTTTTAAGGTAATCAACTAGTCGAAGATAAACGGCTTTTTCAAGGATTTTAGCGAATGGACTGAGCGTTACAATGGCTCTATAATTTTCAAGTAAGGTAGGATCGCCATTTTTGAACACTGGAATAGTTTTTGACATCTTTAGTTGCATAGGGAACTGCCCATTAATTATTGGTTTATTAACGATGTCAGTTAAATAGTGACAAAGTTCATATTTACACCCCTTAATAAGTAGAGTGGGTACTTCATCAAAGCCCGTTGAAGGTTTATTCTTTAGATTCGTTATTATATCAATTATTTCAGGTTCTATAAAAGGGTAAAAAAACATACCATGTCCTACTTCAGGCTGCGAGGTGCAATCCATAGTGTTTAGAGCAAAGTTGATGTCCGCAAGTTCTTTTATTGATGTAGCGAAATACTTAGCAAATACATTTGCAATTGTGTTCGTGTCGTTGAAAAGTTCGTTGTTCAAGTTTAGCTGTATTTTGTAAGTTTTGATTTTTTTTCTGTCAGGTGTAAGTTGACAAGTTCCCACATTTTTTTACTTTTATTTTCTGCGCTACTTATTAAGTTGTTATGAAATTCTTTTTTTTTTATTACAAACTTTTTTTTCAAATTGTTTTTTTAATTCCTTATAATGACTATGAACTTCGTTAGAATTGGAGAATTTACTATACCAGTTTAGTTCTTTCAGTTGCCTAGATTCATTAATTAGTTCTGGAGTAAATGCAAAATTATTGATTTTTGATTTGCGACTATTGTCAATTTTTATTGTCATTTTAGGGTGCGAAACATTAAACCACCAATTAAAGTGGGTCCTAAAGCTATCGAAAATAGCGTCAATATCATCAGAATTATGTAAAATTAATGGGTCAGCTAAAAATAAGCTTAAGAATTCATGTATCGTATTGCTGTTTAACGGTCGACGTGTTACAGTTTTAGTCACAATATTAAAAATATATTTCCCACAACGAACTATGGTACAACCTGGCCTTTCGTAGTTGAAAGAATTGCAAAATAAAATTAAAGTAAGCGATACAAAAAACAAGTCAGAAGAGCAGATGGATCTCCGATGCACGAGTTATATTCAAAAACAGAAGAAGATATCGAGACTGTAAAATATATGTATATTGAGAGCCGTAAAGTAATAATAGATTTTGGAGAAAACGAAGTACCAACTGACAATTCACATTTCGACGAGAGAGTAGTGATGATAAAATTGGCAGTAAAAGTATGTCAAGTCATAAAAAACTCAAGATATTCATCCAAAAATAATCAGTTCAAACTACTGTAAACGAGAGGAAAGTGAGTACAAGAGAGAAGAAAGCAAAAGTCGAAGAGAAAAAAGCGAATTTTGATGAAAGTGGAACCACCGCAGAACAGAGGACTATCCATTCTTTACGATTAAATATTCCATAGTAGAATTTGATCTTAATGGTATTGGTGAAATTAGTTAAGTTTTATATACTCATTTTTACAGACCAAAGAAAAGCGTTGACTTTAAAGTCAGCGTTTGCTTCCACACAATTACCTATATAACAATGAAAAACTAATTTTATCGTTTGTCGAGATTTCTTATTATCATTTTGCGTAGTGTTCTTTCTAATATCTATTCTGGGTTAATTTGCAAAAACGCATCATCTGCTTTGTCACTCACTTCTAATGATCCATTTACTCCAAAATCCTCTGCCATGACTTCATATTGATCTGGTTCTGGAATACTATGTTCAATACATGGATTATATAACACATCATATGCGTTTCAATTTTACTAGCTATTTCTGGTGTACAATGTAATATACGAGGTTTCAGTAAACATCAAATTTTATCATTAATTCAACATTCTAGCATGTATGTATCTTCCACTGTCCTGGAAGTGCTGACATCTTTGGTGTGATGTTGTCTCTGATATTCGAAGATGCCTAAAAAGTGGTGAAATGTTTGCTATTTAATATATTCACTGTACCTGGTAATCGTAAAACATAAAACGATAGGTAATTTTCAAGAGACTCGTACACATAATTACTTCCACATGCATGTTGTGGAGTGGAAGTAATATTTTGTTGAAATAGGTTTAAAATGTCACAAGACGTCAAGATTTTAAATTTGGTACGAATATGTATTGTAACGAGATCTGGAACTAGATTATATATTAAACTTATTCTGTTGAAGGGTTGGGGTGTCAATAAGGTTAAATTGGGTAAAATAAGTAAAGCAAGCTAGTAAGAGTACAAATTTGGGATTTGGTTCCTATAGGTTGTGGAACGATTTTTGTATGCCTGCTTAGAGTTTAAGAAAAGGACATCAAGTGTGTGAAAAAGGGAACTGTCAGATAGAAGGACGTGGAATTGAAGGGAGTATCTCGAATGCGAAAAGGGAAGCGTTTACGTGTGGAGAGTTGAAAGAGAAGAAAAGTAATATAAATATTAGTCAGAGAGGCGAAAGAATTGTAGAAATGGAAATAGTATCGCACGGTGAAAGGTTGAAAGTTGGAAAGGTGGAGAATTGCTAGCAAGAGAGCGGAAAAGTATTCGATGAAGAGTAATTCTCGGAAAAGCAAAACGTAGTGTCTACGAACGTGTTATGAACTGTTTGTATTTGACCATTACTTTCACGTTGGTTTTCTTCACCAGTATGTTGTAGGCCGTATTTTAAGAATTTAAATATAAAGCTGTTGCATTCCGTTCCTTTATTTGTTTCTTTTATACACAACGTAACCACCAAATACATTACCTGATAATTAAATAAAATAGCAACTCAAGGTGCTAGAGGCTCAGACTTCAAAATTTTTATAACATTCCATTATTAGAGAGGTTAATAAAATTAAATTTAAATTCATTCATTTGAAATTTGATACAAGTACGTATTATTACAACGTCTGGAACGAGACTATATTTTGAGATGGTTTCGTTAAAGATTTGTGGGGTAAATAGGGGAAAATAAGTAAAGCAATCTAGTAAGAGTCCAGAATTTGGGATTTGGTGTATAGACTAGAAGCCAAGGCCTTAAATGCTTTTATAACATTTGCCACCCCCACCACCTTCTCCACTGTATTAATGAGGGAGTTAACAAAATAGAATTAAGATATTGCCTTAACATTTGATAAACGTACGTATTATAACAAGTGAAAAAAACTACATTTTGTTATGCTTTTAGTCCAATATGTTGGGATGATTCATTACATTTTCAGCAGAGGGTCGCAAGTGACTCGGTGCTTTGACATGTTTTATTTTTCTTTTTTTTTTCTTTTTGCATTGACTAAAGTAAAAGCTAACTACATTTTGAAACACGGAAAGGGCATCGTTCCATTTTTATTTAGTAAATGAAAATACCTAAATGAATGATGATATTTTAAATATAACATTATCACTTATCAATTTGTAATATTTTTTAAAATAATTCTATGGAATGCATTTTCGTAAATAACTCGTTTATTTTAAGTTTCTCGAAAAAACTCTATTTCAGATTTTTTGTCCAAAAAGGTCCATGCCTTATACTGGTTATAGAGATCGATCGACGGAATAGTTAATTTTCGATTTTTATTAGGAAACTGTTCGGAATTTGTAGAATTTATAAAAAAAATCAAGTTTTCCAGGATTTGTAGATTCGCTTTTGTTTTCTCAAATTTCTCCCAAACGTCAGCTAATAGACATAATCGAGCCCTACAATTGTCATTTTTGAAAATCAAAATCGGACCTTCGGTTCGGTAGTTATTAATTTCTTTGAAAAATCATACTCGGCCCTGGAAAACATACTTGCGGTCAACGGATTCGGGTCGCCAGCAATAGGCTTGATTTGTGGCCGGGTACCTTTGATCCCACCAAGTCTCATCGAAATCGATCAATATTCTGGACAGTTATCGTGCTTCCTAGCCCGATTTCGAGAAAACCAGTTTTTTGCAAAAAAAATCAATTTTCATTTGTTTTTCGACATAGCCACTGGTATACTTATTTGTAGAGCTTTGCGAGCGGCACCATTCTTTTTTTTAAATGTCTCGATCCGACTACCCGTTATCGAGTTATTCAATTTCACCCGAAAAACTCGAAACGTCTATATCGGGTACTTCCGGTTTCCGAACGGAGCCGAGCTTTCGGCGTTAAGGTTTTGTAAAGACCTCCTATTAACCACCCAAGTTTCATCGCAATCCGAAAACGGATTAAGGGGACTGGGCGTGACAGACAGACAGACAGACCGACAAACCGACTGACCGACGGACGGAATTTTCTAAATTCGCTCTCGAATCGATAGATATGACTTTCACATCGATCCGACGTTTTTTTCGGGTTTCGATGGTGCACCGGAAAAATGCTAAACGTATACTACATTTTTTTTCAAAATGTAGTAATAAGATCTGGAAATACATTATATTTTGAGCTTATTTCGTTGAAGAGCTGGGTAGCAATAGAAGTAAATAAGTAGAAGTCCTGAAGTTTGGGATTTGGTGGATACACTGGAAGTAAAAGTCTCAATTTGCCTTATGATATCTGTCACCCCCACGACCATCTCCCACCATTACAGAAGTTATCACAATAAAATTAAGTTACCACCTTGGGACAGACAAATTCAAATATGATATTACCAGCAACGATTTATTTTAACATACCAAAGACCAAATATAGTATCAAGATGTTTTTAAATATTGTTTAAATGTAACATTATCTTAATTTTTTCTAATTCCTTGGGACTTCCGGCCACATGATTTTTTTCTCTTTAACCGGTGCTCGGGGATCTACAAATTATCACAATTAACCAGTATGTTACTGGGATATAACCTCTACACCTGTGACTTTTACATAAAAAATCAGTTAGGGGTTACTTTTTTTAACAAATAACACAAATAAGTATAAGAACTTGATATTAAATGTTTCGTCGACGTTTCGGAAGTTTAATCCGTTTCCCTTTTCAAAGCTTTTTTTGAAAAATCTCTTTTGTTGTGTATGATAAATACACAGCTCTAAGTATGTTTGTTATATTCAGTATCCATAGATACTTACTACTTACATAGAACTGTCGATATAGTTAACAGTTTTTTAATTTTATACAATGTTAAGAAGTTCTTCTTTTGACATTGACAATCAAGTTGTACAGACATCTACGAAACAATTCAACACGCATATATCCTAATTCAATAATAATATCGCTGATTTTTTACTTCCCTCGCATACCGAAGGGAAGTATTGTATTCGAGAAAAAATCACCCTCCGAGATTTTTACGGATTCTGACGTTTCAGATCACGGAGATTACGAAAATATAGGTTTTTCAATTCCATCAGTCTGTCTGTCTGTCTGTCTGTCGGTCTGTCTGTCTGTCTCTCTGTCTGTCTGTCTGTCTGTTGGTGCATTTACTAAAAAACTACTCGACGGAGAGCAGTCAAATTTGGCAGGTAGTTGACGCTACTGTCAGCGCAGAACTGGTAGAAATTTCACTGGAAAGTATACAGGGTGGACCGTCTAAACGGAATAAACAGTGAAAAAATTTTTTTTTCGCTCAAATTTAAAATTTCCACGTTTCATGACGCGCTAATCATATTTCGGGAAAAAAAAAATTGAAAATTTTTTTCACCATTTTTGAAAAAATTTTTGCCAAGATAAAAAAAAATTTTTTTTGTTCAAATTTAAAATTTCCACGTTTCATGACACGCTAAACCTATTTCTGAAAAAAAAAATTGAAAATTTTTTTCACCATTTTTGAAAAAATTTTTAGCAAGATGAAAAACATTTTTTTTGCTCAAATTTAAAATTTCTACGTTTCATGGCATTCTAAAACTACAAAAAAAAATTTTTTTTTTTTACCAACATTTTTGAAAAAATTTTTTCTACTAAAATGATAATTTTTTTTTCTTCAAATTTAAAATTTCCACGTTTCATGGCATTCTAAGCCTGATTAAAAAAAAAAATTTGAAAATTTTTTGAATTTTTTTTTTACCAACATTTTTGAAATTTTTTTTACCACTAAAATAGACGTATTTTTTTTATTTCTTCAAATTTAAAATTTCCACGTTTCATAGCGTTCTAAATCTATTTAAAAGAAAAATTAGAAATTTTCTTTACTATTTAAAAAAATTTTTACCACTAAGGTGTTCAGATTTAAACTATCCACGTTTCCATGGCATTTTAAAACTATTCAAACAAATTTAAAAATGTTTTTGAAAAATTTTTAAAAAAATTTGAAAACATTTTTAATCTATTTATCACTACTATAGAATAGACGAAAAAATAGAAAAAAAAATTTGGTTTGCTCAAATTTAAAATTTCCACGTTTCATGACATTCCAAACCAATTTCGGAAAAAAAATTTTTGCAATATTTTATTACCAGTTTGGAAAAAAATTTACACTAGAATATATGGAAACTTTTTTTACTCAAATTTAAAAGTTTCACGTTTCATGACATTCTAAACCTATTTAAAAAATACATAATTTTTAAATCTTATTACCACTAGTATAGAATAGACGGAAACTTTCCTTTTTGCTCAAATTTAAAATTTCTACGATTGACATTTTCAACCTATTTCAGAAGAAAAAATTTAAAAATTTTTTTTAAACATTTTTGAAAAATTAAAATAAAAATGAAATTTTTTAACCACCACTATACTTCCACTCCATTACGCGAATGTTGGATTGATGTGACGGATGGCAATAATATCTGACATATACACCTATTATACTTTTATTGAAAAATGTACAGGGTGGTCATCCCAAGAAATAATTCAGTCATGGTGGACATTTGTAAAGGTATTTGCGCAAGCCTGCCATATGTGGCACCTGTTATTTAGTATTGAGCTTTTGCTGTTGGATGAGCAATCTGTATATTTTTTTGACTAAAACTTTTCAAGTTTTCTTTGTAATAATAGCAATAACTATATTCCGATTATTATTCTCAATGTCATTTCGTAATTATTAATTTTTTAGAGTGACCGCCATGCACAAATAGCGAGGGAAGTTCTGTGTAAAGACCTTTACCGATTTTTTATTTTTATTTTCTTGCTCTCCGCCTCTTTTGTTAAAATTTTTGCCTAGTCCCAGTTTATTCTATGTCCGTTCTCCCAAGCGTGTTCGAATATCTTGAACCTTTGAATTTAATTCTTTCTGATATAATTTTTGTGTTCGCCCAATCTTATACTGAACGGTCTGGATGACTCACCTACGTAATGTTTGTTGCACTCACACGGAATACTATAAATGTAGTTTTATGAATTTTGCTCGTAGTTGTTCAGTTTCGTCTTTGTCAGAATAGATCATAAAGAACGCTTAACGCTGTGTAACGTTTTTCAGGTTCTTGTCGTACCCGATTGTTATTTTCAATATTTGTGAAGGTTCTATCTACAAAATTCTTAGAGCTGTGTATGTATCATACACAGTAAAAAAGATTTTTCAAAAGAGCCTTGCAAAGGAAACGTCGGAGAAATATTTAATTTCAATATTTTATACTTATTTGTGTTATTTGCCAGTAACATAGTGGTTAACTGTGATATTTTGTAGATTTCCCGAGCACCGGTTAAAAAAAATACGTGTGGCAGGAAGTCCCAAAGAATTTAAAAAATCAAGATGTTTTCGTTTAAAGAAATTTGGATAGGAAATCTGGACATGGAAGTAGTGATTCCTTAGGCAGCTGTTTTTTTGACTTAATTAATCATAGTATTCTCATTTTCGTAAAATATTTTCAACATCCTTTGCACACTAAAGTTATACCAAATGAAGGCATCTTCCAGAAAATATGCCATTAACATTGATTATTTTTAGTTCGTAGTAATAAATCAACTGAACATTGATGAAGTGATAGTCTCTTTTGCTAACATAAATGTCGGTTATAGCAACAATCAATACTTATTCAAGATGAAGTTGATTCAACTACTGGATAGTAGAAGGAAGTAGAAACAAGGGGATTAAAAATTTAACAAACCTTGCATTCACAGCGACATTGATGTACCTTGCAACTGAAAATTGTGACTGAAAAATAGAAATGGAAACCAATGTCTATTTGGTAACTTCCGCTCCCAAGAAATATATATTAGTTGTTATTTTATTAGTTAATCCGTATAATATTACTCCCAACTTCCATAATACAAAAGTTTAAAAAGCGGCCACAATATATTATATACTTACTGTTGAGAGAAGCGATAATCTAACAATAGATGAGAAAACGTTAACGCGATAAAGGTTTAAGTTAGCAATAGTATATTACATACCGAGGTGTAAAGAGTTTCTTTGTCTCGAGAAATCAGCTGGTTGACCGAGGCGCGAAGAGGCAATGTTCGTTTATATTTACCTACGTTACATGTTTTTTTGGTTTACCTGTTAACAGTGTTTATTTGCGTACGTTTTAAAATAAAACGTAATATGATGTTATTGTTAATTAAGTTGTGTCTTTTTTATTTTTCAATTTTGCCTAAGGTTAGTATAATTTCATATTCAACCGGTTTTTCAACAGTTTTTTACTGGAGATTCAAAAAACATAGTGGCGCTCATTGTTTTTTTTGACAGTGTTTCTATTCACCTTTGTTAATAAAATTAAGGTTCCAGTAAACACTTGATGACAGGTTCAAATGTAACGAAGCATATTTTATTTTATAAAACCGCATATTTATTATATACTATTTCTAAGTACAGAAAGTAAATAGTTGTTTAAATTTAAGTATTATCCGGTTGGAGAGAGCTCCGCTAGATGGCGCTAGTTCTCCAACACCAATTAATTATGTTCCATCTGTATCAAATACTCTGCCGAGTCAACGATATAGCAAGGGAATCAGGAGCAGGAAATCCTAAATCAAGAAGACCACCGGCAAGGAAGTGAGTATATTAGGAACGTTGGTAAAACGACTTGGCCAGTGTTAAGCACAGGCCTGTGATCATACTTTCTTTTCCAGTTGTGTGTCTGGTACGCCACGGACGTTCGAGTAAGTATAGGAATATCCAGGACAGAAAAAGATTCTGAGGTTTCTGGCTGGCCTAGTCCCTTCAGCTGGTCAGATACCAACGGCTTTTGGATATCCTGGATATTATCTATCCTTGCTGCCCGGAGCGTATGTACGCAGGGTGGAGGTATCCTGGGTAGACTCGGGTGTGGTTTATTGGCCTAGTCCCTTCAGCTGGTTGACCACACGGGCTCGCTGATACCCCGCATCTCCTCCACTCTCGTGTCCGTAAACCCTGGAGGTTGGTCTGTCCCTGCGGGTGGATTAACTAAGAGGGAACCGTGAGCCGGAGTGTTTCTGTTTGTAGACCGTCGAAGGGGATATCTTGAGTGATTCACTGTCCTAGTCCCTTCAGCTGGTTAATTACCTGAGATGTTTCTTTCTAACTCACTGTTGAGTACGCACGCCTGGTTCTGAGGTGTTTTGGGCAGATAGGGTGACTTGCTAGCCTAGTCCTTCAGCCGGTTCGTCACATAAGCCCTCGGCTACCCAAAATATCCCCCGTACTGGAGTGAGTACATCCTAGAGGGCAATTTATGCCTAGGTATAAATTGGCTGACAAGGAACAGTGAGCAGGAGTGGGTGATTTATCTACGTGTGCATTCTAAATCTTGTAACTTTCTTTTCCGCTGCGCACTAGCCAAGTTGCATAGATATTGTACTGTTTTGCATGTAGATTTGGTAATTGCTTCCTCCCCGCTTGGTAATCACCGCCGATAACCATAACCGTGCTTGTTGTAGTAATTTAACCGTAGTAACCTTCCCCCTCGCTTACGCTGTCTAAATATTGTTTTGTTTGTTTTTATGCAATATACGTTAGGGTAGTAGAGTAGAATTGTAGATAGTAGGATTTTGGTTCTAATAAATATGTACATTATTTAAACTGTGCCTTTTACTGTGTGTGTATGAAGTTTGATATCCCTAGACCCCTGGACATACCGTGTCTCCTCTGACGCTATCCCAGCCCTACCGAAACAGGCTATGTTAAGAGCCTAGTGTGAGTCCTTTACCTCACGAAAATCAATTGTAAAGGTGGGGCCCGAGCTTACCGTCACCGCCGACTGAAGGCTCGAGTGTCAAAGTGACGATTCACTACTCGAGAGTGTGAATAAAACGTCACACAAATAATTGGACATTCTTATCTGTCAATTAGCTGTCAGAGTATTCCCATTCTTTGAGTTGAGGTCTCTAAGCTGCGGCGAGTGTTACAGCCATAACTGCAAATCTTTCATAGATTTATTTTAAATTGTGCCATTAAAAATGGTGAAAGAGGATTTTTTAAAAAACTTTTAACAGGCTATACAAAAATTGTCCCATAAAATTATGAAATAAAACTTCACCTTCGCGTCGTTTGGTTAACTGAACCTTATTACCTAATATCGATTTTTAAGTAGTGTAAAAATGAATAAATAACGAAATCGAAAGAATTAGTATTTGCCCTCAAAATCGATATTAGGTAATAAAGTTCAATTAACCTAAAGACGCAAAGGTGAAATTTGATTTTCCAACTTGTGGTGTCCGTTTTTTTAAAGGCAGTTAAATTTTTTCAAAAATGTTTTAAGAAAGTATTAGGTATTAAGCCTTATTAAATTAATTCTCACTTTCAATATTTAGTTAAAGTGAACTTATATTTTGATAAACTAATGGCACTTAAAGTTTGGCATACTAATTGTAGATTTTCCTGTATTAAAATATTACGCACACCTTTGAGAAGTTTAATTTTCCTGAGTAAATCACATTTTCAAGCTAATGATATTACCTTCATCGTGCTATGTAACTAATTTTAAGCAGGCGGCTTAGGTTTTATTAGTATATGGTAAGACATATTTACACATATTGCTGGTTTTTATAAAAGCATTACGGGATAATGTAATTGCCTTTCTCATCATGCAGAAAGCTACAGGATACGTCGTAGACAGGTACGTAATTTGAAAATGGAATTGTTCTTGTTCGGTAGTTGAGTTCTATTAAATAAATGACTCCAAAAGTTCCAACCTGAACAGTAAACAACTGCGTCTTATCCATTTACTTTATTGAATACATAAATACATGTGTACAACAACGAGGAGCAATAATATACAGGATGATGGGTGACTATTTATATGACATGTATTAATATTTCTTCCACAAACTTTATAATAATAATAATAATAATAATAATAATGGTTTTTATTATAATCCAGAAAAAATTATTAGTATGGTATAAAATAAGAGACAAGTTGATTATAAAGGGTAGTGTACAGTGAATTCAAAATAAATTCTCTGCTCTTCCACTCAACCCAGAAAGAAAATAATAAGAGTAAGTAGCCATATCAATTATATTAATTACTTCCAGATCCAGGTAGTGGATTGGAAGTATAGTGATCGTAAAAAAAATTTCAATTTTTTTTTTTTAAATAGGTTTAGAATGTCATGAAACGTCGAGATTTTAAATTTGAGCGAAAAAAAAAAAAATTCTGTCTGTCGGTCTGTGGGGCTGTCGGACTGTCGGTCTGTCGGTCTGTTGGTCTGTAACTTTTTTTTCCCGCACGCTTTCTCCGGAACGGTTTAAGATATTGACTTGAAATTTTGTATACGTATATATTATAACGAGATCTGGAACTGAATTGTTTTTTGAAGATATCCGGCGAAGAGTTGGGGGGTAAATAGGGGTAAATAGTGGGTAATATGTAAATGCAGCTGGTAAGAGTACAGAAACTTGAAATTTGATGTGTGTACTACAAGCCAAGGCCTCAAAATTTTGCATAATATTTTTCATCCCCCACACCACCCCCATTCCATTATTAAAGGGGATGATAAAATGAAATTGAGATATTGACTTGAAATTTGGTACACGCATATGTTATAATGAAATCAGGAACTAGATTATTTTGGGATTATCCTGATGAAGGGTTGGGGGTTAAATAGGGGTAAATAGGGTAAATAAGTAAAGCAAGCTGGTAAGAGTACAGAAACTTGAAATTCGATGTTTGTACTAGAAGCAAAGGCCTCAGATTTTTTCTTGTATTTTTCAACCCCCCACTAGCCCTACTCCATTATTGAAGGGGTTGGTAGAGATTAAGGGGTTGGTAAAATAAAATTGAGATATTTACTTGAAATTTGGTACACGTATGTATTACAACGACATCTGAAAGCAGATTATATTTTGAGATGATTTCGTTGAAGGGTTGGGGGTTAAATAGGGGTAAATAGGGGAAAATAAGTAATGCAAGTTGATAAGAGTACAGTAACTTGAAATTCGATGTATCTATTAGAAGCCAAAGCCTCGAATTCTTTTATAATATTGTTCAACCCCTACCACCACTACTTTTTTATTAAAGGGGTTGATGAAATAAAATTGAGGTATTCACTTGAAATTTGGTACACGCATGTATTATAACGACATCTGGAGCTAGATTATATTTTGAGATGAGATGAACAGGGGAAAATAAATAAAGCAAGCTAGTCGGAGTATAGAAATTTGGGATTTGGTGTATATACTAGAAACCAAGGCCTCAGGTTTCTTTCTAATATTTTTCAAACCCCACCACCTCCGCTCCATTTTCAATAGGATTGATAACGTAAAATTGAGATATTCACTTGAAAGTTAGTACACGTATGTATTGCAATGACATCTGATTGAAATGATTCCATTGAAGGGGTGGGAAGTGATAGTTTGTGGATAGGGGAAACAAGTAGGGTAAACTAGAAACTTCATTTTTAACGTATATGGTAGAAACCAACGCCTTATACTTTTCTATGACGGTTTATGAAGTTCTTCTTTTAACATTGGCAACCCAGTTGTACAGACATTTACGGAACAATTCGACACGCATCTATCCTCATTCAATATTATTATCGCGGATTCTTCATTTTTTTTATTTTTTTGCTATCTGCTTCGTTTGTTAAAATTTTTGGCGAGTCACAGTTTATTATATGTCCGTTCTCCCAAGCGTGTTCGCAGATCTTTGACCTCTGAATTTCATTTTTTCTGATATAATTTTGATGTTTGCCCAAACTTACACTAAATGGTCTGGATGACTCACCCACGTAATATTTGTTGCATTCACACGGAATACTGTAAATGCAGTTTTTTGAATTTTGCTCGTGGTTCTTCGGTTTCGTCTTTGTCAGAATAGATCTTAAGGTGTTGTTTCTTTGAAATACCGTCCTAATATCAAATCTATCACCGATGCGGCGCAACTTTTCGGATAATCCGCATACGTAAGGAATTAACGCTGTGTAACGTTTTTCAGGTTTTTGTCGTACCTGATTGTTATTTTCAATATTTATGAAGGTTTTATCGACAAAACCCCCATGGTATTGGTTATTTATAAGAACTTCTTTTATAAACCGCTTCTCATTGTTTAGTATTTCATCATTAGAAGAAATGATTTTGGCTCTATCGTACAAACATTTTTACAACACCCACCTTAACCTGTATCGACCGATTTGAGTTGAAATTTAAATATCTGTTGGTATGTGTTGGTTTTCTATAAACACTTGTTTTAATTGTACCATTTACTCTTTTAATTAAAACATCTAAAAATGGTAATTCATTTCTAGTTTCCTTTTCTAAAGTGAATTTAATGGAAGGTTCTTTATTATTTAAATGTTCCAAAAAACTGTCTATTAACTCAATACCGTGAGGCGAGATTGCAAAGATATCGTCTACGTATCTTCACCAGATAACCGGTTTGTATGCACAATTTTGAACATGTCTAGTCTCAAAATCCTCCATAAATATATTGCTTAAAATCGGGAACCCATTGCTCTACCGAAATCCTTGCTGATAGAAATCATTTTCCAATTGAAAATAAGTTGTTTTTATACACATAGTTAACAGTTCCATTATGGTATTTACACTCAATTTAGTTCTAGCTTCCAAATTATTTTCATTTAACAATTTGTCTTTGATTATTTTTAAAGTTTTGTCTACTGGGACGTTAACGAACAGACTAACTACGTCAAAACTAACCATCAGAGGTGTATTATGAATCTTGTTTTCATAAACTTTTTCGATAACATGTTTACTATTTTTTATATACGAGTCAGTATTTCCAGATAAAGGATTAACAATTTTAAGCAAGAATTTTACCAAATTGTGGCATGGCGAATTAATTTAACTAACAATTGGTCTTAATGGGACATTCTGTTTATGTATTCTTGGTAAGTCATAAAAAAGAGGAGGCTTGCTATAATGTGGTGTAAGCTTCCGCCGTTCAGTCATTAAATTCATTTTTGTATTTAAATAAAGTTCTATAAATATTTCCCTCAAATGATTTTGTTGGATTTTTACTTAATTTTGAGTATAGTCCTTCATTGATAAGTGTCATGATTTTTTCACCATAGTATTTTTATTTGTAATGACTGTGGCATTACCGATTTTATGTTTTTAAATATTTTCGGAAGTGTTGATGACGGGTGACTTACATCATTAATTTTTCGAGAGTACTGCTTTCTAAATTGATTGCACGTAAACTTCCATAATTCCCTCCATAATAATGGTGCTGTAATAGCTACTAAATCATGAATAGAACGTTGTTATTTTAAAGAAAACATATAAAAAAACACCATTTTTCAACTACATAGCGCACAAAAGATATTTTTTAAAGTGTATAACATAATAGAACCTGACAACAATGGATTCCCATTATTAGCAAAATAATCTCCAGTCTCCAATAAATCATGCAAGTGAGCAATTAAAAGCGGCCCGTATATTTATTACGAAGAAGTTATGTACGGGAAACCCTTTCTAATAACCATACATTATTGATGAGATTAAACAAGATTGGTGAATAATAGGGTTATTTGGTATTAGCACATGGCTGGATCATCTCAATAGACCTCTTTCCTTACCTCTCACTTACTCGCTCCATTCCATTCATGAGGATACAATGCAAACACAGTTGGCCTTATAAATAAATCAGCGAGCCTCAACGCATTAGCATATGATTGCCGAGCTCTGAATATCCACTTGTGCTGATAAGACGTGATAACAGTCTACAGGAAGTCACGCCCTCCCTCTTTATTGCTGTCCCGGAAGTACGTGTGTATACCGCGCCTGATGAAAGGCAGTTCGTTATTTTTTACGAGGGCGGAGTTGTGTTCCTTCTGATTATTAACATGTGTCAGGGTTTGTACTCGCTTCGTGGCTCGTTTCTTTGCTCGCTTGATTTATTTTATCTGGTGGAATTGTACGTTAGAACAAAATAATTATACACCATTTCTAAAATTTATAATATGTAATCAGGTTTTATCACTAGTCCTCCCTAGGTAGTTTTGATGATATCTCGGTGCCGACAATGTGTATTTTGTTTTTACTAGAAAACTTAATATGCGTATTATTATGAAGGAGTAACATTAAGGAAGTAATTTCAAGTGAGATAGTGAGCCGTGCTTGATTATGTAATAGCGACTAGAGAATGTTTAATGTATGTTGTGGAACCATATTTTAGTTCCAGAATATAATAGTAATACACCAAAAGCCCATAAGGCTTGAGAAGCTAGTCACAGCGAAGAATCGGAAATTAAACTATCTACAATGCAAGTATTGTTATCAAACTACGGTTAGTTACAAGAAGTTACGGCGTTTTTCAAAAATTGATAATGAAATATATTTTTTCAATGCTGATTCTTGTTGCAATGTATAAACAAAACAAGGTCTCTAACCCCAAAAGAAAATAAAGTGAAATCTTGATAAGGAACGAACAGGGAGATCGAGAAAGACTGAATGTACCGCCCACTAAAGATTTTTTGTGTGCCATTCGCACTATTTTGTGATACTTTCAATATTTGCACTTTGGCGACAGTGACTTGTTGATTTGTATAGGTCGTGTGCGCGCGATGACGCGCACACGACCTTCGTCAGCTTAGGGACAACATACCGAAATTCTTAAAGTATTAAATGGGAACTAATCGAACTTTTCATTAAATTACTAATTTTGTGGACATCATATTATACAAAATGCCATGTTTTGGCTGCATTATTAATTGTGAAAGTGTGGCAATCCAAAATAACGCCAGTTTCTATTAAATATTATCGATTTTTCAACTAGGAAAAGTTGAGGCTGAAGCACGTCAACAGATTGCTGGAAGTAAAAGGAAATGATTTACAGGAGTATTCCATGCATTTTGTTAATGGGCCAGACTGCTGTGTTACAAGACCAGAGCCAAGTTAGGTTTCCTCTCTTAACATGAGATCCAACTTAAAACCCAGATATGGAACTGAAAGTGGTTTTGATAAAATAAGTGCTGCTAGAGCAATCTATAAACAATTTGGTATAGAAATTAACAGTTTATATTGGCCTGACTGATATCTTTTGTATCTAGACTTGAGTTGAGCAAAGAAGAGGCTCGTGCCAAAAGAGAAAAATGTTACAGTGACAACCGTTTTAAATACGATAGGAGGAAGAGCTTCAAAGAATAGCTACAGATTATATATAATCTGATGAAGTTTATAAATTAAGAATGAGAGTTCAAAGTATAGTCAAAGATTAGAGAACTAACAAGATAGGACAGTCAGACGGAGAAGACGAAATAGTCGAAGACAGTTGTGAATAGGGATGATAACGATGTATCGATATAAAATAAATATCAATATATTAATCCTAAAATATTCATATCGTTCTATCGTTGCAATATATCGGGTTGAAATATCGATATTTTTCCAAATATATCGAAAAGAGTCAAGTTGCATATTCTCTTCGAAATTTCAGTTGAGATAAAACTTTTATTGAGAGGAATATCACCCCCCCCCCCTTCGAAATTTGAATCGAGATAAATATTATACTGAAAGGAATGCCACCCCTCGCTTTCTGAAGTTACACCTTAAGCCATATTCTTAATTTTTGACATTAAATGTTAATCTACAAAATATATCGATACATAGAAATATCGATAATTTTTTGTTAATATATCGAATATATCGATCTGAGTCTTGTGATGTATTAAATGATTCATATATCGATATGTTACATTTTATTGCCATCCCTAGTAGTGAACTCCAATTTAAAGGGACACGACATCCAACGGAAACAGTATCGGGTTTGTCGGGTATGCATTAAATGAATTTGACCAAACTTACTAAAAGGTATGTTGGCTCATTAGAATGTACAAGTACTGCGTCACGTATAGACCTCGATGACAGCTGCGTGTGGCTGTTTTTCCTTTTTTATATAAAAAAGCTTCAAAATTATCTTTTCAAGGTACTGCGACGTTTGGATGGTCACATATGTGGTACGTGGAGTTTTTGCTCCTTGATATAATATACAACCAGTTCAATAATCACACCTTACCAGTCCTCGGCTAGCTTTCCTCAATCTCAGTGTGAGTTCCCAGTACATACAGACGTACTGGTTGCCTAACTAACTGTCTAGGTACCTAAGTGAACAACAGATTAATAAATTGTTAAATTAATTTATAGTACGAGAAAGAAAACCCAATGAGTGGAGCTTATAACAAATTTGTTTATTCATAAAACACTGCATATACCAAGTCAATAATAAAGAAATACTTCAAATTTATAAGTATCAATTACTTTTTCTCTATTCGTTAGCAATATCAAGTGATGAATGAAAATGAGTTAAATCTAAAGGAATAAAATTTATTACACGTGAAATTCGATAATAATACCAAATGCAATTGCACGCAGTTTACACTTTTAAAATGGTGGTTATGGGTACAGAAAATTTAATATTATAGCAAATAACAAATACCTAGATCTGGACTATATTCTTTTCTAGATAGCCAGTTCTTGACTTTAATATAAACAAGATAGGTATTTAAATCGTTCACTTATGAAATAATTACAATACATACACATATATATATACAAACAAAATTTATACAAGTTATGACTTACGGTTGAATTTTGAAATACCCCAAAAGAAAATGTGAGAACGCTGAACTTCTCCCAGGAGTGGAAAGGTATGAGCGTTGAACGGTCCTCTTGTATTCTAGGGTAATCGATTGACTCTGCAATATTTCACCTCGAACTATAACCAGTTACAACCATCCAAAGTCATGAAAAGAATCCAACAAAAGAAACAAAACCATCCATCATCGGTATAAGCTCCAAAATTTTTCAACCAATTTCTCTACACTAATTACATCTAATACTACTAATGCTTCTTAATAAAAACTAACGATAAAAAGCCCTTCTAGGGCTTAACAAAATGTCGACCATGTGCTCGACCCAACACGTGCTTTGTAGCTATATATCCAGCAATCATGCTGATCAGATTTTTCACAAATCATTACTATTATTGGTAAATACGGAAATCCCACTTAATACAAATATTCAACAAAATAACCAAACGTGGATAAAGATTATTCTCACCAAAATTTACCAAGCTACGTGCAACGTCTATTCGCCTCAAAGGTCACGTCAAGAAGGAAGTATTAGAAAACCTCTAACCCCTTACAGGACAGGTGCCTAGCGCAGTCGTACTCCGCAGACGAAACGACACAAAAAAGAACTGAATTTTCATGATACCATTCGACCTTGAACAGTAATCACAAAAATGATTTATTTTAAACATAATATACAACACATCCGTAATTTGGATAGAATTCGAGAAGTTCTATTACAGACGTCCCGTTCGATTAAGACAACCCCGACATAGATCAACCTGTTGATCGGAGATTTAATAAGAAGTGATATACTATTACGACAATCTAACTATAAAAATTATCCGCTTATTATTGTTTCAAAATGAATATAATTAAAGAAATACTAACTTATTAAAGCAAAATATATTAAGTTAAAACATTCATCGAGCTACTCCGAACAGTGCTGTTCAGTGAGCGAGTATTCGGTTAAGACTGAATCGAACTCTGCCAATAATCAGCTGATTAATAGCTGTCAATTCCTATAACCTACTATGTTCGTTCTATTTATTATTATAAACAATTATTGAGGATGAAATTTAACAAGCAAATAACATAAAGGTACAGAAGGTAAGTGATACATTTGAACTAGTCGTTTTCATAGACTGAACTACTGAAGTTATGGTTATGTTAGGTTTGTTTATCGTTCCTATTTATTCCAGATTCCACACTATGTATGAGAACTCTAGCAAATTACAAGGAATAATAATGTACCATACAACACTCTGATTGATTAAGGTAATGTACTTATTTATACATTTTACTCGAGACATTTTTATTAAAATTTATGTTTATTTTTAGACACAAGTTAGCTGGACGACAGTCGATAAATGTGACAACTTTATTAAGCAAATTTAAGAATCAAAAGGATTACTAAAGTATTGAAATGTGAATGGAAATACTATTAATATATGAAATTATTAACACAAGACCTTTTACTTATTTATTTTATTCTAAATGATGATATCCTTTTAAACAATGAACTACCTAAAGTTAACGTATAGATTTAGTGATTAAATTTTCATAGTTAAACATCTAACAATGCTGTATTTACACATACTCCTCAAGCCAAAATGACAAATTAAGTTACAACGTCTACTTGACAAAAGTAACCGTAACATTACTCCCCTCTATTCCAGTAAAAAAAAATCGAAGATTTTTTTTTTTTTTTGACAACACCAGTTAGCTAAAATCGAAAAGAATGTCGCAACCAATTTACATCCAACAAAAAAAAACTCAAATAGAAAACAAAATTTGCAGTTTCGATCTCACCCCAGAATATCAAGATTTAGCATTAAGCTCAAGCGTTTTATCAGGTTTTAGATCTTTAACGTGCCAACTACCCTTAACATTGCCTTTGTCATCTTCAAGTTCATAAACATTTATACCAAGCTTCTTTTTGATTTTAAACGGACCTGTATATTTTTTTCCCAGCTTTGCTGCATAATTCTTAGCAGCACTTGATAAGGTATATTCTTTTTTCCACACATAATCTCCTTCTTTAAATTGAACAGGCCTATGCCTTAAATTATAATTATGTTTAGTTTTTACATGAGCTGTTTTTAACTTTTCTTTTACAAATTTTCTAAGTTCTTTTAATTTAGATTGTCTGGATTTAGGATCCTTAACATTGTTATCGTTATTATCTTCAATATTAATACAATTAGTTTTGTCTCTAATTGGTTTATATTCGTTACCATTTGTAATCATTTCATACCCAAAATTTATAAAATAAGGAGATTCTTGTGTTACCTCATGTTTAGCTGTTCTATAAGCACAACCTAGTTTAGACAGATGTAAGTCCCATTTCTTATGATTTTCTCCAACATAACTAGATATCATGGTTTTAATTACCCTATTGGCTCTTTCTGTGAAATTTGGTTCTGGATGATATAGAGGATTAAATAATAATTTAACATTATAATCTTTCATTAACTTTTTAAATTCTTTGCTCGTAAACTGAGCACCGTTATCAGTTTTAAGATATTCAGGTACACCAAACAAATGAAAAACTTGCTCTTCCATAATTCTTACAATACTAGTAGCGATAGCTTTACGTAAAGGAAACATTAGTGTAAATTTACTAAAATAATCACAAATTACTAAAATATATTGATGTCCTTTTGAACTACGAGGTAAGGGTCCTATTAAATCAGTAGCGATATATTGCCAACATCTATCTACGATAGGCTTATTACCCATCTCTCCTGCTTTAAGTTTTTGTTCAGGTTTATGTTCAGAGCAAATTCTACACTTATTTATGTATTTCGAGATATCTGATTTCATACCAGGCCAAAAATATTTAGATAAAATACGATGATAAGTTTTATAAATACCAAAATGTCCTCCATTTATAGGATCATCATGAAATGTTTTTAAAATTTCGCTACGTTTACTTTTAGGTAAAACCAATTTCCAGCTAGATAAGTCCGAAGAACTCTTATCAACATGTTTATACAGACTTCCATCTTCAGATATTCGAAAATTTGGATATTTTAAAGGATTTGAATGAACTCGAAAAGTCATTTTTTTATACCAAGGGTCTAAATCTTTGGATTCTAATTTAATCTCAGATATTTCTGGAATGGCACGAGAAAGAAAATCTGGCACAACGTGTTGTTTTCCAGGTCTATGTATAATACTAAAATTAAATTGTTGCAAACGCAATGCCCATCGTCCTAAGCGACCTTGTGGGTTTTTCAGATTATTTAGCCATATCAAACTATGGTGGTCAGTAATAACAGTAAAATGTGTTCCTTCAAGGTAACATCTCCATTTTTCAATACTCCAAAGTACTACCAAGCATTCGATTTCAGTAATTGTAAACTTTTGTTCGTTTTTTGTTAATGACCGAGATAAATAACAAATTACATGTTCTCTACCATCATAAAATTGACTTAACACGGCTCCTATCCCGTGTGAGCTACCATCACATTGTATTATAAATTCATAATTAAAATTTGGACAAGAAAGTATTGGAGCACTAATAAGTGAATCTTTTATTGTGGAAAAAGCTTGTTCACACTCTGGTGTCCAGATAAACTTAGTGTTTTTACGAGTCAAGTTAGTAAGAGGTTCTATTATACTAGACAAGTTAGGAATAAATTTCCGATACCAAGAAACCATACCGTTAAGTCTACGAACTTCTTTTGGAGTCTTTGGTCTAGGAAGATCTACAATGGCATTAACTTTTTCAGGATCTACATGAAGTCCATCTCTATTTACTACATACCCAAGATATTTAAGTTCACTGCGACAAAATTTACATTTTTCTCTATTTAAAGTTAAGTTTGCATCTTTTAATCGTTTGAAAACTTCTTCTAAAATCGTTAAATGAGATTCAAAATCTGGTGTTACAATTACAATATCATCTAAATATTTAAAAACATAAGGTTCTAGTTCAGGTCCGAATAATCTATCTACCAAAAATTGAAAAGTTGCCGGTGCATTCGATAACCCAAAAGGCATTTTTGTAAATTGGAATAATCCTCTTCCAGGAATTGTGAAAGCAGTATATTTTTTGCTGTCTTCTGACATTTTTATTTGCCAATATGCACTCTGAATGTCTAAAGTAGTAAGATATTTTGCGTTACCTAATTTATCTAGAATTGAACTTATTCTTGGCAATGGATATGCCCATTTTTCAGATACAGAGTTTAATTTACGAAAATCTACGCAAAAACGATATGTATTATCTTTTTTAGGAACCATTAAAATTGGTGAACTCCATCCGCTAGTACTTTTTTCAATTACTCCTAACTCTAACATTTTTGTAATTTCATCATCAATTTTCTTTTGTATAAATGGACTTACAGGATAATATCTAGATTTAATTGGTGGATGATCAGTTTTAATATTATGCTCTACTAACGAGGTACATCCTACTTTGACATCTTTCATTGAAACAAAATAATTATCAACAATCTTATTTAATATTTCTCTTTGGTTAAGAGTTAAATCGTCAGCGGTTTGTATATGATTTAATTGAAAATTTGTATTTACTTCATTGCCAAAATACCATTCACCTTTTCTTAAATCTGGTATCAAATTCATTTTTATCCAAAAAATAGTACCTAACACTAAATTATGACGTAACTGTGGTATTACATAAACTTTAAAAATGTGAATTTTTTCTTTTAAACTAATTGGAACTTCCATGTAACCAATGCAATTCAATTCTTGATTATTAGCAACTGTACAAGTGATATCTTTTAAAATGTGCAACTTAATTCCCATGTTTTGTAGTAAACTTGAACTTTTATCATTAATAAATATACTATTTGCTCCAGAATCTAATAAACCTTTAATTTCCCAGTTATAAATAGAAACTGTTACATAAGGAGACTCTCCTTCACTAGCCTGATCCAGTACATAGTTTAAAATTGGTTTACTAAATTGATTAAAATTTTGCAATTCTAAATTTGTGCAAGAAAGTTTAATATCGTTATGAAAATCATGTGTATCGAAAGATAAATTTTCTGGACTTAATTTATTGTTCTTAAAATTATCATTGACCGATGATATGTTAGAGGCCAAAGCTCGGTCTACATTTGGTCTCTGCGTCCGTTTCCCTGAGATCTACATCTAATACAGTTATTACGTGTATAACCTATTAATCCACAAGTATAACACTTTCTAGTTTTTACTGTACAATGTTTAGCCATGTGATTTACTCCATTACATTTATAACAAATTATCTTTGGGCTTACGTTTACATTCCTATTATTATTAGCTGTTCCAGAGTGAAATGAATCGAATCTACTAACTCTATTGCCATGAAATCTACTATTATCAGTGTTTCCACCAAATCTATCTCTATTTCTTGAAGAATCTCTATAAAATCTTTCTCTACTATTATTCCTGCAATCATTGTAATTGTTGTATCTCTCTCCACTATTATACCTTCCATATCTATCATTACTTCTATCGTTTCTTTCTAAACTTCTATTATCATATCTTTCCCTACTATAATTTCTAAATTCATTTCCTAAATTCCTATTCAAGTATTCTTCTCTACTTCTACTATTATTAGAGTAATTGCCTCTATCCAATTTTTTATTTCTATTCCTATTTTCTAATGATAAATCCCTATCGTACCTATTAAAATCACCCCTATTTACAAATTTATCTCTACTATTACTCCTATATCTATCTACAGAATTATCCCTACTACTTCTATGCCTATCTACAAAATTTTCTTTACTACCCCTGAAATTATCTAAAGAATTTTCCCTATTATGTCTGCGTGCTTCTTTCTGACTTGTATCTGTTTTATTTTCTTTTAAAATTGAATATTTACTACCATTACCTTTAAAAGTTACTTGTTTTTCTAGTTCTATATTATCTAATTTCTTTTTAGTTTGAGTTTTATCTTGATATTGCAAATCTACTTCAATGGAATGTCTACTAGTAGAGGGAGGAACAAAATTTGAAATGTTTCTATTAGTATCTTCAATACGTCTGCCTAATTTTATGAGATGATCGAGAGAAGTGATATCATCCACAAGATCTAATCTACTTTGATACTCAGGTTTAATTCTTTCACGAATTATTTCCAATTTAATACTTTCGTCTACCTGAACCGATAATCTACTAAATAAATTTAACATGTATGCTACGTAAATAGCTATAGTTTCAGTACTACCCTGTGTTCTAGATTTTATTTGTTCCCAAATCTTTTTATTACCATCTCTAAAAAATTCTTCTCTAAAAAGATTACAAAGTGAGTCCCAATCATGAGCTTTATGTTTAACTGCTCTATAATATACTCTAGCTTCTCCGTCAAAAAGTTCTGCACAACTTTTAAAAAGTTGTTGTTTGGATATGCCTCTAGCCTCACAAATTTCATCGACTCTTTCAAAGAAAGCATTTAAACTCAAAGAATCTGATTTACCCGAAAATTTTAAACCCCAAGAATTAATTTTTAAATTTTGATCAATTTTTAAATTATTAAAACTATCTGCGACTTGAGATACACTGCTGTTATGAGCATTACTTGTGCTTTGTATAGGCGTTGAAGATCCTTGATTATTTAAAAGACTTTGTTGAAAAGCTAAAGGTACAGCTAAGTCACCAATTTTTTGTTCAAAAGATTCTTGTTTACTTTTAAAATCTGTCAAGTATTTTAAAGCTAAAGTTAATATTTTTGATTTTGACTCAGATTCATCCTTATTTGAAGTTACAATTCTTTCAATTCTACCCAAAACATGAGCTAACTTAGATTTCAATTTCCTAGCGATAGCATTAGTAAATTGTTCTCCTAAAAGTCTTTCAATATCCTTTAATTTATCCTCACAGATTATTAATTCTTCTTCAGATTTAAAAGCATACTCTGTTTTAAAACTGTGACCTTCATTTTCTAAATTTATAAGTTCTCGCAAGGTTTTAATCAACTCTTTACTTGTGCCTTGAGGTTTTACACCTCTAATAGAAATTTCATGTTCTAATTCGTCTTTAAGTAATCTATCTGGCTCTATTTTCAACATTTTGATTACGTTTATTCTTAAATGCAAAATATTTTTAACAGAAAAAAAAAAGTTTAAGGCTAATTAAAGCTTGAAAAAGTATGGTAGTTTGTATAAACAATAGCAAGAATTAAGTGGAAAATAAACCCCTCTAAACTAGTTTTTAAAAAAATGTGCAGTTAAAAAAATTGTTTTATGCAACAAAATTAGGAAAAACATATACCTGTATAGTTAGTAGGTTAACTATAAATCCTCAGAACTACAGATGCGGCTGGCTTTTAGTTTAGTTTAGTTGGGCGCCAAATTATTATGCGACGTTTGGATGGTCACATATGTGGTACGTGGAGTTTTTGCTCCTTGATATAATATACAACCAGTTCAATAATCACACCTTACCAGTCCTCGGCTAGCTTTCCTCAATCTCAGTGTGAGTTCCCAGTACATACAGACGTACTGGTTGCCTAACTAACTGTCTAGGTACCTAAGTGAACAACAGATTAATAAATTGTTAAATTAATTTATAGTACGAGAAAGAAAACCCAATGAGTGGAGCTTATAACAAATTTGTTTATTCATAAAACACTGCATATACCAAGTCAATAATAAAGAAATACTTCAAATTTATAAGTATCAATTACTTTTTCTCTATTCGTTAGCAATATCAAGTGATGAATGAAAATGAGTTAAATCTAAAGGAATAAAATTTATTACACGTGAAATTCGATAATAATACCAAATGCAATTGCACGCAGTTTACACTTTTAAAATGGTGGTTATGGGTACAGAAAATTTAATATTATAGCAAATAACAAATACCTAGATCTGGACTATATTCTTTTCTAGATAGCCAGTTTTTGACTTTAATATAAACAAGATAGGTATTTAAATCGTTCACTTATGAAATAATTACAATACATACACATATATATATACAAACAAAATTTATACAAGTTATGACTTACGGTTGAATTTTGAAATACCCCAAAAGAAAATGTGAGAACGCTGAACTTCTCCCAGGAGTGGAAAGGTATGAGCGTTGAACGGTCCTCTTGTATTCTAGGGTAATCGATTGACTCTGCAATATTTCACCTCGAACTATAACCAGTTACAACCATCCAAAGTCATGAAAAGAATCCAACAAAAGAAACAAAACCATCCATCATCGGTATAAGCTCCAAAATTTTTCAACCAATTTCTCTACACTAATTACATCTAATACTACTAATGCTTCTTAATAAAAACTAACGATAAAAAGCCCTTCTAGGGCTTAACAAAATGTCGACCATGTGCTCGACCCAACACGTGCTTTGTAGCTATATATCCAGCAATCATGCTGATCAGATTTTTCACAAATCATTACTATTATTGGTAAATACGGAAATCCCACTTAATACAAATATTCAACAAAATAACCAAACGTGGATAAAGATTATTCTCACCAAAATTTACCAAGCTACGTGCAACGTCTATTCGCCTCAAAGGTCACGTCAAGAAGGAAGTATTAGAAAACCTCTAACCCCTTACAGGACAGGTGCCTAGCGCAGTCGTACTCCGCAGACGAAACGACACAAAAAAGAACTGAATTTTCATGATACCATTCGACCTTGAACAGTAATCACAAAAATGATTTATTTTAAACATAATATACAACACATCCGTAATTTGGATAGAATTCGAGAAGTTCTATTACAGACGTCCCGTTCGATTAAGACAACCCCGACATAGATCAACCTGTTGATCGGAGATTTAATAAGAAGTGATATACTATTACGACAATCTAACTATAAAAATTATCCGCTTATTATTGTTTCAAAATGAATATAATTAAAGAAATACTAACTTATTAAAGCAAAATATATTAAGTTAAAACATTCATCGAGCTACTCCGAACAGTGCTGTTCAGTGAGCGAGTATTCGGTTAAGACTGAATCGAACTCTGCCAATAATCAGCTGATTAATAGCTGTCAATTCCTATAACCTACTATGTTCGTTCTATTTATTATTATAAACAATTATTGAGGATGAAATTTAACAAGCAAATAACATAAAGGTACAGAAGGTAAGTGATACATTTGAACTAGTCGTTTTCATAGACTGAACTACTGAAGTTATGGTTATGTTAGGTTTGTTTATCGTTCCTATTTATTCCAGATTCCACACTATGTATGAGAACTCTAGCAAATTACAAGGAATAATAATGTACCATACAACACTCTGATTGATTAAGGTAATGTACTTATTTATACATTTTACTCGAGACATTTTTATTAAAATTTATGTTTATTTTTAGACACAAGTTAGCTGGACGACAGTCGATAAATGTGACAACTTTATTAAGCAAATTTAAGAATCAAAAGGATTACTAAAGTATTGAAATGTGAATGGAAATACTATTAATATATGAAATTATTAACACAAGACCTTTTACTTATTTATTTTATTCTAAATGATGATATCCTTTTAAACAATGAACTACCTAAAGTTAACGTATAGATTTAGTGATTAAATTTTCATAGTTAAACATCTAACAATGCTGTATTTACACATACTCCTCAAGCCAAAATGACAAATTAAGTTACAACGTCTACTTGACAAAAGTAACCGTAACAGTACAATAATTCTATCCTAACCAAATAGATGCCTTACATATAAACATAGAAATACTTCATGTGCGATATATTACAAAGCATTCTGTTTTTTTAGTGACCTTGGGTACTCACTGTCTGCTGAGTTTGGTCGTTCTATCACGACAGTATTGTCCATTTTTCACAATTGGCCCCTCTTTCTGATGTTACCTCCTCCATCTGATTGTCACAATGTGGCAACTGTGCGAGAACTCCAATTTAAATGTCGAGGTCAATGGTGGCATTGCTAAAAGGTGGAAAATTTTCCGCCGTCTGTCCTATCTTGTTAATTCTCTAATCTTTGGCATAGTTGTCATTGAGGATCTGCGGACTAAATGTATTGTTTTAAAGTATATATCGTGATTGCTTAAAAACTACTCAGTATTGAATTGTTTAATATTTGAGAATTGAGTCTAAACACTGACTTTAACCCATTTTGATAGTTTTGTAATGTTAAACAGAAGAATTGAATTTATACACCACACAATTTATTTTAAAACAATACACAATACACTCGCCAGATCTATCGATGAACTGTAATTAAGTATAAATGCCATCTAAGTTATATTACAAATGTTAAACTTTGTGATAATAAATAATTGTATATTTAGTAGATATATTTTGTTTTATTCTCATTTTCAGTCATGGGTGTACAAGTACATCGTAGCCGACATTCAACCTACTGCTAACGATAGTAGTAAGTGATAAATAAAACAATAAAAGGAAAGGAGAATATTTAATAAAACATAGAAGTTAGACAATAGCAACATTAATATGACATGATAGAAAAGTTCTTTTAGAAATTACAAGTTTGCATAGTTCAGTACATAGACCATAGACGAAGGGTCAACCGCTGGATACACTGTGTCTACCTTACTATAACTTTAGGTCCTTCCTTTAATTTGTTTCTTTGTTTCTATGAGTACATATTTCACAAAGTCTACACATTTTATTGCACAACGGTTAACTGCCTAGCCATAGCCATTTTTACTGCTTAAGAACTAAAAGTAATGACGTCCCATTACTTCACTCTGTACCTTATAAATTGCAAATCAGACTGGTGAATATCTTTTGCCTGTATCTGCAGCACAATCACAATGAATACTAAGAACTCATCTGAATCAACAATTATTCAAGGCTTTTATCGACAATGTTTAAAGTCCATAACCTGAAAAATGTATATGTGTGTTAGTAATTATGCATAAAATAACATTTAATTATGCAAGTACATGGAGAAATTGCTTTACGATTTATAATTAATCCTTACCTTTGCGAGACTAAGCTATTACACTGTAAATATTTTGGAGAGAACTGCTTTCACCCAATAACTAAAACGGTTACACGCTTCAACGTTTGAATACCTTGTACACATTCTTTTAACTATGTACTCTTTTCACAAATAATGTAATTGCAACATGTGTATGTCTAATATTCGGAAACACATCGGCAACTGTACAAAAGACGTATACACCTATCCTGTACATCAAAATTCATAACACAATTTCGTAAAATATAAACTCGTCCCCATTTTAATAAAAAAAAATTGGCCACATGAATTGATTAAGGATAATTGTGGATGTTAAGTATTCGACAATATTAGATTCTAAAACATCATAAAATCTGCTAAATGTACATAAAAGAGGCGTTCGATCAGCTGATCACAATTTCACAAAGTGGCGGCCATTTGCATTTCTTCAGTATTCCCTAAACTAGTAACATACGAAATTAGTTTTAATAATATACGTTAAAATAGAAATAAACTTTGATAATATTAGTGACTTTTAAGTGTCACGTGACGTTCATTCATTCTCGATCGCACGGTAGAGAAGCTTGCAATATCGTTAGTAGTAGTTTTCGTCCCCATATAGCTAGCGTAAAAAGGTTAAGCTATTAATTTTTTTATCTAACTCGGTTTCATAATTTTATCTCGGAATTCACAACTGTAAGTCGGAATGCACAATTGTTAAGTCAGAATGCTTGAACACTGCTTGGAATACTAAACTTGATCAGCATTTCACCAACCATATTGGCACCATGTGGAGATGATTAAAACTCTAATTTGAACAAATGAAATTTCCAGATACAACTGAAGTCAATGAGCACCTAACCCATCCTAAATACGGAAGAACGGAAAAATTTAGTACTGATCAACATGCTAACAATCCCAAGACATCAATAACTTAACATTAATTAGGGATGTAATAAGTAATAGACAGTTGTATTCTTTTGAAAGTTTAGAAATTGAAAAATACAAAAACAGTATTTATAATGATAAAGACCTTATCCGAAGTAGCCTCTATTGGTTAGCTAGTTAGTAGGCCACGGTTAGAGATGACGTGACTCATTGAACCATGACTTTAAGTTAATATAAATACAGAATAAATTATTAAATTTAGTTTAGTTTCGATCATCTCCAGATAATGCCAACATTGTCGGCGAAACACGCCTTAAGCATAGTATTCGAAAGTAGTTTAAGAGTATTCCGATTTAACTGTGAATTCTGAGATGCAATTGTAAATTCCATACATTAGCATACATATACATTAGCTGGCTGTAAGGAGCACTAGTAATTAGTCCTGCATTAGTGTGTTCATCGTATTTGTTTTTCAAGACATGTGTTAACGTGCTGTAAGAGAGTTTTATATTATTCTTATCTGTCTCGCGGTGAAAGAGCTTTTTACAGCGGGTTATGAGAAACTGGTCCGAGAGAAATATTTTGTATACCTTGTATATTGGTTTGTTTTTGTAGTAATTAGTTTCAATTGCCGTTTTCTAATTCCGCGTATTTTCCTATTTTATTACCTATCTTTAATACATATTCAATTTTAATTTTTTTATTATTTTTTTTCAACTTGAATAAAGAAATAAACTAATACACTAATAAATTAATACTATTAATTAGAACTTAAATTTTTCGTCCACAGCCGGTATGTCTATATTGCTCTATAAACACATGTTGCTCATACCAATAACCATTTACTTAAAAGGGTTCTAGGTACGGGTCTGTTTCCATCTACGACGCGACCACCGTGCTAGAGAGAGACTGCACTAGACACGTGTTTACTTAATTTTTGGTACAATTAGCAAACACTTTATCAGTAATATTTAACTATTTTCAATTATTAATTCGGTGTGTCCCTTGATCTTATATCATTACACTTCATTTTATGCGGAATTTTTAACCTACCAGTGACTTAAATTCTATCACGTAAAAAGTTCATAATTACACTTAAAATTAATTTACGCCATAATAGATATGATCCGCACTGTATACTCGATCCCAACTTTAATAAAGTCACATTGTAGATAGCAGATTAAAGCAGAAATATTCCTCTCTGGTTTTTTAAACTACGTTTTGAAGCTCTAATTAGTTTTATGCTAGAACAAAGGGAATCTATTCAAAGCCGAAATGTTTCAACTTTTAAATTACACATTGTTAAATCCAACTTAATAACAGATTTCATTATTCTGAAAAAGATTAACAAGCTGTGTTCTTCTAGGGAATAATGACTAGACAGAGAAGAGTGAAAATCATATAATTAGAATAGGAATTAAAAGTTAAGCGCAGATGTGAAAATTGTAAAGTGAAAATCAAAGTATTGTGCTCATATACTTGCAATATATGGTGTCTCAAAAGTGGATAGCTAGCAAAAAACTAAATCGGGAAAACTATATCTTTTTGTGTCAAATTCGGATTCAGGATGTTAAAATACATAAGAGTGTACTTAAATCAAATATTTTTTCTGTGTGCCGACGTAATCAAAGAATAGTGAATATATGGCAGATAATTCTTGATACAAAAATGAGATTAATCACTTATCTGGTACTTCATTTATAATTTCCCTAGTAAATATTATTTTTAGATGCGTGTGTTTCTTAAATATTTAATTTTATCTAAATATTGTTATTATTAATAAATATTAAAACTAGTAGCAAAATAACTTATGCATTATTATCTATTTATTGACTTACTGGGTCAGTTCTAATACAACATATACCCTATACTTAACAATTTGCCAAATTACGGAAGTTTTCTTGTATTCTCTCCTAGCTAAATGTTTCAAGGCCGAGCCATAAATGATTTATGAAGCAGAGGAGTGAAGGGCTATTATTATCCTATTTATCGAAATTAAAGTTTCCTATCTAAATATTTATTGTCCATAAATCTTTAACACTGACATGGGCACAGTTGGCACCGATGGAAAATCAATTTATAAACTAGGAAATTATTAGCTGACAATATGTCGAACTAAAATGTTAGAAATAAAAAGAATAAAATTTTATCGCAAATATAGTTCCAATATGTGGACTAATGTATTAATCGAAGTAGATGCCTAATAGAATTTTTTTAACTCTTCATACATTTGGGTCGAACAACAGTAATCATTTTATTCGTTGTTATATAAATCATATGTTTGGTTTGAGCCCCAACATGGAAGCAAGTATTTATAAAATATTATAAATATAGTAAATTTAAACATTTTTATGATCGTATCTTTTTTAAATTGAAATTAAGCTGTTTTTACAAATGTATTTTGGTGTTAAGTATGTTGATATCTTTGGGAACCCATAAAATAGTGATAATAGAGGCTATGTTGGCGTTTTGACTTTTTTGTAGATATATAATATCAAGACTTAGTAAATGTTTAATTAATATAGTCTTAGTTATAGTTGCACAATGATATAGGTGATGTAGTATTATTACACAAGTCGTCAAAATATTCATTGATTGATGCCAATATATCAAACAAATATTAATGGTTTTTATAAACCTATTCTGAAATTTAGGTTTTCTGACAATTTAAAATATTTCCCATAAACTTTTTATTGATTATATCTTACTTTCATTAAGCTCAAAAGTATCTAATAAGTTTAGATATTTACCACATTAATAACAATAATCAGAGGTTTGTTTTGTGAAATGCAGGAGTAATAGTAAATCTAATATACAGATAGGCCTGCGAGGTCGTTTCAGCTTTCATTTAATTAAAATCATAAGCAAATATGCAACATTATATGCTCCAATTACTTTATAGGTATATACCTAGTTTGATATCTGTATTGATTCTTGCAAAAATAATTACAGATGTTTAAAGTATTGATAACGTATACAAATAAAATTTCCGTGAAGGTAAGTGACCTAAAAAGCGACAAAACTTGAAACATAACACATTTTTTTCATATTCAAATAAAAACTATGAATTTCTTCATTGGAAGGAAGTAAAACAGTAGTGGCAACTTGATTAATTTACCACTATTTAGTCCCTCCAGCAACGGATGTTGAAAAATTGTTATCATCTTCTGGAACTTTCTAAACTGGGTTCAATCCAATAAGCTAATACGTCCGTCTCAGCTATTCCTCCATGGGCTTATTTAAAATTATAGAGCTAGGTGCACATATCACCTAAGCCAGCAATACAATTACAATGGCAAGTGTTGCACAGTTTTGGTGATCAACAACCCATGGTTAGACTTTTCCGAATGTTGAGCCTAAGAACAAATTACGTTAATTCTCAACCATTTTAAATATAATATTGCAGTTAAGCAGTTTCATATATATTTGTACTTACTTTAAAACGGGACATGTCTCATTGATATTCGTCACAGCTAGTAACTATTCGTTTAGATGCAATCTGAATAAAGGGATCCAAATTTTTGCATGCTCTAATTTGACTACTCGTCATATACTGTGCCGGTAAAACACCAAATAATCCATGACTACATTGTTGGAAATTTTTAAGTTGTCAGTCAAGGATGCAGTTTGAATCTTCCACTTTTAAATCATATAAGCTGACTCTGTTGATATATTCCAGCTCAGAAATGTAATGAGGGGACTCTTTAAATGTAGAATATAAATGAAATTATAATAAATTCACTAAAATTCACTTATCATATGGAAAAGAGATATCTTTTGACATGTGAACAAGATGACACGTCTATTCAAATATGTAAATAAAGTATTAGATAAAAGTCAGTTCAGCAAATCACGAAATGTATAATAGATAGAGAATACCAGCAGTTAAGTTTATATAAGAAGAAAGTTTAAGGAAACACTGAAAACTCTTTCAAAACTCAAATTATTTCACATGGACCAAAGTTACTAAGCAGGTGGCAAAAGAGAAAAATTCTTAAACCACGGCAGTTCTGAGGCATACCACAATAAAAAAGGAAGAGTGAACAAGGGGAAATAGGTTGGTAGGAAAGTTGTATTATAGGTTACATTCAGTATTAGGATCAGTCCAATCGAGAGGAAATTGCATGTTCTACATGCAGGTGCCACATTTAGAGACACACCGAAATATGATATAGTATCTATTGAAATAGAGTTAAGTAAGCATACTAAACGTAATATTTCTGTCAAGCTCCTCCATGAATTTTGATTTTCATTAGGATTATCGGATTACAAATAAACACCAATTCTCCGAGTTACATGTCCCACCGAGCTTTGGATTACGAATTACTAGCCTGACGCGTTAAGTGTAAAAATGGCATTTTACCTTAAAATGCTAATTTTGGTTGCAATAAACACCAGCCGAAATATTTATTTCTAACTAAAGGAACACTGGTGCCAGCCATTTTGGGCCACTCGGTAGCACGAGCAAAAATAGAGATAATCTATATTTTGGAGTTTCTAGTCTGAATGAACATCATATACTGATGTTGAGGATATCAGCCCTAAAACAAAAATTTCCAAGCTATCGGTGAAACAAAGTTAGAAGACGTTTGTGAACAAATATACTCAAATCAAAACCGAATTATTTTTTGTTTGCTTATACTTGTAATGAAACATATTCTTTAAAGGATTTTGCAAACATCAGAAAACACTATCTAGGTATGAGAATTTAAATAAAATTATTGATTTACAATTCTGGCATTCTTTTGATAATTTATTCTGTCGATTACCTGAATTCGGGTTATGTTAGCAATTAAAATCCTAAAATGAATTTGTCTTTCTTATCAATTGAACAATTGTCATTGAAACACTAGTTTCCACACAGTCCTCTACGACTATGCAGAGTAAACCAGTAAACACATAAGCCTCTACGGCTATGAAGATTCAGTTAAAATAAGAACAAAGGCCTAAAATGAATTTATTTACCTTGTCTATTGGAAAATTTTTCATTCAAGTGGATTACATTTTCATGAAATCTATCATTCTATTTCTTGGAAATACTTAGCCTTTGAAACGTGTTTCTCCCTTATTCTGGAGCCCATCAGAAAAACACAAAGCTACTCACACGATGCTTCATGCAAGAACTAAGACAATTACCAAGTGGCTTTGTGCCTTTCTGATGCGCTCCAGAATAAGGGCAAAAAACGTTTCAAAGGCTAATAGCCGGGCAGATCTGGGTTTTGAAAAGTGACTGCTCCGAATGAATCGTGAAGTGTTGCCCCGGTGTTCGCCGGGTGCTTTGGTTTCCGCCCGTGGGCGCTTGCCATAGTGTATTATGTATTGGAGTAGCTTGCCCTATTGTGAGCTGGCTGTGAAATGGGATATTTTTATCTTCTTAGTGTATTAATGCTTCTTTGCTTATTATATACAGAGGTAGATGTATTAATATGTTAGTATGTACAATGGATTTAATTTTGTTTTGGCATCTTTTGTATCTGTTTGTTTGTGTATGGCTCTTTTAATGGATCTTCTAATATATCTGGCTATTTTATAGCGATGTTTAATTTTGTGTTTTATGTATTTTTACTGGTGGACCATGCCAGTGTATTTTTATTGTGTGTTTTGTATGTTTTTGTATAATTTGTGGTCATCTTTTCTAATTACAAGTTAGTGTGTTATGGGGTATATATGTAGTTCAGTGAAGGATAGTTAGGAGCGTTGTGGAATTTTGGTGTGAGCGGGTCTATTAATGTGGGGTTATTTAATCGTTGTAGGGCGTTTGCGAAGTTGGGAATAAGACGTTCAAGTATGAATTTCGAAAGGTAGGGAGTGCCTGTAATGTTATGAATAAAGTGTGTTGATGCTCGGAAGGGAAGTTTAAGGTAAATTTTCATTGTCTTATTTTGTAGGATTTGGAGCCTGAGTTGTTGGGTGTTACTAATAAGGGGGTAGTATATAGGGGAAGCATAGGTGATAATCGGTCTTAGATATGTTTTGTATAGTATTGTTGAGATGCGGATGGGTGCAGATTTAAATATAGGGTACAATATGCTCATTCTCTTTCTGTATTTTAGGATAATATTGTCTACATGTTTTATAAAGTGGACTTTAGTATCTAGAGTTAGACCAAGATATTCTATGTTCTGTTGCCAGTTTAATGTGATGTTATTAATTTTGATTTTTACCTTAGGGGTTTTTAATTTTCTGGTGAAGTGTATTACCTGGGTTTTGCTGGGGTTAACCAGCAATCCCCAGTTTTGGTAGTATTCAGTTATTTTGTCGGTGAAGGATTGTAGTAGTCGAGGCATTAGTTCCTGGTTGATTGAATTTGTTATGATGGCAGTATCATCCGCGTATAAACATAGGGTATGTCTGTTATCTGTGGGTGTAGGGATGTCGTAGGTATATAAATTGTATAAAATAGGGCCTAGGGCTGAGCCCTGTGGCACTCCAGAGGATATAGGGAAGGTGTGTGAGTATGCCTGATTTACTGCAACTCTGTATTTGCGGGTGGTGATATATGAGGCTATTATTTTTGTAAGGCGTGTGGATATGCCAGCTGATATGAGTTTGTAAAGTAATCCCGGATGCCATACTTTGTCAAATGCTCTTTCTAAGTCGAGCGCTACCATACCGGTATATTGTCCCCTGTTAATGTTGGAGGTGATGCGTTCACCTACTCTGAAGAGTTGTTGAGTGGTAGAGTGACTAGAACGGAAACCGAACTGGTAGTCACTTAGGATGTTATTGCTATCGATTTGTTCTTGAAGGCGTTTTAGGATGAGGGTGTCAAGTACCTTGGCTAATACTGGGAGAAGGCTTATCGGTCTGTAGCTATTGGGTTCGTTAGGGGGTTTGTTAGGTTTAGGTATGTTAACGATTTTTGCTGTTTTCCAGTCAGTCGGGTAATATGTGAGTCTTAAACAGGAGTTAAATAATTTAGTGAGATAGAGGTATGTAGACGGAGGGAGATATTTAAGAGAGAATGTTGGGATGTTGTCAATGCCAGGGGCCTTTTTTGGATTTTGTCTGAGTGTTGCAGATCTGACTTCTGATGGGGCAAAAAACGTAGGGTCGGTTGTTGTGTCTAGTTCTGTGCTATTAAGGAGGTTTATATGTGGTTGGATTGTGTCTTTGATGTTTTGTGGAATTTGATTGGGGTGAAATATATCGTATAAGTGTTCTGCAAAGCATTCGGCTTTTTCAAGGTCTGTCTGTGCCGTAGTTCCATTATTTATGAGGGGGGGGATGATTCTGGGTTTGTATGTGAACAATCTAGGGATTATGTACGGATCTTCAGGGTGGGACAAGATACGATTTTGAAGAGAGGTGTTTTTAAATGCTTTAATTTCTATGTCTAGTTCTTTTTTAAGTTTATTTAAGGTTGTTTTTATTATAGGTGAGTGTGTTCTGTTGTATTGTTTTCTAATGTGATTTTTGTGTTTGATTTTATCTAGAATTTGTTTGGGTAGCTGAAGTTGGTATGGGGTGTTTGTGATTTTTTTCTGAGTGCGGCTTAGTGCTGTGGTGATTAGGGTAGTTATATAATTGACATTAAAATCTATATCCTCTGTTGTGTCGCAAGGTGGATTGAATGGGATATGGTTATTTAAAAAAGATGTGAAATTGGGCCAGTCGTAATCGGTTTCCTTCGGTTTTCTGTTGATAATTTTGATTTTGTTGCTAAGGTTTACTATTGTTTGCACAGGGTAATGGTCACTGTTTAGTTCTTGGATGGTATTAATGTCTGTTTGATAGTCTATATTTCTTGTTAATGCTATGTCAATGGTGGATTGAGCTGGAACAGGCCTTGTTGGTGTAGGAGGGGCTAATAATTTAATATCATAATGATTGTCCAGGTATGTTTTAAGGTTTGTGCCGGATGTGTTTGGGGTTGGGGAAATATTCCAAGAGCAATGCTTTGCGTTGAGGTCACCGAAAAGCATGTAAGTGGGATTGATATTTGCCAAGGTGTCTAGGTCGTTTGAGTCGAATGTCAAATTAGAGGGACGGTATGCTGAGACAATCATAATTTGCTTATGATGTAATTGCATATTTATGGCACAGGCCTCAAGTGAGTTTAGTGGTGGTATTAAAAGTTGATGGTGTGGTAGTGTCTTTTTAATGAGAATGGCTACGCCGCCACCTCTGGTAGCTCTGTCAGATCTATAGATTGTATAACCGGGTATACTAAACTTGAGATTAGGTTTAAGATTTGTTTCGCATAGGCTACAGATGTCTATGTTTTTGGCTTTTAATAGTAGTTGAAATTCGGTTTTCTGACGTATAATACCGTTTGCATTAAATTGTAAGAATGTGAGTTTGTTTATTTTGGTTTGGCCTGCCATTTTAAAATAATGAAGTTAAATATTCTAGGATGCTAAAAATCTTTTCTAGGGGGTCTTGTATCGTTTTTAGTTTGTTGACGAGGGCTTTGAAGCCTTCCCATATATCTTTAAGGTTATATTGTTTTAAGCAGTTTAGTATGTCCCTAATGGGGTTGTCGTTGGTGTTTGGGGGAGGTATATTAGTATTTGCAGTTTGTTGCGGTCTTGTCTGGGTGTCTCTGGCCCTGAATTGCTGCCAAGCTCTTACGTTTTGGGTACTGATTAGGTCAGCTGCTTCTTGTGATAAGGGAGGCATGTTAATTGTATTTGTTACTTGTTGTGGTGGTCGTATATTTTGTATGTTTGGTCTTTGTCCAGGGGTTGGTAGTTGATCAGGAGGTTTATTATTTTGTCTGGGTGCTAGTCTTTTCCTCGCCGCCAGGTATTCCGCGCAACCTCGGTAATTAGCAGGATGAGCCCCCCCGCAGTTAGCGCACTTGCACGTTTCCGCGGGGCAGGCTTCGCTCCCGTGTTCGCCTCCGCATCGCACGCATCGCGCGATACGATTGCACATCACCGAGGAATGCCCGAAATGTTGGCAACGATGGCATTGTGGTATATCTTGTCTAATGTAGTCGTAAACTTTTATTCTGTAGTGACATAAGTTGGTTAAGGCGTAGTATTTTTCGGTAGCATCTTTTGGAATGGTAATTAACAGTATGTTAGAGGGAGTTCTTCTCCCGTCTTTGTTAAAGATCATAACTCTAGATATACTAATAAATGGTAATCCTTTCATGTTGAGGTCATCTCTGACCTCGTCGTTTGTAGTGTCCTGGGGTATATACTTAACAACCACCTTAGTTGGTCTAAGATTATTTGTATCATATGTGTAATATTCTATTTTGTTTCGACTAAGTATGCTAATTATTCTATAGTGATCATTAGGGTTACTTGGATAGCAGATGAGCGAATTGTTGTTGTTAAATCTATACCCCGGGTTAGGTGAGATATGAGAGTTTATAACAGATATTGTACCCTTATGGTTAGTGGTGTATATGTGTATTGGGGGAGGACGTGTTATGGGTTGTGAGGTGGTGATTGGTGGGCTAGTTGTGGTTCTATTTGAGTTATTTTGGCTGGTGGTTGCTGGCAACATAGTATTGGAAATGTTGGAATATTGTGAATTGTTTGAGTTATGGATTGGGGTGCTAGAGGCTGAGGGTTGGTGTTGTGGTGATGGGGTGTTGGCAGTGTAGGGTTGAGATGGATCTATGGTTATTGCGTCTAAGTTCTTTTGTGATCTTGCCTTGCGTTTTTTAGGATTTGGTTTTTGTGGGGGGGTTGGGGGTGAGTTATCTGATTGGATGGATTGGCTCCTGACGCTCCTAGAGTCGTCGGAGGATTGACTACCATCGTTTCCTCTGGCAGTTTCGTAGTTAGGGATGTAACTGGAGGGTGAGATGATCGTGGAGGTTTTTGGGGTGTTATGAATGAGGGCAACTGCAGTTGTGGTATGTGTGTTTGTATAGGTGGTGGTGGTTGTTGTAAATGTTAAAAAGGATGGATATTGGGGATCTGAGATGGAACTGTATAGAGAGTCGGTGGATATAGGACTGAGTTCAGGGGTGTTAAATGGTGCAGTGAGGTAATCTGGTGGGGTGATATTGGGGGATGAGTTATAAATTGAGCTTTGGTTAGGTGTGTTAGTATTAGTAATTGATTGAGCGTTTAGTAGTGTGTTAGAATTGTTATCTACCTCTGTATGATTTGATTGTACCTGTTGGTGGGTGTCTGTATTGTGATCTGTATCTGGCAGTGTGGCTAAGTGTGTATATATGTTTTGGTGTGCTTTGTCCAGTAAGGGTGGTATTTCTTGCTCAGGTTTTTTCTTCTTAGGCTTTGCCTTTTTCATGGTGATGAGATGTTTGTATACTATGCGGGTAATACGCTATGTCAATCGGTCGAACGGTGTATAGATCGGAGATCAACACAAACAACACTATCCGCGAAAACTACGTATCGTATCAATCCAACTCTTCACGAATACTGCTCCGAATGAAACATTTCTTTGCTAATTTATAAAGTTAGGTCCCCTCCATCATTCCGAGAAGCTTTTACAGGGCGGAGTCAGCGTGGGGGTGGGGCAAACGACCCATTAAAAGTATGGGAAAACAGTTTTACCGACGTATCTGCGCAGATGTTGGTGCCACAAGAAAAAATCGTACTAACCAAAAATGAAGTGCTTAACAAAACACGTAAGGTCGTTCTAACCCGAACCCGATCGCATAATTAGTTTGCGAGATATTGCGATTGAAGTTGCGAAAGAACGAAAAATTAAATTAATTATTTCTCGAGGAGTGGAGTTGGGGCCTCATTTTTTTATGAATAGAAAGGTATTGATGAACACTTGACAAGACCAGAGAGGTGGTGGGACAATTAGAAGGGGAGATATGAGGGGAAAACCAAAATTATCAAGGCCCTGATATCTTTCTTATTAATAGAGCTACAGCAATCTGGCCGGGACCAATTTCCCTATTTTTTTATTTGTTAAAATATAGCACTGACGATTTTTTTTTAAAATGCCTGGCGCGCAGAATAAAAAATGGCCGATTTCTTGCACGTCTTTTCGGCATGAAGGAAGGGGGTGGGGATGATTTTTTCACCAATTAATAGTATTTTTTTAGGCTTCAATTTGCACCCAATAAGATCGCGATCGAATGATTAGGAAGGGAGATACAGGCCGGCAAAGTTTTTGTATAGCAGGAGACCAGACAGGGGTGGGGGGTTTGGGCCGGGATGAAAATTTTGAGAAAAGTATTTTCTTTCGATTTTTCTGTTTCATAAGTACCCGATATCCATACGTTGTCCGCCCATGCGAGTTACAAGAGGAAAAACAGAACGAGAATGGATGAGCGAGTCAGTTGAGCTGCAGGGAGCGCTTACTATCTCTCGCTCTCTAGCTCTCCTCGAATTGTTATCATCTGTCAGTGAACTGTTTATAATTGCATTGACAGATCTATACGGGTGTACGAAGATTTCTCTTACTAAATATAATATTGGAGTGTGAGTCCCGCTGACAATATTTTATATCTTTCATATATAAACATCGTACAGCTCTTCGCCAAGACGGTTGTAGACAATGAATGTATTGTGAGAGAGCATGCACATTCTGATTCCAATTTTTGTTATCCTTCTTTCTTCTGTTGACGTGAAAGATATGAAGATAGCGATGACGAATCAGCGTTAGACTTCGTCAATCTGTAAACTCTACTTATAGTCAGTAAACAATAAGCTCGCCGCTGCAAAATTAGGCACTTCTCAGCTAGCAGAGACACGTTCTTTTAGCTGATTAGACGTCACCAAAATTTCGTCGTTCTCTCGACGCAAAGATGACGATGATATGTCACAGTGATTTGATGTCGATAGACGACGTCAAATAGACGTCGCAAAGGGAGGTCAATTATTCGTCGCATAATGACGTAAAGTGTACATTGTCTAAATTTTACTAATATTTTTAAAAATTTCAAAAAATAATGAAATAAAAGACCCGTTTTACTAAGTTCTCTTTTACATATTACGTTACCTTAAAGTTTAATCCAATCCACATCATGTACTAAATTGTCCAGAGCAAAACATGATTTTATTCTATTAATTACTTTACGTTGTCATAGCAATTATGCATCCTAAATTATAAAGTAGGAGCAGCAGATATCGTGTTATAATATAGGAGTATAAATAAAACAGTTATGTTACTTTAAATATATGTTCATTCTTTATTACAAAAACCAATTTCAATAATAAAAAACATTGCTTAAGTTAAAAATTTAAACTGGTGTTTTTTTTTAAATAAACAATGTTTGTAACTTACATAATATTTTATGATAACCAATTTGTTCCCAGTAAGTAAGTAAAACGCTCATTCCCGCGTGTGTGAGTTCGACGAGAGCGAGAGAGTGGGAGAGAGTAAGCGCCCCGGCGGCTCAAGTGACGCTCGCCCGTTATCGTTCTATTTTTCCTCTTGTATCTCGCGGAACTGGGCGGAAAATGTATGAACATCAGGTACTTATGAAATAAAAAAGTCGAAAAGGAGACTTTTCTCAAAATTTTTATTTTTCCAATAGGCGACGTATGTAAATAAATTCATTTTAGTCCTTTGTTCTCATTTTAATTGATTCTTCATAGCCGTAGGGGGTTATGTGGATACTGGTTTACTTTACACAGTCATAGGTAACTGTGTGGAAACTAACGTTTCAATGAGAATTGTCTGATAAGAAAGACAAATTCATTTTAGTATTTTAATTGCTAGCATAACCAGAATTCAGGTTATCGATAGAATGTGATTGTAAGTCAATAATTTTACAAACAGTTTTTCTTTTAGTTCTCATAGATAGTTTTTTATGCTGTTTCCAAAATCCTATAAAGAATATGTCTCATTAGAATATCCTTGTTTCATGCACGAGTAATATTTGCGCAATCTATACTTTCTCAGATTACCATACGAAATACCGTAGCAGCAGTAGGGCCTATGCGTTCTTTATAAGGCAATAACGAAAAGCAATACTGTCCGATGTTTCCCTTTTAAATTATGAATAAAACCGTACGGACCACTGTCGTTTAATAAACAATATTCCTCTGAATAAATCGGCAATCCCGTATTTATATTTATAAAATGGACGATGATGTCTAGGTTGGCAGCTGCGAAAGAAAAATAAGTTAGGTTGATGGGCTCTGAAATGGTGATTGTTCAGGACGCGGGTTTCTTTGATGATAAAGTGCAGAAATAACATAACGCATAGGAGCGAGCGTAGAGACGTCTGCATATACTCGTATTTCGATACGCAAATGCAGCAACGTCGGGCGCGGTTAGTACTTGGATGGGTGAGCCTCTCCAGGGAAACACAGCGTTCTCGCTCCGTCTTCTAACGGCTTGTATATCAGCGCATGCGTAGAAGGTATGTAACTTTAGGCGGGGGTTACATAGTGGATATACCATCCTTCGGAGGGGATGTAAAACAGTCGGTCCCTTGTCTATTAAATGTTAGGCAAGTAAAAGATCCCTACTCTTCGATAGAGAAGAGGTTCGGCAAAATTTCCAGGTTGGGGGTAGCTCGTCTCCTGGCGTCGGTGATTGGCCTTGGTAGCGGAAATAGGCCGACGTTAAATAAGTGATTAAAAAAAAAAAAAAAAACATAACGCATGGAGCAATATCGAAAATGTAGTCGATTGGAATAAGAATAGAATATTGAATGAGCGCTGCTGCGATGTACATTCAGAAGAACAACGGCTTGCATCAGCTTGCTCGATCAAGTATACCGGATCCTTTCGCAATATGTGTAATATGGGAATGATGCGGCAGCACAGCTCCATTCGTCGGACAGTATCAATTCCCCTTATCTTTTTTATATCCACGCGGATTATTGTTTATCCTATAAATTCGACGTCAAAAATATGGCTTAGTCTGTAGCTTTATAAATGGAAGCTTTGAAACGTGGATTGCTGCGATTTTTAAAATATGAAAGAGCAAATCTAGTAAATATGAGAGATTTCAGGAAGATGGCATTAAGAGATCTTCCCTCATCTCATAACTCATGTGAATATAGCAGTTTGGCTTTACAATATTTCACGAGTTATACGATTTCTGATAAGAAATATAGCAACAATTTCATTTATTCCAATTCTTCTATAATTTCTGTGGATAACGATCACCGTTCCTTTAACGGGAATAGTTATAAGGAACTACTTGAAACAAAAACACATTATTCTAATTAGTATAGGCTGCCTTAGGCTGATCTAGTTTGACACTCACAAATAACGAACGAGAGGAAACTCTTACAAGACCGACAGGAATAAGAATAAAACAACAACTCATCAAAATTTACCGTAGCTTTTTATCAATTTAGGAGTCTAGGTACAAATAAATCAAAGATTGTAAAATAAATCCCCCAGTATTCCGCTTAGATAACACTGGATACAGGAAGACTGACCAATCCAGTAATCTACCTATAGATATTTTATGAAATCATAGACCAGTATCTCAATTCATTAGTCATGTATACCGATGGGTTGAAAACCAATCTAGAAGTGGGCACTGCCTATTCAAGTCTAGGAGAATCACATGTATGGACCCTCTACTACTGGGCTTATATCTTCACCTCCGATACACCTCCTATACGCAATATCTATATTCTATATATCTAATTCAATCTTAATATTCTCTCTTACCGCTATCAAAAGCCTGTTTACATTTGATCCATTAGTTCAAAAATCCTTGGAATCATGAAAAAATTACAGCAATTGGGGAAGAAATATTTATTTGGATACCTAGCCATATTGGAATAATAATAATAATAATAATAATAGCCGGCAATGAGTTAGCAGACCAAGCAGCAAAGGATGTGATTAACGCAGAATCAGACGAGTAAATAAATGTAAGTATAAGCAACATAAATATCCATTTTAAAAATGAAATGAAGGATGTATGGCAAAACGACTGAATCCAAACTAAAAGAAATTAAGCCATCCGTAAAATAATGGTATCTCTCCTGTAAACTAACACGAAGAGAATAGAATAGAGCAGAACAGAATAGAATGGAATAGAATAGAACAGAATTTTATTCATGTATACAATAAAATTTATGTTTCATTCGTCATACAAGTAGGTAATTAATATACTGGAAAGCGTAAAAATATTGTATATGACAAAGATCACATTGGGTCTATAACAAAGGTACAGAGTAATTAGAACACATGTTTTCACCTATCATAATAAGCGTATGCCAAATAAACATTTAAGAAATAAGAAACATATATCAAAAATTGACAATTTAAAAATATCATTTGTATCTCCGTGAAACATTTGATAGAGTCAAAATAATCAAAATATTCATCATGTATGTAAAAGCAATTTCGTAAGAGAATATTCTTAATCTTAATATTTAAATTTGTTTATGCCCATTTCAGGGTTTTTTAAGGCATCAGGTAACATGTTAAAAAATCTATAAACCAAGCATAAGTAGGTATGTTGTGATGTTGATAACCTAAACCTGGGTAGTCTTAAATTTGCTTTTATCCTACTGTCACGGCAATGTATGTCTTCCTGCTTGGTCACTTTTTCTCGTCATTTAGTTTTTTTATATAGCAAAGATAGATAAAAAAAGATGGTAGGGATAGTATATTCAGATGTTTATAAATTGGTTTGCAATGGTTATCATATTTAGCTTGTGCCATAATTCTAACAGATTTTTTGTAGCTTAAAAATTATTATTGAATGACTTGATCCCCCCATAGAATTATTTCATGCGTCATTATGCTGTGAAAAATAGCAAAGTAAGCAATTCTTAAATAGTCCAAAATAGTTTTGGAACTAAGTTGTCTTATTATGTATATGCCAGTCGATAGTCGTTTGGATAGCTGTTCAATGTGTGACTGAAAATTCAAAAGAGTATCTAAGTACACTCCAAGTAGTTTTACTGGTTTGTTGTTGGTAATACTTTTTTTAGTTGAAAAATTTAAAGTGTTAGTCTTACCTTCATTTACGGTAAGATAATTACTATCTGACCAGTCCTTTATCAAATTATTCGACCCTGTGATGTTTTGGTGTAGATTCTGTGATAATTCGTTACTAAATGTAAATGTGGCATCATCAGCATACAGTATTGGAACTACTTCGGAAGCTAAATTAGAGGACATATTGTTTATATAAATAATAAATAACACCGGACCAAGGACGGACGGCCTGTGGCACCCCATAATCGACTCTAGAGAAAAGGCGTTTCCTCTAATACCCTAATATTCTAATTTTTACACAAGCACCTCATGGTTCACGGTATCAAAAGTCTTAGACATGTCATAAAAATTAGTAGTGCAAAGTTTGCGCTCTTCAAAATCTTCTATAACAAGTTCATACATTTCACAGATCGCAGCAATACGTAGACCTTTCCGGTCTGTACCCAAATTGGGCCTCAGTTAGTAATTTGTTCTTCTCAAAAAATTCCAATAATCTGTTTTTTAGAATAATTTCAAATATTTTAGAAATAATAGGTATTATTAATATGGGCCTATAGCTATCAATATTATCAAAGCTACCTTTTTTATACACAGGAGTAACTTGTGATTTTTTAAGAATATTCGAATAAAATTCCCATTCAATGCATAAATTTATTAAGTGAGCAATAGGCTTAGCAAAAACATCACTGACTAATTTCAGAACTTCACTATTAAGATTAAAGACATCTTTAGCTTTGCTATTTTTTAGTTCAGATATAACTTTTTTAATGTCTAAGTCACACACTGGAGACATATAGAAAAATTTATTTACTTTCGGCACTTTATTTAAAAAGCCCGTGAACTTCTTTTCGTTAACTTTATCAAATTTACACATTAAATTATTTATGACCTCTAAGAAATAGTCCGAAAATTCATTCAATTTTTTTTAATTTTCTCTGTTTTTGTTAATTATTTCCCATGCAGCTTTTTGTATATTACAAGATATTAGAATTTTTTCATTATTATTATTATTAATAAGTAGCTATTACATAAGACTTGGCCACATTCACTTCACATTCTGCCGTCTACTTTTGTGGATAGTATGGCCCAGATGCCCCACATACCAAATTAGGCTGACAGTAAAGCATATTATTTTAAAATGTCCAGAATATGGGAACAGTCATAACCAACTCTATATACCTGAAACACTAATCGAACGCCTAACCAATAATGGAAAAATAATGAGTTGTATCTAAGAGATACAACTAGTGTATAAAATATAATATGCTAACTAAACAACAATGTGGCTAATGTAATAGTACGGCTAATGATTGTAAGATGTAGATGCCTGAGAGAAAAGAAATACCAAAAGATTTTTATGCGTTAGTTAGAATAGTATCGATTAGGACAGTAGTATCGATTAGGACAGTATAAAAACAAAAACTCGGAGTAAAGTCAGCATCTTCTTTAGTTGACAAATCAAACTATAGGTATCTAATCCCTCCCACATGTCTAAGTGGTAGGCGGTTCAAGTCCACGTGGATTGTAGACGAGAAGTGGGGTGAATACCCGAGTTTTTGTTCTTATGCTGTCCCAACTGAGATCGTATATAATATAATTATTGTACTGATGTGATACACGAAACTGGCAATGTAACTCATAGAAAAGCTTCTGGTAGGCCAACCGCTCATACAGAAGAAGTTGTTCATTAACGACTTCTTTTGAATGATCGGTTGATCATCATTGATGTTCATCAACGTACGAAACAAGAGCTTGTTAAAGATTTCAAACGCTTCCCTCATGAAATTAAACTTTCCTGTAGAACATGTTGAACGATTGCAAAGGAGTTGGGCATGAATCCATGTAAGATCAGATCATATCAATCTATTTTGCCAAGAGACTACACCACACGTCGTGCATAGCACTAATGATTTGGTCGATAATTTTATTCTAAACTATTTTTTTCTAACAAAGCGTGGGTTCATCCTTACTAGTAGATTAAAATATATTGAAATATTCAGCTGCGGAGCACTGATAGTCCCCATATTTGTGTTGAATGTTATGTTTTGTGTCATATTTTATGTTATGTTTAGTGCTGTGTTCTATTCAATGTTATGTTTAATCCCCAAAGCATTCCCCAAAAGTTTGGATGAGAGTTTCTCGTACGAGAATAACTGGAAATGTATTTTTCAATTTCATCGTCAATGCTGAGAGCTATTAAAAGAATATTTTGTCTGTATTTGTTCAACAATTACACAATGATGAATTTTAGAATACATGTTTTTCTTTATAAACAGTTGATAAGGTTGACAAGTGGAACAATAATTGTTGAAGAAGATGAAACCATGTGGATTGAACATGATGGGATACAATTTAAACAATTTCTTTAAATTCGCTTTTTTGATTAACAAAAATTATTCATATTCTAAGAAATTCTGGTATAAGCAATTTCAAAAGTATAAAACGAATCGAACTAACTTTTCTATTGATAGTAATTTACTTGAATATTTCATCCAAATATTGACCACGAGATAATTCAATCTCTGAAAACGAGCTTAAAATAAAGTTTGATTGGTATCATAAAGCAAATTATTTGCTGTTCTTACGGTGGAAAAGCAGACAAGATTTTATTTTCCAATCTAACCTAACAGTAAACTACTGACTTTATGGAATCGCAGATCAGAAAACGACGCCTTTAACGCTGTGTTTTAACAAAGTTGTAGGAAAACATTTTAGTCTGTATGAAATCTAGAGCATTTTTAGCAAATACCTCCCTATTTATTTATGGTAACTGCTTGACTTAATAAAAGCTGAAAGCGAAGCCGTGAGTTTATATGGCATTGGAAGATAATTTACTGCAAATTGTTCAAATATTATACCAATCTTAGATTTTTTCTGTTACTGTACATTCAGTTAACTTTGGATAATTTCTTTTCAATTTCAACGAAAGAAAAATAAATGTTAAGAGAATATCTTATCTTGTCTACTTAATTATTAAAACCATATGGATAGTATATACTGAAACAAATTAAACAGATATAGCATTTTACAGTGGAAATTAGGTGCTGTGAATATGGCAATTATGTTCTTAAATATGTCCTATTTCTAGAATGAACTTATCGTCGGTGAATAATATCGAGAGTACAGCAACCTCCTGGGCTTACTGTGCTCTCCCTGTCTTATCCTGGTTCACTTTGCTCATTTTAGTACCCCTGATCAGGTGATACATATATAGAACTGAGCAAGTGATGATTAATTTCAAGTCTTTTTGAATTTGCTCGTAGATGTGGATCAGTACTTCTCAGCTGAATATAATGTAATTTATCGTTTTTGGTTCGTTGTCGCATAATCTGTACCTGTAGTCTAGGAAACCGTCGAATTTTCCGATTGTGTACAGATGCATCTTAACTGGAAGGTATCCTGTTAAAAATCGTGCTACATTTCTTAACTGCATCCTGTTCTTTGAGAGCAGTTTTTAATATTTTTGGATATGGTCATTTAATGAGTGTATTCTCATATCCATTTACTGGAGTGTTTCTCAGCAAATCAAATCATCTTTGATCACCCCTCTAGCTAAGCTATTAGTATTACCCACCATGAGTTCTTAGCCAAAGGATATATCAGCTGCTCCGTATAGAGCAAGTTCATCAGCATTCTCATTACTATCTATTCTAGAATGTACCAGAGTAGTTTATTTTTGATTCGCTCACTCAGATATTTGAGCTCTTAATGGCTGCTCCATGTTAGTGGAGAAAATACCTTGTTGGAGGCTAGTGCCCTTAGTACTGTATGATGCAATGGAGATCTGCTGCTGGACGTATCGTCCATTAACATTCTTAATACATATTGTAGTGTAGGTTGAATTTTTGCCTAGAATACAGTGGAGTGTTGCCCAATAGCAAAGCTTATTTATATTTGTCTACTGCAACTCATGTGCCCTCCCTAGATTCGTTAGTATACCAGGGTGTACCACTACGTAATGTATCAGAAGTCTCTGTTGAATAACTCTGACCCGCAAGGTTTTTTTGTTCTTCATCCAATTAAGTGATTCCGAAGGTTTTTGACGTGCTAAACACGATGCCGTTAGACGTTTTGCGCCACCACGTTACAATTTTGAGAAAGCCTAACCTAAAAGTGCTAAAATGGCAATTTCAGTCTATATTCGTACCATAATAACTGGACAATAATAAAAGATTGAATAAAACGGACCAGACCATCTTATTCAGCTGTCCAAATTCTTCAAATTTCAATAGTAACAATAAAAGAAAACATAGTTATAGATGGCACAAACATTATTTCGGCGTTTAGCAAGAAATACTAGAATTTTTGTATATTTTTGTATATTTCTGTATATGTACAAGTAAATAGTAAATTGCTAATTCCGTAGAAATTTGACACGCTGAACGTTTTGCTCTATGACGATGGGTTAGGTATTTCCATTTTTATACTTTTTGTTTTCCTTTTGCTTTTTTTACTTTATTTTATTACTAAACGGTTAACGGCATTATGATCAGTATGTCGAAATCCTATGGAATTAGCTATTTAGTTCCGATTTACTTGCATATGTGCTCACGACAAAAATTCTGATATTTCTTGCTAAACTCAGAAATATAATAATGCTTGCGCCATCTATAGTTTTTATTGTTATTATTGATTTTTGAAGATTTTTGGAAGCTCTAAGTAAGATGCTCTGGTCCGTTTTACTTAATCTCATATCGTTGTCCAGAAAAAAATGGCCTTTTAGCACTTTCAGGTTAGGTTTTCTCAGAATTGTGACACAATGGCACAACACGGGCAACGGCGGTGTGTTCAGTACATCAAGAACCTTCGGAATCACCTATTTGGGTTAAAAGAAAACAAAAAAAGTATTTCTTTGCAAATCTGTGTAATCCTCCCTATTCCCTACTATGGTGTTAGGATTATTGAGCTCTGCAGTCTATATGCCCCATGATGGCCTCTCCTCGATTGTTATGTTAAGTTTAATAGGATCAATGTGGCTGCTAGTATTGTCCATCTTTTTTGCATCTCTTAAACATGGACTGACAGAGATACACATAGGCAGCGTATTAATGTTTTCAAGACTTGGGTATAGCCGTTTGTTATAAATTCTCTGAAGGGCCCATCGCACCAACAGCTCGTTTGTGTACGAATTACGGGCAACGCAACGCGATTCTTCAGCGTTGTAGTTTGGACTCCATTAATTCTGTCGTCGCATTATCCGGATGGTATGAGACGGAGAAGGTGTTCTCTAAAACGTTAAACTGATGTCACCAAGGAACTGATGGGATTGAGTTGTAAGTGGATCATATGCACAACAAGCAATCGCATCAAAACGTGTGATACTGTCAAACATTTCATACAGCAAATGAAGACCTAGTGAAATCACGCATTATTCGCAAAGCGCCTCTCAAGATATTGTAAGTAAAACATTCTATTGCCAACCAAATGATAGTTGCCATCGAGCGTTGCAGACGGTGAACACTTAATTACTTCTGTTTTACTTAACATTTTTGTTTCTGTTTGGAACATAAATAGAACAGAACGGTACAATAATTCCCTTTGATTTCGGACCATATCAGTAACACAGGTGATCACCGGAGGTGTGTAAACTGCCATGTTTTATGTAAACTATATTTTGTTATAATCTAACAGAAAACTTTCACTAAAATTTTGATTACATTCACAAAACTACAAAGATGTACGGCATATCGAGACTGCAATACATAGTATATATCAACTTTCAATGCATTTTACGTAGATCAGATATACCAATTTAATTCTAAAATATTATGATTATGGATAGTTTTAATATTAGGAATATTAGGAAAGGAATGTAAATTAGAATGTGCAACTTTGCAATTAATGCCATTTTGCATTTTTTAAGCTAATCCTGGAATCCTCATTTAACAATTTTCATATTTTGCGGTTGGGAGTAATTTTGGATCTGCCATTTTGATCTCTATACTTCTGCCATCAGTATCGAATATCAATACTTAATTACACTAGCACATAAAAAAAAATCGAGTGCGAAGACAGACCTATGTAATCCCATTCAATTTCACCTGCTGAATATGAATCCGATGTTCGTTCTGCCCGATTGGCTGTTGCCTCTCGGACACGTTTAATTTTCTAGTGGCAAGTGTTAAGTGGTGTTTGTATTTAGTATTTATTTTCTTAGAGAGGAAGTTGGATCTTCAGTGATTTCCGCGATTATAGTACAATACAAGACGACCAGAAATTATACCTGTATATATGCCGTATTCTCTATTTTTTGCTATAGAGGATGGACCCAATGATTTTTTATTTTATATCAATTTTGTAAATTTACTAGTTGAATCGATGCAAGAGCATCCTCATCCCCTGGCGATATTTTACTAAAGGATAAAACAATGGCAAGGTGGCGCCGCTTGCCATTTCAGTACGCGTTACATCACTTTGATATAATTTTATTTATTCTACTGCTACACCACGTCTTAACTATTCCAGTCCCACCACCCTTCTTTTACCACACACCACAATGGTGCGCGCCGTGCCTTAAATGCGCTCACCACCATTTCTATATGTATGCATCCGAACGAGGGATCATAAAACTATGAAAAAATTTAGATATACGCACGAAAGAACAAATACATCGGATGGCGCAAACCAGACATCTCTGGGATACTTCGTTTCCGAGATAGGGCTGCTCAAACTCGCCGGAGGGAGAAAATCTCCTTTCCTCCCACTTCTCGAGACTTTATCTCGGAAACCAATGAAGCTATCAACTTCTAATTTGCTCCATTTCATTTCTCTTATCATCCTACGTAAATATGATTTTTTTTCAGATTCTTAGCGACACTTTAATTTTTTCCCAAAATTTTGAGGGTGGATCCTCTCTTCACATTTCACGCTCTAAGTTTATTCAGACAAAAATGACCCCTCTCTATGCTTGATCGATTCAAAATTAAATTTTCTACGCGATGTTGAGCGGCACGGCACGATGATCTATGACAATTTTTTAGCAAGATACGTCACCAAAATAAGAGGTCGTAGGATTTAGCTACTCGAACGATGCGACCCAAGCTCGTGCGCCGCTGATCCTAAACGAAGAATCCTGAAATTCCAAAAAAAATCAGAGGTACGTAAAGAGATGTAATAAATCGAATGACGCAAGCTAGAAATCTGTAGCTTTTTTGGTTTCCGAGATAGAGTCTCGCGAAGTGGGGGAAGAAGAGATTCTCTCCTTCTGGTGAGGTTGACGGGAACTATATCGTGAAATAAGTATCGCAGTGATGTTTGGTTTATGCCATTCGATTTCTCTGTTCCTTTTGCGTATCTCTGAATTTTTTCATAATTTTGTGGTCCCTCGTTCGGATGCAGTTGCTCCCGAGGCGGGCCCAAGCAGCTGGAGAAGCGAAATCCTCGGACTTTTGACTTTGGCGGTGTGTATCTCCCTTAAAAATGACTATAGATTATCGTGCCGCCCAAATTCGATCTCAATGCCCTAAAATACGTATGGAAATGGTGGTTAACTCATTTAAGCCTCTTTTATTCTGGTTTGAGGTTTCTCGGGTATTCTGACGGTGTTTTTTAAGGTTAGGAAAAATGCAAGAGCCAATCGGGCGGAACGATCATCGTATTCGTGTTCACCAGGTCAAAACGCATGAGATTCCATAGGTCTGCCTTCCTGCAGTCGACTTTTTTTTGTGTGTACCTGTGTTATTAATTATCCAGTTATGGGTGATTAAGAGTTAAACCGTCAACCATTCAGGATCGATTTTTCATGATGAAGTGAGATTTTTTTCTTCAATATAATTTTGAGGCCTTGGGAAAAAGTCTGTTTGATAATGTTGGTAATCGTCAGTTTGCAGATGAAATACGTCACGGTAAAGTTAAACTACAAACGGTGGATGGAGACCGTTTAAACTGGAGATTTCAGATTTCAAAGTATTCATAACCTCATAATTAAAAAAAAATCTTGTTTTTATATATAAGATGATAGAGGTATTCGAAATATTGATTTTTTTCTGTCTGATGACGTTGAAGAAATTATTAAATTAATGTAACAGAAGGTGCTCGAAGTCCTAGAAATTTTAGAATCAGTCGGAGTCACATGGCACTATATCTTCATACCAGAATAACTAGTAAAACTATCTCATTTTCCGTAAAATTTTTCGTTCTTTTTTTATCCATTTTTTGTAAAAATAAAATTCCCAAATAAAATAAAGTAACAAGGTTATATCTTAGGTTAGAATTTTATGAACAACAGGTGAGTCAGCTACATAAATATATGTTTATTTTATAAAACTGACTTTTGTAAAGTAAAGCTTAAAGCTTGGTTTAATCCTAGGTTTAAACTGTACGCTTAATCTAATATTATAATGCCGGCCCTAAGTGTATGTATATTTACAATTTGAACGCATTTTGAGTTCCATGTTTCCAATATTAGTGAAGTAATTGTCTTACTATAGCAATTTTTTTGCTGAAACTTATTGAAAACGCAAGAAGTGTAGTAAAAAGTTTTGGAATAAATCTGTGTGGCGGAAAGCTTTTGTTTAAACAAATTAATGTTCAGAATATTGTTTCTTCGCAGTTTTTCTTAAATATCTCTGGTTGTATAACCCATATCAAAAAAGAAAGGGTCACAAATTATTCAAAATGAAATTGCGAAGAGAACTAGATTTATCCGAAACTATTTGGTCAATATACCAAGTCGCAAAACATTTTGAAATAATTGATGACAACTTGAACAATAATGCACATATTCTAACGAAACTTTAGAACAGTATACCCCTTGTGGAGTTAAACCATCAAGTTAAAATGTTTACAATAACTCCTAAAAAACAATTACAAAGTCGAAAATCGAATCGTCGCGTCGATTGTTTGTGGACGTCAAGTCGTATTTCAAAAATTTCCATTTCAGATTATAGTTGTTCTTATGTTCTTGGTGGTGGTATAAACAAAAATATAATTTAAATTTATTTAAACCAGTTTTATTCTATTCTTCTATTTTCCTCTTTTTTTAATAAATGAATTTGACTCAAAAATGTTGTGCCCAAAAATAATAATTATTGGCATATCTTAAAAGTACATAAAAAACGAGCTATTAAAAGAAAGCAGTTTTATCTCCGGCAGTTGGGACCCTAGATATGACATTGTTTTGCATTATGACCATTTATATGCAAACTAATAGAAATAACGACTTGAACATTTTCTGTTTTAAAAAATATAAAATTAGTTTTTGTTTATACCACCACAACGAGCATAAGAACAACTATAATCTGAAATAGGTATTTTTGAAATGCGATTTGATGCCCACAAATAATCGACGATTCGATTTTCGACTTTGTAATTGTTTCCTAGGACTTATTGCAAACACCTTAACTTGAAACTTGGCTTGATGTTTAACTCCACAATAGGTATACTGTTCTAAAGTTTCGTTAGAATATGTGCATTATTGTTTAAGTTATCAAAATGGCCTCCCTAAAATGTCTTCATGTTTTACGCCTTGGCATATTATAGGTTATACAACCAGAGATATTTAAGAAAAACTGCGAAGAAACAGGATTCTGAACATTCTTTTGTTTAAGCTTTCCGCCACACGGATTTATTCCAAAACTTTTACTACACTTCTTGAAATGTTTACAGCAAAAAATTGCCATAGTAAGACAATTCCTTTCTAGGCAATTCAGACCCTTAAATTTACCCCACTATATCTAATTCGATGCGATTTCAAGAAAGTAAACCACGTTTTTACATATATTTGCGTGTCAAAAATTCACTTTTTAACGATTTTAAGCATTCCTTAAATGGTCCTTCAAAACAGTCATACGCAGCAAGTTTCATACTTCATTTACATGAATTGATATTCTATTGGCCATTTGACTGCTACGTAAACATTTATTTTGATAAAATCTGTTTCTAGAAATCATGCCCAAACTTTTGAGGCATACTGTGTATTCACCCTTTAAACTTTAAAAGCATCGACCGTTTATAATCATTAATCACGAAAAGACGTAATTAAATATTTTCGCAGTGTTTTCAAATGACGTTCCATAAAATTTTATATCAGTTTTCCTTTACCGCTCTATAATCGCTTTGCTCACTTATATAATGATGATTAAATCAATACTTATAAGTTACTTCGTAATCAGTCACTTACTGGGCCATGTTTAATCTTCTCCTCGCAGTTAAGTTGCAAAATGAATGTTACAAAATGGAATGAACGCAATTATTTTTCAAAGTAATTGGCTCGAACAAAGGAATATTTCAGGTGCACTTTACTTTCGAAACGCTTTCAAAGAGACAAACAGGGTCGTTCATCGTTATATATTTTTCGCGTAACAAGCCGACATTACAAAGAAATAGGTAAAAATAAAATTGATGGGTGTACGATAGCGGAGAAATGTTTGTAATAATTGAAAAATCAGTCACTCGCATGGAAACAACAGAAAGTGAAGTACGTGTCTTTATCTTAATAACGAAATTTACTGTTGCTGAACTGTTCTCTGTTTTGAAATGGGCGTTGTTTTATTTTGGTGGTACTGTGGTCTGATATTGATGATTCATTAAACTACTAGGTGAGCAAAAATGGAAAATAAATTCTATTCGTAAATTTGGCGGAGGCGGCGGTGATAAAATTGTACTGAGATTGGAAAATAAATACAGGGTAAGTACAAGATGTTTCTTGGGATTTGTTCAGTTTAAAACTTTGAAAATTGGCCTAAGGAGGTTTCTGGAAATGGTGGATCTAACAAAAATATTTTCATGCATGAGTTACTTCCGATTACAACGGATGTAGCGCCTAATTTTGTTATTTTAAATGGAACACCCTATATTTTATTTCTTATTTGGATTCTTCGTAAAATTTTAGCTTGGATTTATGTACCACAATATAGTCCTAAACCTACCAGTTTTCGAGATAGTTAACATTTTCGGAGATTTTTGACGATGCCTACCCTTTTGAAAAAAAAAATCGATATCTTCTATCATCTGGCTGATTTGGAGACTTTCCCTTCAAACTCATACAAGTATCCTATGACCTAACTAAAAATCATCTTATATTTTCACAATATCATACCGGGTATTTCATTTTCACAGTCGAACATTTAGATCTCAGGTCTAAAAGTCAAATTTATCATATAGAACTCCTTATACATTTTCACATAATTTAATAGAGTATTAAATTTTGCATCAATTGATATTAGTATTTCATGTACCTATCTCCCTTTGTTTTTCTATTATGGATGAATTTCTGTAAAATGTACATGCAAAGTTAGCACTGTTTGTTAGTAGCCAATACAAGTGACCTAACTTGTTTATTTTTTTTTATCACAAACGAGAATAGTCAAGCAGATAATTGATTATTTGTTTATTATCAAGAAAACAACATTAAAAACAAGAAATCATTTTATATTAGACACAACAATTTGTTTCACTTGCCTTTTTCAAGAACAAACGTAAAAAAAATGCTTGTATCCAGCAGATGCAGTATGTACAATAATTTGAATAATCGATTAGATATATTCACTTGTAGTCTTACAGACATAAAAAATCTGTCTCTAACTTAAATTTTATATTTTGTTCCTTTCTGTTGACACAGGTAACCTCACCGTATACCTCACCGTATACCTCACCGTATACACTTCTTGCATAAACTATATATTTTTGTATGTATATTGTATATGAATATTCATACTAAAATGTATTACATAAGTTTAGGTTAGTTGTCTTTTGAATTAATTCACATGTATTCATGTATATATGTGTGCATGACTGTATATGTATATCTTTTGGTATTTTCACTATTTTTAATTTTAGTTTTTATCTCCTATTCTATCATTGGGGTTTTTAACCTGTTGAGTAGTGTATCAAATAAATAAAATAGATAAATAAATTAGATTTATAACAAATACTTTGAAACAAAATTTACAAAATTAATCAACTCATTAAATATAAATATTTAATGCAACAACTGTTCAAAATGACCCCCACTTTGCCGCTGACAAGCCAATATTCCGGAATTTGCGGCACTTAGAGTGAATTTATTTGCTGAAATGCAGCTAGTACTCTGTTCTTCAGAACTTCTTTGGTGGTAGCCGGGGCGGCATATACAATGTTTTTGATATCACCCCAAAGGTAAAAACCTAAGGGGATTAGATCAGGGGACCCAGCTGGCCATCCCAAGATCCTCGGGAGCCAAACCACCTAAATTCGAAGGATGCTACTAATTCGTCATACACTTTCCATGTATTGTGTGGACCGCAACCATCCTTTTGATAATACATAGAATTATAAATATTTAGGGCAAATTATCAATAAAAGTAACAGCTACAGAAAAAGTCGTCTGGTTATGTTAGCATAACCAGAATGTAAAGATTGGAAATTGATACGTTTACAGATGGGTAAGTACTTAGTTTCTTTTCTCATTTCTCATAACCAGATAACTTTTCTGCTCTTTGTCAAATCCTATAAAGAATATGTTTTATTATAATTATCTGCAAACAAAAAATTATTCACTTTTATACTCTTCAAGTTTGTTCTTTACATTTCAGAGAAGGTACGTTTTCAAATTATGAGTGAGAGAATAATCGACAATCAATTATTTTAATTAATTATTTTGTTTTGGTTGAAGATGTCGAGTGCTCACAAAGATAGACATAAACAAAACAACTTGATTTTTGCTCACTTGCACTACACAATTGAAATTTATTAATTGCCGTCTTTCTCTTATGTTTCGGGATGTAGGATTCCACTGCACGTAGCAGATCGTTTTATCAAGCGGTACAACCATTTTATTAATGCATTTGTTTATTTCATTTTGGAGAAAGCACGACTATCCATTCGATAAGACTGTAAACAAACGCACAACTTAGTGACCATATTGCCGGTGATACCAGCGCCGCGGTGGTAAATCCTGATCTCAATCGAGTGCTAATTCTGTATCTATATTTTACAAAACTTCGTCCATAATAGAGAAACCGAGAAAGATAGGTATAGGGAATGTTAATATCACTCAATGCAGAATTCAATACGTGAAAATATACAGGGGGTTTCATTTGATAAAATTGACATTTGAATGCTTGAACTAAAACAATTCGACTGTGCATTCGATTACTTCTTTCTCTTTATTTATTTCGTTATTTTTGATCATTTATTTAGCGTCGGTCTATTTCACAACTAAGATCAATCACGGACAGTAGATGAGCTACTTCCTAACTAAAATTTTTTCTAATTTTCTCTCGTTAGTATAGTATGGTAAAATTCGACAGTTTCTGTGAATCCGTTGATATACAAGCCTCTAGATGGTTAAAGATCGCTGTATTCCGTTCTATGTTCTCTGTACAAGTACTAACCGTGGTTAACATTACTTAACTTTCCGTATCAAGACACAAGAGATATCTTCGTTCGCTTCTGTTTATGCATTTTAGTACAACAAATATTAAAAAATTTGTTCATATTAAGAGAAACATTAAGAACTGAAAATATAATGAATGTGGAATGAAAAAAGTGAGAAATGGGCTCAAGGGAAAGAAAATATACAACAAACTTTTACATTAACCCAATACAAACACTAAAAAGGAATACAATATTGCTAATAAAAACTAAAAGACAAAGTCTCAATTTCATACAAGAACAAGATCAGATTGGTCACAATGTGGTGTTGCAGTTTAGCTATGAACGATGAACAGTTCACACGTTCATGATTCTAGATGTATTCCTGCAGGGCCTTAAGTTCCTCAAAAATAAGAAATAAACAAACCTTAAATAATAATACAGTTAGTAAATAATAAATTTTCCGAATAGTGAAGGTATCACAAGACAATGGAAATATACAAACTTAACTCAAATTGACAAGAACAAGTAAAATAATATCTTAAACATTTCGGGAGGATAGCAACAATTTCAGTACAGACAAAGACAAAAAACAGCCAAAATCCAGATAACTAGAAAGGTATATTCAAAGAAATACATAATTTAGTTTTAGTCGATCTAGAGAAAAAAAGATGATTGCGTCTCTATAAGTCAGTTTAGTATTGAACAAAAATATATAAAAGAACAGGCAGGATTCATAAGGGTTTGTTTCATAATTTAATATTTCACCGTAAAACGGGCAGTAGAAAAGTACATTCAGAAAGAACACACAAATACAACTTTCGTTCATTTAGAAGCCAACCAATGCAACTTTATAAGCCAATTTCGGAAGACAATGATAACAACTGGATATAAATGCCACCAAGCAATATAATAAAAACAAGTTGGAATAAATAACAAACCATGACATACTCTACAAAATTTATTTAGACAGGCCGGCAAAGGACGACAAATTAGTATTTAAATACTGAATTTAGAGTTGGTGATAACATGTTTTACAGCCTATATTGCAATTATTAATAGAGGAATACAAAAAATACTTATGATGACAGATTCCTGGAAACAATAGGAAGAAAGGAAAACCTAATATATTGTAAACAACCTCGCGAATGAGTAATCTGGAATAATAATAGGAGTAAAAACTATGAATATTTAATAAGTACTATTCAGTACGAAAAAGGTTGACATGAAATGCAGGCAAACCATTGCAGTAATAAACCTACTACCTTCGGAGAAATGGAATAAAAAGAAAAAAGCTAAAAATGTTGTCCAAAGTGATAATCTGTGGAATTGTAATATGAATGTTAGCAACCGAAAGGATAGTTTGCAATGAGGTTTGAGAAAATATAGCTTAGAGAGAACACTAAATGAGATAATGGCAATGATAGACGTAGATATACCATTTGGGAGGTAAACAGGTGGCATAATGGTCTTTTCCAGATCTTTTTCTAAAGATGTTTCTTACGAATTTTTTGAACAGCTCATTACACCAACAGCACGATTCTTTAAGGCATGCATCCTAGATAGTGACTGTTCAACATAATGTTTCCTTACACCCTCTGACTATTTACCAAATTAACTAGGGGAAGACAATATAGAACAATTGATAGTTCAGGGAAAATCAGGTGAGAGCTTTGGCGGGACTGTGCATCTAACAGGCAACCGTAACCGACGTGATGTACTATATAATAAAACGACGTCAAATAGAACATCGCATGAATCAGAGAACGTCTGTGAAGACGTTGTGAATAAAAAGAAGACATGGAACAAAATATATTTATCTGGATTATTCGAAATCCTTTTATATGATAAATCATGCATTATGACGCACCACACTGGATGCGCGTAAAGCGCTATTTCTTTGCTTAAGAGTCACCACAATGAATGCACTCAGTGCGTCGTGTTAAATAGTGTGAAATCTGGCTTTTCTCAGATTGTGTGTGGTGTGCCTCAGGGTTCTATTCTGGGTCCCTTGTTGTTCACCTTGTACATATTCGAGTTCTACAAAAGTATGTCGTTCTTTACTACACATTTCCACGCTGATCACATGCAAATTTACTACATATTTGATGAAAAAGGTGTACAATATGCTAGTCAAAATAATAACCAGGACGCATATTTGTATCGAGCGTATGCTATGGTAGAGTCGGAAGTAACGATAATGCAAGATCTGTTGATTCAGATCGAGCGCTCGCTAATGTATTTTATTGCTATTTCTAACGCTGTATTCTCACTTCTTGCTTGCAAAATTTTGAGTTACTTTGACAGTCGTCCGTTGAAAATCAGTATCCGAGAAGGACAAGGTGCATTGCGCCGTTTTAGGAATTGATTTTCAATTCCAAAAACGGCGCAAATGTTCCTTGTCCTTCTCGGATACCACCTATTGACTTTCAATGATTCGGCTCCTCTAGTTCTGCAATAGCACACGCTCGATACAAATATGCAACCAGGAACTTCACAATTTACTGCCTAAACATTAAAGCCAGTAAATCAGCGGCTATGTGTTATTTGGTCGAATTGCCTCATGAAACCGAGTTAGCAGAGATGTGAAAATTTCTGTTGACGATAAAATTTTGAGCCACACAGTAAGTGCTATAAACTTATGCCTGATTTTAAATGTGAATCTGAGATTTTCTGCACATGTTTCATCCAACGTTAGGAAGTTGTACTGCTCCTTAAAACTGATATATGTCAACATGCATGTTCTGTATAAGAAGACTAAATCATTCTATGCGAGGCTTTAGTGTTATCGCATCTCAATTATGTCGATGTAGTGTTCAAGTAAAGCTGACGCAAAACGGCTGCAGTTAATTCAAAATTCTTGCATTCGTTTAATTTGTGGAGTACGTAAACGAGATCAGGTGTCTGTCAAGATAGCCGAAACTAGGTGATTAAATACCGGGAGAAGGAAGATTCTACACTGCTGCACATTCTATAATAAAATCATCACCACAAAGAAACCTCAGTATTTATTAAATAAATTATAATTTAGAACAGATATGCACAATATTAATATCCAGTTTAAAGACATCCTAACCCCCCCTCAGCATAGAACTACACTTTCTCGGTCTTCTTTTACATATAATTCCGCAAAACTTTATAATAGGATTGCAGCAGATCTCAAACAACTCGACCCTAGCATGTTCTCAAAAAAATTCGAAAACTTATCATTTCATGACACTACTTTCTTGGCAAAAACAACTGGCTACTCAGAGTAATTGATTTTTTTTCTTAGCCAAGTATTGTTTAACTCTATGTAAGTGTATATATTGTTGTGGAATAAAGACTCTTATTATTATTATTATTATAACAAATGAAATTGAAAGAAGGTAATTGATATATAAAGCAAATGGATGGAAATATATTGCCAGGAGAAATACAAACATGGGCAACAGGCAAAATAATATCGATAATGCAATGAGAGCAAAAGATTTATAAAGAAAATCCATGCTACGAAAGAAGTAATTGGAGACAACTAAATAAGTTTTATTTATAGATTTTTACAAGAAGCAGTTCGAATTCTATTATGAATTGTAGGACATCGTCGTCTGTACCCTAGGTAAATCTAGATCTCCTAGACTTAAGATGGTCATTGAGATAATCTGACTAACGGTTAAAACATTCTCACACAAAGGGTATAGTAGCTGCTATGTTCTGCCGGTACTGAGAATGTATTAAATCCAGTGAAAGTATGCACGTATTACAAAAGATCCCTTGTCAATTGGATTACCGGGGTTAACTACATTACTAAAATTGATAGTCATATTATAAATCTGGGTCCCAGCATTACATTATTGGAAAAAAGCGTAGGATAATTTACCATCGTTGAATATTCGGATCCGAATGGCATCAGGTATTACTACGTTATCCTCATACCCAATCTGTCGCACGTGCCACACCAGCATAATGCCTTTCTGGATTATAGTACTTATAATGGCATTCGCATAAACGACATAAACTTAGTGCGTGTTAGCCCAACTCATCTTTGCCATCCCGGCATTCGCGTATTTCTACCCTATACCGATTTTAACATACGGATAATCTGTAAAGCTTGACTGTTTTATGTCTAAAATGGATTGGAAATATGTCAGGCAGTTAAAGCAGCAATTAACGAGGAGTGAAAAGATTGCTAACAAAGACTTAATGATGCTTAAATTGTTTTTATTACTCTGTGAGATATTAACTGACGATAACTCACTTGCAGATGCATTATAAATCATAGGGGTATTCAAAAGGCAAATCTAATCAAATGTGTTATACCGCGTAGTTTGGGACAATTTGATTAAACTCATGTGTTGTCTTATTTAAGATGGAATCACTTCTCTAGCTCCATAATTATCAGTTGAATAGGGGCGCGTATGTTCTTGCAATATAGAACATTATTGGACATGTATGTAGTGGATTAAAATCCAGCTCCTTCAATTATTTACAATATTCTGACATTTTTTCATTTTGAAATTCATGCATCGTATGGCATAGCATTTTTTACAGCATCACACGATGTGCTGTGATTAGGCACCTGACCAACAACAAAGTTTCTTGTCGTAAATTTTTCAGTTCATGAGCCCAACGTTTCGAGGGTCGCTCTCTTCACCACCTACAGAATACTGTCTGGTATTCCCTGAACCATGAACAGTATTTATTTTCCACTTTCTAGACGACCTGGCCAAGGAATGATAAATATGCGGCAGAATACTATAGCGTAAAGTTGTTTTGGTGGACATATTTCTTTGACAATCGAGTTGTTTGTGCGATCAGATTCATTGAGCGCGAAGTCAAGGAATCCCTGTGTCAAAAATTTCATGAAATTACCTTATTGTGAATGTTACTTACTGTTGAATAGGGTACATGTGTCTTTAGTATGCTAGCACAAATATAGAATGGAATGAAAAATACACTTTCTTAAAACAAATGTAATCGTCTTATTTCGTCCTGGCGGAGTTTTAACCATAGCTACTTCACATCTTCGCCAGGACAGGGGCACACGCATACAACAACCATTCCATGTGACATTGCCATCTCCAGCACCTGAGACTCGAATTCAAGAAAGATGACAGCGAGTAGCCTTGTTGTGCCACTCAACCGCCTACTACTACTCTCTAGCTAATATATTAAAAACTGCACTAAACATTCATTCCCTACAGAAGACTCGAACCTGGGACTTCATGTTATTAAGTATAATACCGTAAGCACTGAGCCAGTAATTATGTGTTGGCAGGTTTAGGAACATAAAAGTGGAAGATTTGACAAGGAAAACTAATTTTCACCCTGTGATTGAACTCTTTGTTGGTGGTAAAGCTCAAAAAACTAATTTCGGATTTATTTTTAAAACATATACAATTCAATTTAGCTTTGTTATGTGTTCTGTTTTGTACTCTTTGTGATTTTTTATATTTAGTTAAGATAAGCTTCTATTCGTTACGTTTTTTTTTTTTTGGATTCTGTTTTGATTATTTAAGTAACGATCTAGCCACAATTGGCAAGAAAATAAATTAAACTAGTTCACAAGAAAATATTATCTGGTTAACAAAAGGTGAGGGACCGGGAAAATGTTTTTGTATCGGAGCCTGGGATTTCGACGGTCCTGGGTGTGATTTGTTGTCCAAGGAAGCCGTAACAAATATCATGATACTTATATCCTCAAGCATCGAAATTCCATAACGGTCTATATCACCGCCGTACACATAAAAATGAAAAAAAAATGGCCGTTGCTTGTGTGTTTCTTGATGAGTACTGATTAATATAACTGTATACTTAAGTTTACTAATTCACTTCTTACTTTTTTCATGTTATAGATTTTAGTAGTAGAGCAAGTGCGTTGTACAATTTTGGGCTAAATAAAGAATAACTTTCTTTCTGAGAAATATCTTATATAAATATATACATAGCAAAAGTAGTGTACCTTGGATTGTGTCAGATTTTGTTCATTTTCATGTTGCTGTTTATTTCGCGAAATATAGTATTCTGGGATCTATTACTGTCGTCTCTTTATACAATGAGTGCTAACATATCTTGGCTCACCAGTTGGCGCCACTGAACCGTGAGGTATCTGCTAAAATTCGTTTTAAAGTTCATGAACGTAGGTTTATTTTATTTGTGTATAAATTGCTAGAGACTCCAACTTTTCCAGTTTCTTTGTGTTGCTTTAAAAGACGAATAATGCCTCAATGTTGTACAGTACCACTTCTCTCCGCAGCCCCAAAGTTCTTTGCTACAAAACTTTCTTAAAGAAATAGTTGATAGCAATCAAGATAAAATGTCAACAAGGTGTTCGAGTGTCTGTAAAAACATTTCTATTCCGAAGATCAGATAGGTACTTACCGAGAGAATCCATGAAGAAACACATTATTTTGAATCAGCAGCATAACTTTAAAAAATCTAATGCCATATTTCTGGTGCCCATGACGCCTAATAATTCCACGGGTAAATGCCTCACAGTGTCAGAGGCCTTTGAAAAATCTATGAAGACTGGGTAACTTGCTAAACCTATGATAGTATTATCTGCAAATCTCAAACTAGACTCCATCTTTCCAATTCGGTTGCAATACTTTTTGATGATCTCTGGGTGGGTCTAGTTCTTCCACGAGCAAATCGTCAATCATTTCTTAAAATGATTTTGCGATAGGAAACAGCAAAATATATTATTTTTATATTTCTGTTCTAATTCACATAATTTGTCGAAAGAACACCCTCTAACTATTCCTCTCTGGTAAAGTACTGGATAATCATTTTATTTTATAGAATCTACCGACACCGCTTTCAGAAATGAAGACATATGTGACAGAAAATCCCAAGAAGAAAAATAGGGTTTATTCACACGTAACGAAGTTTTGTTTTGTAATATTAACTAATACTCTCAAGCCCTGATGTCTATGTAATACACAACCACAACTGTTTAAGTTAGTAATAAAGTTAACATTTCTGAACCAGCGGAATTGGGAAAGTTCTCCAACAGGCCGATTTTGTTTTTGGAATATCTATCCTTTGACGCTAACATTCTAACAATGACGTCATCACTGTAAGTATTTTCAATGCATTTTTTTAAATATATGATATGTTGAATGGCACCCTATTTGAAAAGTTTGTATATTTATATTTACGGACATACACTATTGTGTGAAATACGATGGTTTAATATAGGCCTAATTGTTTTAATGGTATACGCCGCAAATTGCATCAGAACAAATTTGTTGTAATAAATTTCATTAAACTTTAATCCCTAATAATTAAACCACATTTAATATAAATTCTGCAATTATTGTTTTTAAACTGATTTAATTATTTGAAATTACAAGTTTAATTAGTAAATGGAATAGGTAGTTACAAATTTCCTGTTTTAAATTAAATGTTACCCACCATTAAGCAAATGGTTCACTCAGAGAAATTGTATAATTTGATGGCTAACAGAAAAACACATTCTTAAATTAATCAAGTCTTCTAAAGCCTGTTTTTTGCTGCTGAAATTTCATTTGAAAATGGAATAATCTTATTTTGCGCTATTATTGACTCAAATGTTTTTTAGCTTGTTAAAGGAGTGCTGAAGGGTATATTATAATTGTCAAGCTATAGTTTACAGATAAATTTAAGATAAACAACTAATTATTTCTCCTATTTGATCTAGTCAAATAGGTATTTATTAACCATACACAATATATTGTAGAGTAGAAATATATATAGAAATCCGTTTTATAACACGCTAAAGTCGAATGTTGGAAAAAAGTATCTATGCTATGTGGACTGAAATTGAGTTTTATCAGTCACACGGGGTGATCGCTAGAGACATGTAAACTGTCATGTGATAGAATATTATTATTATTATTTCGGAGAAAGATTAAGGGAACACTGTCTAAATGTTATTTGTGACATTACCTTATTTTTTTTCTTTCTTCAGTTCTTTGGGACTTCCTGCCACATGTATGTTTTCTTTTTAAGTGGTGCTCGAGGAATCTACAAAATATCACAATTAACCAGTATGTTACTGGTAAATAACCTCTACTCCTGTAACTTTTACGTCAGAGGATCAATTAGAGCGATAATGTTATTGAATGAAGATAGATGCATGTCGAATTGTTCCGTAGATGTCTGTACAATCTGGTTGCCAATGTTAAAGGAAGAACTTCACAAACCTAACATTGTAAAAAAAATTAACAAAACTGTTAACTTTATCAACAGTTTTATGTAAATATCTATGAATATTGAATAAAACAAACATTTTTAGAGCTGTGTATTTATCACACACAGTGAAAAAGATTTTTCAAAAAAGGCCTTGAAGAAGGAAACATTAGATTTCCGAAACGTCGGCGAAATATTTAATTTCAAGTTTCTATACTTATTTGTGTTATTCGTTTAAAAAATGCAACCTCTAACTGGTCCTTTGACGTAAAAGTCACAGGCGTAGAGGTTATTACAAAAGAACGTTTTGAAAATTAAAAAAAATATGTATACAGTGTGATCCATTTAAAATGGAAACCCCTTTATAACTTTTTTCTGTTTTGTCCGACTTGAACTCAATTTTACCAGAAGATAGAACAAATTAGGATCTACTTATGGCCAAAAAGACATTCACTTCTTAGAAATGCAAAGCCACAATTTTGTTTGATATTAAACGTAAGCTGGTAGGTAGTCAAGTGATTTATATTTATTTAATTTTGTCGAAATTTTGGACTTCAAAAACAAAATTCAATGTTTTTTAATATTGCTGAAATATTGGACTCTAGATTTTTGGATAATTCTGAACAACTTTAATTAATAAAGTTTTCCGATAAAAAATGCCTAATACGATTTCTTTATTTTTTCTATTTATTTTGGTACCGTAGGCGGTTTTGCATTTTTAAGATGCGAATGTCTTTTTGGCCAGAAGTAGACCCTAATTTGTTCTATATTTTGAAAAAATTTGGTTCAAGTCGGACAAAAAAGAAAAAAGTTATAAAGGTGTTTCCATTTTAAATGGGTCACACTCTATACACCTACAATGTTTCTCCCATCACTATAGGGTAGATGATGGAAAAAAGTTATCACAGTCAGGGCAAAATAGGCGGAAAAACGCCTTTACTCGGAACCAGACTGATTGTGCATAAAACTACATGTACGATGGCTCATTTTATTAGTTAGAGTCTCTAGATCAAAGTTGGAAACAGTTATTTGGGAGGTTAGTTGATAATTTGTTTATTGCGGAAATATAAACAATAAAAGTGATGTTAGATGAGATTATATGAAATAAGGCACTGGCTCCATAAATTGACGTCATTTTTTATTTCAGCATTTCTTATATTTTCGGGGTCACTCGTTCCGATCCTAATGTCAAAAAAGTACCAATACTAGAGGGCGCCACAGAAAAAGTTAAGTGAAGATGAAAATAATGACAAATTAATATTACATGAAGTAAGGGTTTTTTTTTCGAAATTCTGTGTCATTTTTACATTTCCTTGTCATGTTTTACGTTCTCTGGCTCACTCATTCTGATGCTGAAGGCAAAAAATGAGAATAGTAGAGGGCGCCACAGAAGAAACTAACATCAGATGGAAACAATTACCAACATGAAAAAAGCTGCTGTCTCCCTAACTCTTGAGGCATTTTTCATGTTATTGTGGAGCGTTCATTTTTTGTTCCAATGGCAAAATATTGCCAATTATAGAGGAAGCCACAGAAAAGACGGACATCGGGTGAAAATAACGATGATTTGTGATAATTATATGCTGTAAACTTCATATCCTGTATTTTATTTATTTTACTAAAGGAAAACGCAATGCTCGGTACGCTATAAGCGTTTTCATTCATCCTCACACGGTAAAAAAATGAGACAAGATTTTACGAACTCTTTGTGAATTTCTTTGTAAAATTACAAACGTTTGTAATTTTATGAACAAGTTTGTGAAATTACTATGAGTCCAGGAATTTTCGGAAAAAGTTTGGAATATTACGAAGAGTTTGTAAATTTACAAAGAAATCTCGAAAATATTACGAAAATGCTTACAATTTTACAAACATTTTCGCACTGTTGCAAACTTTTGAGATCTTCGTAAATTTCCAAGCTCTTTGTAAAATTACAAAGTTCCGCCGAAAATTCCTGGAATCCTTTGTAATTTTACAAACATTTCTATAAAATTACAAACGTTTGTAATTTTATAAATGTGAGGCCGGGATTTTGCATGTGAAGACCTCCTGGAATACTCGCGCATTCGAACCAAGAATTTAGAAGAATTATTCTTAAATACAAAATTCAAATTGTTTCCATCTGATGTTAGTTTCTTCTGTGGCGCCCTATACGATTCGCATTTTTTGCCTTCTGCATCAGAATGAGTGAACCAGAGAACGTAAAACGTGACAAGGAAATATAAAAATTACAAAGAATTTCGAAAAAAAAAAACCTTATTTCATGTAATATTCATTTGTCATTATTTTCATTTTCACTTAACTTTCTCTGTGGCACCCTCTAGTATTGGTACTTTTTTGACATTAGAATCGGAACGAGTGACCCCAAAAATATAAGAAATGACACTGAAATCAAAAAATGACGTCAATTTATGGAGCCAGTGCCTTATTTCATATAATGTTTCATCGAACATCACTTTTATTGCTCATATTTCCACAATAAACAAATTATCAGCTGACCCCTCAAAAAACTGTTTCCAACTTTGATCTAGAGACTCTAACGAATAAAATGGGCCATCATACATGTAGATTCATGCACAATCACTCTGGTTCCGAGTAAACCGCCTATTTTGCCCTGACTATCAGGTTTTCTCTATAACGATATGGCTAACTACATTGCAATTACAATTCTCATATGTCAGTTCTTAATTAACAATTTTTTAGAATGGCCGTTCCGTATTAATAAAGAGGGAAGTTCTGTGTAAACACCTTTACCGATTTTTTTTATTTTGTTTTTAATAAACTCAGCTACACTTGAATACTTATCATAATTTAAATACAACAACTTAAATCAATAATAGTCAACATAACATTGAATTCTTAAAACCCTGATGGTATTTAAAATTAAATTGGATATAAAATATAACCACGTTTCAACGCTTTAGCACGTACTGACAAAAAGATAGCGCACATACAGACTCTTAATGAAGATCCATGGGGATTTAACGCGTCCAGAAGAAGATGATTTAGTAAGGCCGGAGCCGTTTTTCTAACCCTCGGGGAAGTCTGCCCTAACTGACCATTCAACTTTTCATAAATCTGGTTACTCTTAAATGACTGTGAATTTTCCGCATGGATGCGGAAGCTGAAGTTACCTTCCATTTGTGTGTGCTACGCCGGTATTAGAAAATAACTTTAGATATATTGTTGGAAAATATTTTCAAAAATAATTATGATTGTCTTTGACGCTACATATAATAGAAAAAGTATCCTTCTGTAGTTTATCGCTATTACTTAATAATTGAATGAAATTAATATATTACCAGGAGTTTTAAAATAAGCGACTTCCTGCCTGTTAAGTTTTAATGCAACGTATGTGTAACTTTTGTGTTTTATTTGTACATTTTTACACTGACTTCAAAAGCGATATTAGATTATCATCTAATATAAAAATAAGGAATCACTATTTCCACATCCAGATTTTTCATTCAAATCACTTTAAAGTAAACATCCTGACTAGATTTGCACTCCAGTACGTGGAAATTATTGACAATAGAATTTTAATAATATTTGGGGCAGATATTATAGAAAAGTTTGAGGCGTTGGTTTCCACTATATACGATAAAAATGACGTTTCTAGATTATCCTACTCATTTTCCCTTAATCACAACCTGCCACCTCCCACCCCTTCAATGGGATCATCTCAATCTGATGTCATTACAATACATAATAATTGTCCTAACTTTCAAGTGAATATCTCAATTCTATATTATCAATCCCATTAATAATGGAACGGAGACGGTGGGGTTTGAAAAATACTAGAAATAAATATGAGGCCTTAGTTTCTAGTATATACACCAAATCCCAAATTTCTGTACTCTCACTCTCTAGATTTACTTATTTTCCTCTATATACTCCTATTTAACCCCCAACACTTCAACGGAATCATCTTAAAATATAATCTAGTTCCAGATATCGTTATAATATATACGTGTAGCATATTTCAAGTTAATATCTCAATTTTATTTTATCAACCCCTTTAATAATGGAGTACGGATGGTGGGGGGTTGAAAAATATTATTAAAAAATCTGAGACCTTGGCTTCTAGGATATACACCGAATATCAAGTTTCTGTACTCTTACCAGCTCACTTTACTTTTTTCCCTATTTACCTTTACTTTACCCCCACTCCTTCAACGCAATCATGTCAAAATATAATTGAGTTTCAGATATCGTTATAATACATACTACGTGTACCAAATTTCAAGTGAAAATCTAAATTTAATAAGGGAGTGGTGATGGTGGGGAATGGAAATTGTTATAAAAAACCTGAGACCTTCGCTTCTAGTATATGCACCAAGACCCAAATTTCTTACCAGCTTGCTTTACTTATTTTCCCCTATCTACCACTATATAACCTCCAACCCTTCAACGAAATTATCTCAAAATATAATCAAGTTCCAGATGTCGTTATAATTCCTACGTGTACCAAATTTCAAGTGAATATCTCAATTTTATTTTATCAACTTTTTAATAATGGAGTAGCTGTATTGGAGGTAGAAAAATATTATAAAAAAACCTGTACATACACCGAATATCAAGTGTCTGTACTGTTACCAGCTTGCTTTACATATTTTCCCCTATTTAAGCTCCAACCCTTCAACGGAATCATCTCAAAATATAATCTAGTTCCAGATGTCATTATGGTACACACGTGTACCAAAGTTCAAGTGAATATCTCAATTTTATTTTATCAACCCCTTTAATAATGGAGTAGGGGTGGTGGGGGGTTGAAAAATATTATAAATATTTTGATATCTTGGCTTCTAGTACATACACCGAATTTCAAGTTTCTATACTCTTATCAACTTGCTCTACTAATTTTGCCCTATTTACCCCCATTTAACCCCCAACCCTTCAACGGAATCATATAAAATTATAATGTAGTCCCAGATGTCATTATAATACATACGTGTACCAAATTTCAAGTGAATATCTCAATTTTGCTTTATCAACCCTTTTAATAATTGCGTAGGGGTCGTGGGGGTTAAAAAATATTATAAATAATTTGATATCTTGACTTCTAGTACATACACCGAATTTCAAGTTTCTGTACTTTTAACAGCTTGCTTTACTTATTTTGCCCCATTTACCTCTATTTAACCCACAACCCTTCAACTGAATCATCTCAAAATATAATCTAGTTCCAGATGTCGTTATAATACATACGTGTATCAAATTTCAAATGAAAGAGTCAATTTTATTTTATCAACCCCTTTAATAATGCAGTAGGGGTGGTCGGGGGTTGAAAAATATTATTAAAAAATCTTAGGCTTTGGCTTCTAGTACATGCACCGAATTTCTAGTTACTGTACTCCTACCAACTTGCTTTACTTCTTTTCCCCTATTTACCCCTATTTAACCTCCAACCCTTCAACGGAAACATCTCAAAATATAATCTAGTTGCAGATGTCGTTATAATACATACGTGTACCAAATTTCAAGTGAATATCTCAATTTCATTTTACCAACCCTTTCAATAATGGAGTAGGTGTGGTGGGGGGTTGAAAAATAATATTAAAAAATCTGAAGCCTTGGCTTCTAGTACATACGCCGAATTTCAATTTTCTGTACTTTTACCAGCTTGATTTAGTTATTTTTCCCTATTTACCCCTATTTAACCCCCAACCCTTCATCAGAATAATCCCAAAATATAATCTAGTTCCTGATGTCATTATTATATATACATATACCAAATTTCAAGTGAATATCTTAATTGTATTCTATCAACCCCTTTAATAATGAGTTGGAGGGGGTGGATGGATGAAAAATATAAAAAATTTTGAGGCCTTGGATTGTAGTATATACATCAAATTTCAAGTTTCTGTACTCTTACCAGCTTGCTTTACATATTTCCCCCTATTTCCCCCTATTTACTCCCCAACCGGATATCTTCAAAAATCAATCCATTTCCAGATACAGACAGACAGACAGACAGACAGACAGACAGACAGACAGACAGACAGACAGACAGACAGACCGACAGACAGACATAGAAAATTTTATTTCACTCAAATTTAAAATCTCGACATTTCATGACATTCTAAACCAATTTCAAGAAAAAAAAAATTTTAGATTTTTTTGCGATTACTCTACTTCCAATCCACTACGTGGATGTGGAAGTAATAACAGTATTATAATAAGGTTGTTTGGGGTGGAAGTAATAATAGTATTATAACAAAGATGTCTGAGAATGAGAGTAATGGACTATAGTTTTTAATAGAGCAGTAGCAATAGAGCATGGGCGCTCCAGCTGACTGGGTGTCAATAACCTACTTTTACATTTGTGTCCGTGTAATATGATTTGAGATTTTAAAGAGTTTTTAGGCCTTTTTTAAACGTTTCTCTTTTGTAAAATTGTGGGTGTTCTTTATCTATTATACATTTCGTGATTTACTGAACTGACTTATATCCAATGCTTTATTTGCATATACGAATATTGTTCACATGTCAAAAGATATTTCATTTCTATATTGTAAGTGAATTTTAGTGAATTTATTATAATTTCATTTATATTGTACATTTTAGGAGTCCCCTCATTACATTTCTAAGCTGGAATATATCAATGAAGTTAACCTATATGATTTAAAAGTGGGAGATTCAAACTGCATGCTTGGATGATATCTCAAAAATTCTAACAGTGCAGTCATGGATTATTTGTTATTTTGCCGGAACAGTATATGACGAATAACGAAATTAGAACATGTAAGATTTTGGATCCCTTTGTCAGCTTGCATATAAATGAATGGTGACTAGCTGTAAAGAACATTAACGAAATGTGTCTCGTCTTAAAGTATGTACAAATCTATGTTTATTTTAGAGTTTATATATCGGCAAAACAGTACATTTAGGACCAATCTATGACCATAATGTATAATTATATCTATTTAACTGCAGCGCTATGATTAAAATGGTTCAGAAGGAACGTAATTTGCTTTTAGTTTCAACATTCGGAAGTGTTTAAGCTAGTTGGTCATCAAAACTGTGCAACACTTGCCATTGTAATTGTATTGATGGCTTAAGTGATATGTTCACCAATATTGCAGCTCTATGATTTTAAATTAGCGCATTAAAGAAAAGCTTTGATGGACGAGATGGTATTAATTTTTCAACGCCGGCTGTTAGAGGGATAATATAGTGGAAAATTAACGAAACTGTCATTACTGTTATACTTCCAATGCAGAAATTCATAGTTTTCATTGGAAAATGAAAAAAACATATGACATAGCATTGAATTAATGAACCGCTGTGATCCTCCTTGGAAATAAAATTGATAATATCTAAACGATAACACTATTATTATTCCAATTTATCGTTATAATTATGTACAGTGCGAACCTAAAGAAACGCACAAAATTCATATCTTTGGCATGTGTTATTTTTCAAAAAAATCCTCGAACATGTCGATTTTAGTTTTATAAATACTATATTTTGTCACTATACCAAAATTTATAACGTATTGGTTTTTGAGTTATAACGCCATCATACATTTTTTTTAATGGAAACAGACATTTTTGTTTACTGTTTTTGGTGCTATATTCCTTTTGCTTTCTGGCGATATGAAAAAATTGATGTTACCTAAGCCATTCTTTTGGAGAAAAATATTTTATTGATTGATACCTTATATAAGTAATTGTGAGAAAATCATCTCCATTGCTCAAATTGCGACCCTGCAACTATTTGGCATTGACCAAGATGGGTGTAGAGACTTTGCACGCTATTCTGAATCATCTCATGGGCAATTCGTCTCATCTCCAAGCCAATTCTGTCTTTCAATTCTTCTATGGTATCCGGTCTGTTAAAATACACCCTTGACTTTAAGTAACCCCAAAGAAAAAAGTCTAAGGGGGTTAAATCCAGTGCACGCGGGGGCCACTCAATCCGACCGATATTACGTTCATATTTGCTTATGATTTTAATTAAATGGAAACTGAAACAGTCTCAGAGTCCTATATTTATATTAGATTTACCATTACTCTTGTAAACTGGTAAAGTATATAAGTATAAAATTCTCTCTCACGCTAGGCTTTTAAAAAAATATTAATAAACATCACTACACATATACGATATTAATAAATCCTCCACTTTAATTTACATCGAACAGAAACTGACACCAATTCAAATGTCAAATTCTTGAATTTGCTATCCAGTCAACTGACAGCTGACAAACTGTGACGTAACTGCTAGTATTCCATTTGAGTATTTTCATTTAATTTGAATCTTAAAAGATATAATGCACATGACAATCAGCAGCAAAATGGCTTACATTTCCTTCACTGTGTGATATTCTTGATTGTCAGCTTCTCGGTTGCAACATAGTGGCCTTGAACGCATACAATATATTTTAGACGAAAAACTAATAGTACAAGAGCCTATCGACAAAAACCTTATAATCATCAGTTACGCTTGAAAATTGGTGGGGGTACTTCCCTAGGCATCATCTCAACGTTCGTCCATTGGCAACTCAAACAGAGTTACAGGGAGGCCAGGGGAAGGGAAAACCGAAACAGTTGACAGAGAATTTTGGATAAATTTAAACACGTTATATGACTATTTTAAGACTTTTTGTTTTTATGAAACGCGATTCCTTTCGAGTAATAAATTCGTAAACTTTATATTGTCTCAAACTTAGGAATTTTCTTACACGGAGAGAATCGAGTTATATAAACATTTTTCAAGAATGAAAAAGGCTTAGAATTAATCATAGAATTTGTTCAAATTTTTGCAGAATTTTCTGTCACTTGATTCGACTTTCCAAAATATTCGGAAAATTGAAAATTCAAAAAATGTATCCAAAAATTCCGAGAGAATTTCACCATACATTATGATGAATTCTAAGACTGTGTCGTGTTTTTAGAAGATTTTTATGTAACTTAACTCTTTTCGAGTAAAAATCTTATATTTGAAACAAATTGAAGTTTACGAATTTTTTACTCGAATAGAGAGTTAAGTTAAATAAAAATTCAGTAAGAAAAAAAGGCCTAAAAATTATTCATCAAGCATGTCCAAATTTTTTCAGAATTTTCTGTCCACGAATTAATAACTTATAATCATTCTCCTTGCGTCTGTCCTCTTACTCCAGCCGGAAATTGTGTAAGGGCTAGGAAACAGCATCGATGTTAAAAACTCCTTCTACGTTGTATTTGTTAAACTCTGATTATTCGTCACCAGTAACGTCTTTGCGGACGGAAAAGTGAGGGGGTTATGGGGGTTATAAGCTCCACAAATGGCCCAAAAATTAAGCCATGAACAAAAAGACGTTAAAAATTAATATTTCGGCGTGGAAATCTCTACTCGGGAGTTGGGTTTCCGAGCTCGCTGATCACGCATCTGAGGTCTAATTTGGTAAATTCAAAATGGCGGACCGGAAGTAGAGTCAATCTCTCAGGAAAATCTCATATTATTTTTGTTTATGGGCTGAAAATGAGCCCTCGAGGTTTTTGAGGTCGATGATCACAAATCCGAAGTCCAATTTAGGAAATTCAAAATAGAGCCATTTCCTTAGGAAAAACACGTTTTTCTTCTATTTTTGCTATTTTGAAAAAAAATGTTTATGTAGTTACTCGATATAAGATGAAAAAATATAAATTTTCTGGAACAATAGAAAAAAAGTTAAGAATTATGGGACCCCCTTTGCTCAAAATTAAGAGTGTGTCTCCACCTTATCCCATTAAAAAGGATAATTTGTCAGATTTTCAATTTTTTTGCTTTAGTACTTATTGAATGTACAAACATATCTTTTTGAAGTCATCAAATCAACTAATCATCAAATATCAATAATATGTAATATGTACAAGCAAAATATAATTTCTTTAAAAAATAACAGCATTTACAGTTTATTATCCTTTTTTATTATCCTCAGTTTTAACATAATTTATAAATTGGTATTTAAGCCGCATCGCAGTATGTGCATTTTATATTTACACATGAAATCTGCAACCAGAAACCTTGAAAACCCCCCGAGTAGAGATTTCCAGGCCGAAATTTTTCATTTTCGTAGTTTTCTTTTTTCAAGGTTTAATTTTTGGGGTATTTTTTGAGGCTTATAATCCCTATAACTCCCCAGAAAGAATTTAAAAATTTGGTGCTCTTTTCTAACTTTTACGAATTTGGCACTTTTTTCCGGCTTATTTACTGGAGTGTTTTATTATATATTTACAGTATCTCATCTCAATTGAAACAAATCGGACATCTAACATTTCTATAATAGCTTTAATTTTTTCGTCATAAAGCTTATAAGTTACTCAGGGTATTAGTAATTTAAGTTTAATTTTAATTAAACAAAATAAGTAAGTATTAGTTTAAGTTAAATCAAGAATTAAATTAACCATATCCAATATTCATGTGTATATAGCTAATTTCGATACTCATAAACGGAACCAAGGAAATCCCCAAAAAGGTAAAAATTCATTATAACCCATTTTAGTCCGTACTGTATTGCCATTTGCGATTAATGCAATTTTTACTTTGAAGAAAATGTATGGATTTAAAGCTATTTGTTTAAATATTCTGCGGTGGCTGGTAGACACGAGTACGAGTTGAGCCGGCGACCTCCATTGTTTTTGCCGATACATTATGTGCTTTTTTATACACGCTGTAACAATGAAACGAGCTTTTGTGTTTATTCAATTTGTTTCAGTTTTATATGCATGGTGTGCAAATAATAGCTAATAAACCAGTTATACACGTAGAGGGTGCGCGTATTACTAAGTCAAATAAAAAATGTGAAACAATGATGAAATGAATTGTCAAAACTCAGCAATATTTTTAATATACTTTTGTTCATTATTTTTGGTGAATACTTCTTTACTTAACAACACAAGCATTGTAAGCATACCAAACATGTAGGAATTGAGCCATAAAATAATTTATTTAAATTGTACCATTGTATTGTATTACCTTAATTTCCATATCCATTCACAGTGAGATAAAATTATGGAAATATTAATAAAATTAATAAATTAGTTCTGAAATATGTATAATCGAGTAACATGTTTCTTTCCTAATTTGGCTATTGGTGTTAAAAACTATGCATAAATTCTGATACGAAGAGAATACTACGAGATAAGTACAGCTCTGTATTGACTGTACTCATACTTAACACAAAATATTAAGCAATAGGAGTCACTGCTTGTGTTTAGACGGGCGACCGACAACGAAGCACAACGTTCTCTCTCTGGTTGCTTGTTCTCTTAGTCACAACGATTTGACAAACATTTTCTGATTCATGAATTATTTTTGTTGGCCTCCTTTCTATGTATGGCATGTTTGACAGCATCTGACCATCGCTGACGCTGTCTGCTAGGCACACGGCTTCAGTGAATATCTTCGATTGGAAAGCGAATCCTCTTGGTTTTTGATAAACTGTTAATTGTTCCATATTGAGATAATTTGCAACAATGGGATGCTGGATACATTTTAAATATTTGAAAAGCTGGTATGTTTTTCTTTATAACTGAATTTGTTTTATATATCAAGGTGATTTTTTTTTCTGAGTTCCGACAACATGCATATCATATATTCAACAAATTCTGAGATTACGAAATTATAGTAATTTCAGAAGTACTGTTTATTTAAACTACATTGTGTGTGTGTATGCTTCAGGTTTGTAGACTGCGGTTACAAAGACCATTCGCCAAGTTTCCTAGTATAGTAATTATTTTTTTACTTTATTTCTTATCACATTATTCCTTGGTTACCAGTGTGTATCGTTTTTTTTTTTTTTTGAATTACACGTTTTTCTATTATATATAACAGGCATATATTTACGTAAACGAATAAGTACAAACATACAAACATATATCTTTTTTTTGTGATATTTTTTTCAGTTTTTTTTCCACATGTTTTCTTTTTTATATATGTAGTTTTTTTCATACATATTTTTTTTATCTCATTTAATAATTTTTTATCTCTTTTTTTCCTTTTTTTTTCAAATTATAATTGGGAATTGACAGTGATACAGGTACGTCTATGGGTCCGTATAGACGATTTTCACATATACTGACTAGACCTCGGATAGCATGGATTAACATTGAAGGAAAGACGATAGGAAACTTATTTCTAAATACAAATTACAAATATTACATATTTACTATATTCTTAATTTCATTTTTTCTATATGGCATACTAAATGGTTATATATAAAAATGTTTCTTGATGCTAGAGCAATTGCATCAAATTAAACGGACATGGTACAAGTTTTGATTTATAAATTACATCAAAAAAATGTTTATTATTTTCTTCGTTCAATTTACATTCTAAAATCATATGTACCGTATCCCCTACTTCTCCACAATCACATAACGCATTATCTCTCTTATTAATTCTAAATAGATATGATGGTACCAGTGCATGATTAAATCTTAGTCTACATATTTTACTAATTGTATTTTTTGAATAGCAGTTTTTGTACCAGTGCTCTTTTGAAGGCAATGGCTCAATACACTTATAATACGCCCCTTTTTCGGAATTTTGATATAAGTTGTTCCATTCTTGCAAAAACATTTTTTTTGTTACAGAAGTTAGATCTTCAAATGGGCAAAGGTATTCAGTCACCTCCCCCAAATTTACGACCTGTTTCGCCATATTGTCAACTATTTCATTGCCTAAGATACCACAATGAGCCTTGACCCATGCTAAATGTATAATTTTGTTTTGTTTTTGTATTTCAACTATTAAATTTATTATATTAGATATTATATAGTTGCAACTAGGGAAACTTTTTATATTTTTTAATTTATCTAACGAGTTTTGCTATCAGAAAAAATTACAAATTTTTGGTGTTGTAGATTTTTAACCTGTAGTAATGCTTGCCATATAGCAATGAGTTACGCAGAGTAGTTAGATAAATTATCATTTAATGCAAACATAAATTGAGTGTTAGTATTCGAGAAAAAGAAAGCACACGTTGTATTTTTTTCGTTTTTGGATCCATCAGTAAACATAAAATGATAATTGGGGAAGAGCCCATTTTTGTCATGTATAAACATTTTGTTTCTAATTTTTTCGGGAAATAATGAGTAATCTCTTAAGAGGTATATTGAAATATTATTGTATTCAGTGAAATTAATGTAAGATATAGGGTTAATATTATCTTGAAATAAGTCCTTGATTGTATTTAATGATTTATTGTAACATTCTGTTAATATTAGGGATTTCTTTTTTAACCAATATTTGTTTGTTAGATCTTCGATGAAAAGTTGGTGAATTTTTTCTATAACTGGACTATTTTTTGACTGGAGTTTTAATATGAATTTATTACGGAGTAATTTTCTTCTAAATTTAAACTACATTAACTTAAACAAATGTAAGTTATTGACGTTCAAACTGATACATTTCTCGAAAATTTTCCTAAGATCAAAAAAAAATTCCTTATATTTCCTACTGATTAACATACAATATACAAGAATGAGGTCACTTTCGAAATATAATATGTATTATTGAAATTGAATTATATATATTGATGATTAGCTTCTATATATTAGCGTTATATTAATATATAATTATATGCACAGGATAGGTAAGACTTTCAGCTTTAAAACGATACCTTAGTTTTTAATTTGTGTAAATTTTGTTTGTCTAGCAAAGGGTTTTTCGCGCGCCAAGTACTGCAAAACGGACAGGCAACCTTGCACTGCGCTTCATCCAATATCTCCACTTCACTATTTTTTTATGGAAAATCCGTGGCATTAGACGAAATATTTGTAAATATATTTTTTTTGTGAAAATATATGCTATTTCTAAAACTATTTTTTATTTTTCCATAGGTCGATTCTTGTTAAAAGTTTTGAAAGAATACCGAAAAAAAAAGTTTTTGATTTTTATTTAATGTTACTGGTCTGGAAATCATGTAAACTTCATATGAGTTTATTGCTTACCATACAAAGAACTCATTAAAAAAAATCCATCCGCCTCCGATTTATTTAGAGGTAAATCTCTCTAATAACTGGACTAGTTGCACTGGCGAATATTCTGTAGATGGATATAAGCAGATTTTAGTAGAGAATATTTTACCGTGCTATTTTCCTTATGTTCCAAATGTAAAAAAATTAGCCAAACAGAAATTACAGTGTTTATTAAAAACAATCTACACCCATGTAGATGGGTAATTCTCACCAAAACGGGAAAATGGCCATTTCAAAAATAAAATAATGCATAACCAATATCTTGATTTTTCTTTCGACAAATGCTTCATTAGTATTGAGATAACTATGACTGTATAGCTGGTCAAGATCGTTAATAAGTATTTTCCGATTTTTTACCTAAAATTGGAAAACTCTGTCCACGGAAGTGGCTCACTTGTCCACGGATATGACTATAAGGAGAAATTTTAAATATATTTTTATCCCAGTAAAATAAAAAGGCAAAGAAATTGACCCTTAAACTGATATTAATATTGCTGGTTTAAAATGTATTATGAGACACAAAAATACATTATTATTTCCTGAAATTTTGTATCTGTCCACAGATGTGACTGTGATTCAATAGTGAGTAGGAATTTAAGGTACTAAAAACAGATAAAGATCTGTTTACTTAAAAAGAACAAGAATATACTTAATTAAATACAGAATTTATTCTAGATCCAAGACAAAAACAGAACATACAACAAAAATTATTAAAATATATTTAAATTTGAATTTCAGTTGGTTTGAAATAATAATTATGACGAATATCCACTGTCGGCTGGCTCAAGATTCTGACTTTTTCCGATGAATCAATAAATGCAATGCTATCTTTTTGTGGAAACACAAATTGTGTTCCGGATTTTCTTTTTAATTTCAGCTGAAAATCTTGTTCTTGGCAAAGAACTAAAGCTACATAATTCCTTTGCGATTTTACCCCTACCACTGTCGCAACTACATAGTCATTAACTTTGATACTATTCGATTCTGTGTCATCGGGATTCGATTCAGAACCAGAGGATGTATAAATATCAGAAACATTCAATTTTTGATGTGGCTCATCTTGTTCGTTTGAACCTTCGTCTTCGTGGTCATTGCAATTTGGTACTAAAATGGATATTTCACCAATTTGGTAATGCTTGCATTTCTGGCCAGGATCACAAATATAACAACTTAGTCGTCTTGCATGTAGAATGGTGTTATTTGTTTTTGACCAGCTTAATTGCTGTATTGACAACGTCCCCTTAAATGCTAAATGTTCACCATTTTCTAGTACTGTATCTGCTTCTGAGAAATCTTTATTTGTTCGTAAAATATTGATTCCCTTGCAGTTTTCTTTTAGCTCACTATACAGTTTATCAATATTATCTATAGCTTTTCCCCTTGCCATCAGTGCATCTGCAGTTCTCTTGATGCAACCACCAACCCCATCGGGTGCCTCTTTACTATGGCCACTAGCACAGTAATTCCAATGCAGCTTTTCAATATTGCTATCAAATAGCAAGCTGAAACATTGTCTTGTTTTTATATTGTTTTTTCGGCCCATCACTTAAAAAGTGAATAGTACTTAAGTTAGGTATAAGTTTCTTAGTAGCTTCTAATACAGAATCTAAATGCGCGCAAATACCCACCGGATCATGTATTAAATCTTTTGACAAAGTGCAAACATTTTCAATTCCATTTGAATGGTATAACAAAATTGCGTGTAAACTTATTTGTGGTTTAGATTCCCCAAAATGAGTAGACTGTATTTCCTCACTGTATTTAGAACAGTAATTTTCTGAAAAGTCCGTATGTATAAAACTGCTTCAGTATGCGACAGATTTTTTTTCACTTCAGTCATCGATTTAAATTGAGGTGAAACGATTTTGCAGTGTTTCATAAAAATTGTTATATTTGCTTTGAGTTCATCTGCTGCTTCTTTTTTCGAACACCTTATAGTTGTTTTTTCTTTGCCCTTTCCTACAATATTTACTTTTTTTCTGTTCCATTTTTCATAATAAGTTAGTGCTGATTCATCAAAATTATTCAAATGAACCGTATTATTTTTATATGCTTTACATTTTCTTTCTAAACAACTTTCTTTTCCTTCTCTGCAGCACATGGCCCTTATAATGTCTTGTGCAGTATTTTCATTAATCATTTTTTCACATTTGAGCTTGGAAACAAGTAATGACATATTGGCGTGGGTTCTACACAAACAAGTATTCCTTGTGGCAACATTTGGGATAAGTACCCAAAATGGTCCGAATTTACTGAAAGTTGCATAACTCAAACATTTAAAAGCAGTGGCTGATGTTACAAATTCTGTATGCAAATTTTTTAGACTATCATTTAGAAATCGTACCTGTCTTTTTATCTTCCTTCTGGTTATGGTCTCCTTTTTTCCAGCAGTTAGCCGGCTATTTTCTTCTTGTTCTAAAAACTGTTTTACTTCTGCTTCTGCGCGCCTAATTTTATGTTGACGATTTTGCTTAACGCTTCTTGAATAATGGTAACCATGAATTTTGTAAAATGAATGAAATGGTAATAAGTGTTATTAAGATAAATTTGTTAATATCACAAAAATTAACTGTTATTTGCCGGGAACACTGTTTTCCCGTTTTCGTGAGAATCACCCAGATACATAAATACACAAACACGTTTATTTGATATCTAATTTTAGTATGAAATAGGTGTATAATAAAGGTTATAGAAGAATACAAGAATTTATTCAATATAAATTCAATCCTCGAAAAGCTCTCGTTTGATATCTGTGTAAATAAATACACATATGTGCATTTATTTGTTAAGCTTAGTTAAACAAAAACTGATTGTTGGTGTTCTACTGTTTGTTTTAAAAATAAAATTATTTGTCATTGCTTTCCTATAGACTTTATATAAACAATATCGATAATTCAATCATACACTGCAATAATACACATTGTATTGTAAAATAAACCATTTGATCAAATTTTCAGGAAGAGAATGGATTAGTGCACCGTGTCCAACCGTTAAATTAAACACATGGAACAACAAAATGCTGTTGTATACTTTTTCAATCCATTAAAAATTTCACTTTGGCGATTCTCACAAAGGAGTGTAAAAGTGTGACTGAATAGCGTAATCCAAATAATGGCGGTAAAATGGCGAGATAATTGATAAAGTACGCGTCGTGTGATGAGTGTGGCACGTTAACTTTTTTTATCGCCACACCAGTTTGCGTCACGGCAAACTCTGCTGGGAGCAGCAGGGCGTACATTAGTGAAAATTTCCCATGTGGCAATACACCCGTTGGTATACTCTTTCTGATTCACAAACAACCCACTTTTATTTCTCTTGTTAATTTTTAACCCGGTCCTTCGTCGGTGTCCATTCTCTGTGAATAATTAATTTTGGAAATATTTATGCAGAGGCACTGCATACATGAAAATCGCACAACTCTCTTAAATCTAGCTTCATAATTAAAAAAAATCGCGATACTTATACAGGGTGATTCATTCTGGCCGTCTCTTTGAAATATATGGGGAAATAATAATAGCATTATTTCGCTATAAATAAGCCTGACGGGAAATTATTTTAAAATAGTGGCTTTTCGGGTTATGTTAGAAGTTGACCTGAAATCTGATATTTTCAATAAAATGCCGCCATTTTTATACTTTTTTCAGAATTTACAGGAAATTCAAAAGACATTAAGGATTCTATAAATCCAAAATAAATATTTTCTGAGGTTGTCATTTTTTTTTGAAAATTTCGACAGAAAAGTTGCATAGCTTAAAAATGTATATTTCAAATACAATAATTGAAATCACGTCGATTCTTTTATAAGTGTTAGTTAAGGTATTGAAGTAATGCATCATGTAAAAAAATTATAAAAAATTCCCTAAAAAGTTTTTAAAATTAGAGATACCGGGTGCACCTTTATATTTTGACCCTTTTTAAACCTATATTACTTTTGAACTATTTGAGATAATGAAATGCGCTTTTGCCAGTTGAAGCGCTCCGTATACAGGCCGGTTATACATAAATTTATTTCCGCATTTATTTATTAAATTTAACATATTTCTTGACTTCCATGTAAACACCTACAAAATCAAACATTACCAGTACAAAATAAATACATTTTAATTCGTAATTTAGCTTTAAAATCGAGATTCTTATGAAACACTTAAATATTACACGACTCTATATTTTATGTACAAAACACGGGCACTATTCGAAACGTAACTATTAACTGTGGTATCTAGACAACCAAATACTGGGTAGGAAATTATGTACCAAATTATTTTATATAAACATATCTAATAATTTTCTAGCAACTTTATAGAAAAAAATTGATTGTTCATTTTAGACTTTAATTACTTCAGAATTATACTGAGTTGGGATTTTTAGTTGATGATGGGGTATGGAATATCTGAGAAATGTTCAGTGCAATTACACAGTAGTTCGTTGACCTTTTAACACCTACAACAGCTGTGTTTAAGGCGACGTTTGTGTTGGTACACTGTCTCCGGACCGCCCGGGATGCACGATTTGGGTCATCTATGGGTAAACCGCAGGGGTGGTCTACAAGTGTGCACTTCGGATAGCTGGGGTAGAAAAAATTATATAATTGCGATAAGATCTGGTTACTCTCTTTTGATGTCAATTACAGTAGCGGACAACTGTCCACGGGCGAACTGAAATGTCTTTCTGATTGTTCTCGCAACTTTCTACTACACATAACAAAATCTCCACAACAAAAGTGTTTCAGTCTGTGCTCACGTTCGAAGGCAGATTTGTACACTAAAAAAATATCTTAACAACAAAAGGGTTTCAGTCTGTGCTCAAGTTCGTAGGCAGATTCGTACCCACAATATCTTCGCAAATCGACAGTTGTAGAGACAATCAAGGGAAGTTTTAGTTTACCGTTGTTTCATGATTTAGGAAATACCCGAGCGGTACACCAGACTTTACATGTACTAAAGTCACATTTAAACCTTTCAGCATTTAACAAGAATTCTCGTTATAACCACAGTCATTGCCTTGTGGTTATCTGCATATTGAACTGACCATTTCTCAGGAATAATAAAAATGACAATTTGTCACAGCAAGGTATATTTACTGGAGTATGTATATTTAAAACCATATTACAAGTACAATTTATTTTTCTATGGCACTTGCCCAACTGCAATATGCACATAAATATATACATCTTTTATTTACCGTTGAATACTGTATTATTTTAACTTTTGAATAAATAAGAATTAATACAATAAATAAAAACTAAGTAAACATAAGGTTTACTCTTACTTTTGAGAATATGAATTAAATAGTATTCTAAACAAATTCAAACTAAGTAAACATAAAATTTACTATTACTTTTGTGGATGTGAGCTGAATAAGATTCTAAAGAAAATTCAAATATAAGTAAACATAAGGTTTACTATTACTTTTGAGAATGTGAATTAAAGAACATACTAAAGAAAATTAAGTAAATATGAGATTTACTATCACAGGTACGTATGAACAAACAAGTAATCTAATTTCCCATAAATATACATGGTATGATGAGGCACATAAAATACATCAAATAAAGTGCAAATTCATAAAAGACAAACAAGTGCCGAAATTTTCAGTGTTTAAATTTAACCAATTACAACATATCTAATAAAATGCAGTAATAAATATTCAGTGATTAAATCTATAACAAGTAAACTAATATCAATAAATCGAAACAAGTAATATCAAACTTTAAAAAGAACTATGATAACAATAAACTATAAATCACAACGTAAATTTGAGTCCTACCACTAATAAACTAGACGATCATGTAAATGGCCAAACATGTATAATTATCTTAATAATTATACATCTAAGGGAAAGGGGTAATTTTCTGATATTACAATAAAACAGAATTTAACAAGAAAAAGACCGACACGGGTGGGGGGTGTTTCACAGTATTATTCTAATTTATCGTCTTTTTTGGCTCATTTCTGGTTTAACCGGAATGACATAGCGTATTTTCGGGGAATACGCAACTTTGTTATATCAAATGGAACAACCTGTATATTTATCATTCATTATTGTCCCTTTCCGAAAATTCCATGTTTGTTCTCAGTTGGATGGAAAATGTGGATGTGAAAGTAGTAATTCCTTAGGCAGCGGTTTTCTGGAATAATCTCTTTATGGGTCCTAAAGGTAAAGAGCTCTGATCACGCGACCATTGTTCCAGTGGATGGTCCCATCCGAACAATTTCTGTTGGAAAGGTGTACCCACTTGAAGCCTACTTATAAAATAACCAATCGAATCAATCATACCTTGTTTCAAAATTCTCTTATAATGGCTCAGTACGTGACAAATAATAAAATTACTTTTAAACCTTCAACAATAGAATAATAGTATATATTATATGGTTATTCTTGTTGATAATGACCTCCCCATTACCTTTCTTCGTTTGGGACACCTTGTATATTCCTAGATATTTGATTTCCGCTGATTAAATTGCATATGATCCCATTCTGAAATAAGTATTCATTTTATAGATAAATATTTTTTTTTAGTTTTCAGCTCTAATCACAAAATCACAAACTTGGTCAAACATTGTTAAAAATAGGTCTGACAGCACCAATAAAATATTGTCCCATAGAAGTTTCATTCAAATAAAACAGTTTTCGTTGAAAAACCAGAATCGGTGAACTTATTGGCATATTAAAATTGTAGAAACAATGAGACTTCTCTGGCTTGATATTGTACAAAATGTTGATCAGGGAAACGTATTTCTAACAAAATGAATTTCAGTCTTTTGTTTATGGACACGAAAAGCAATAAATAACATATTTTTGACATGTGATAATAAACTTATGTGGGTGTTATTATGTTTTGGGTTACATTATTTATCCATACGATAAAAGGTTAAAGTGAATAGAAAAGAAATTTAATGGTATTCTGTCATATTGGAATTCATATCATTGAAATATTAATGATCGCTGTGGAAAAATACTTTGTAAGTAAATTGTTAAGCATATTATTTTTTTCGTTCAAACAAATGTAGGTACAATTATCTATAATGATAACTCGACAAAAGTAAATAGAAAAGCTTGTCGGCAGACTAAATTTCTGATGGATAAATATTTATAAACAATCAATTAAGAAACTTAAATCTAATAAAATTACAAAATTTAACGCAGATATTAACTAACGTTATAAAAATACTTATGAAGTAAAAATGTATTAACGTATTAAGAGATTTCTTAAATAAACTAATAGCCCTGTCGTCAGGAGTATTTTTTTTTGTGTAGAATACGATAAAAAAAAGTTGACAGCTGTAACAGTAAAACGAGAAAATTGGCCAAAATTCGGATTTTGGCCAATAGTCCGAAAAATAAGAAAAATTTCTAAATACTGATAGCACTAGGCGTCAGAGGGGAAAATTTCACACCAAACACGGATATGAAGTTATTTATACGATCAAAAATATACTCTCCAGATTTTTTTTGTTTAACGCACGAGAATGGAACGTGGCGACCCATAGTAGGCCGCGAAGCGTGCGCGGTCTCGGACGCGCTACACTAAATTTGTTGTAACTTTTGAACCAATTAATGAAATTAAGCTTAACAAAGCCTAAATGAAAGAAGAAACAGGTGATTATTGGAGTAATATATTTTCAAATATAAAAGTGAATGTATGTGGAAATAGTATATATATGAAGAAGGAACACGTAGACATTTTCGATGAAATCGGTAAAAGTTCTACCACTTTTTATAAGATAAAAACCTGGAACTTTCACATATTACTCGAAAATTTACTTTTAAAGATGTACACTTTCAAAATTTAGAAATGTTGAGAAAGTGATAAAATTTGATAAGTATAACTAACTTTAAACACGTATTATTCTGGTTTAAATTGCGTTATTATATTTCTATAGGTGCGATTTTTAAAGCTTGAAATGTGTACTTTAAGATGCTTCAAGGGGATTTACCCTAAAAATTAAATTATCGCTCTTTATTTTACGAAAATTAAAGAAAACTGTTTTGCTCCAAAATTCGTAAAGCTAGGGGTAAAATAAACGTTAATAACCCTTATTAAGAAAACTATTTAGCATACTTATCCATCGGATCTTTGTAACATTACTTCAGGAGTAATATGTGAAAGTTCCAGATTTTCATCTAAAAAACTGTAGAAATGGTAGAGCTTTTACAGAAAGTGTAGCGCGTTCGAGATCGCCTCTCGCGCCAAACGTATGTGTCGTCACGTTCCATTCTCATGCGTTAAATAAAAAAAAATTGGAGCCTACATTTTTTATCGTATAAAAAAACTTCATATACGTTTTCGATGTGAAATGTCTCCCTCTATTGTTTAGTGCTATTAGCTTTTTAATTTTTTTTATCGTATTCTACAGCAACAAAAATAATTATTCTGAAAAATTCAACAACATAACATCTAGTGACTGGATTTTATCAATTTATTACGTCTCTGACAAATGGGCTATAAGAGTTGAGCATTTTTTTTTTATTTATGTGTAGGGAATCAAAGGATTTTAGATCCAAAATGCTTAGGGATTTATATATAATCGAATAATTATTTTAGGAGATATGTAAATTGTTTTTCTTTTGTATACAGGGTGACCTGAAATTTCTGTCTTTAACATACAGAAAACTGTATTAAAATTGATACATTCGTATTCAAGCTATAAGAGAGCATCATTAATATTAGTCGATTTTGTAGAGAGGCTCTGCAGCTCCATCCTATTACAGTATGTTCATCAGTATCTAGGAACCTACTCTGAAGAATATTCTATCTCCATGTTGCAGCCATTAAATGCTTGGCGTCGACTATAAGCAAGCGTCTTTGTTTTTTTAAACAATTTACAAAGTTTTAATTAATTTTTCTTCTTTAAATTAGTAGAAATATTATTGGAAAATTATTAGAAATACATCTACACACATAAGTTTTTCAGTCCTCGTTTAGAAAATAGAAGTGAAACTTTATTGCGTTTGATATAATTGATACCCATAAAGGGTATCAATTATATCAAACGCAATAAAGTTCCAAAAACTGAATTTTGCCGTCTCTCTTCGACTATTTACCGCAGTGACAAAACCTATTTATCCTCCCGTTCTCGAGTGTGTCGAATAAAAAAAAAAAAAATAGTGAGAAAAGGTTTTAACCACACCGGCCAAAAACTACCCCTTTTCGGAGTTTTTTGATGGTAGGATGATTATGCGTGTTTGGAAAAAAAATCATTGAAGTTTTTACAAAAGTTTATTGACAGGGGAAGGTTTGATGTAGATTGAAGAGCGGTAATAGCCCGTGGGGGTTGTTACAACTCTTCAAAGTGTTGGGAAATTGATTTTCCTTTCTCTGTTAATTTTAATACTTACCTCCCGTTTTCGAGGACATTGATCTCGACGAAAATAATCAGTTACGTTTTCAACCCTTCCCAACTCCTCAGACGGACAAAAATCACCCTTTTCTCGGCATTCATCGTAGTAACATTGATCATGCGTATTTGGGAAGGAAAGAATCAGGGTTCTTAATGAGGTTTATCGAATAAGGAAGGGCTATGAGAGAGAAGGGCCGCAGCTACTCCAGGGGTTGCTTCAACCCTCCCAAGGAGTGAAAAATTGACTTCTCTTTCCTTTTGTAAGCGACCTAGCATTAATTAGCTGTAGTATAAGAAATATTTTATTGTATTGTTAGAAAAATATTCTATTTTCATTATTTATTAAAAGAGCGAATATTTTCACCTTTTTGAATACCTATAGATTATTCATGATTTTATTCACCAACTGTCCGATATCCTGATTAAGAAGATTTGTTTCTGTTTCTCCCCTGATAACTCAGCACCCACAAAAACAGAGGGGTAAGTAGGTTTCTTTGCTGCAGCAAATTTGGCTCATCTTTATGTTCTTGACTTCCACTATATAGGGTAAGCAGTACAGTGATTGACCACTTAAGAATTATTTTTTACTACTTTAAGTAGCGTAGGAAAGTAGTTGCAACTTAACCCAAAGTTAAAAATATGGAGAAATATGTAGCCTTTTGCTAGTTTTTTTTTATTTGTATGTACGCAAAATTAACAATAAAATAGTTAATGGGATGATTCATAATAGTACAGTCATTGGCCAGATAGACACAACGATTGGCGATGTTTAATTATAGTAATAGTAGTGATTGGCCCCCAAAAGTAGATATAATAATAATATGATCTTTTAAAATGAAAGACAAGAATACTTACCTACATAAATTTTGTTTTTTCTTTAATTATAAAATTAACAAATGTTTAAATACCAACTAGTTATTTTATTTTTTAGACAAGCTTCACGAGAAAACAGATTTGAATTTAACTTATGCACATTATATTTTTTGATACATTTCAAGTGATATGCCCGATTTGAAACATTTTCTTTATAGGGTTTTGCAAACAGTGGAAAGAAAAGCTATCTATGAGAACTAAAGGAAAAACTATATATATAAAAATATTAATGAAATCTTTGCATTCTTTCGATAACCTGACTTCTGGTTATGCTAACAAGTAAAATTCTGATTTGCCATTCTCATTTTAACACTAGCATCTAACCTAGTCCCCTACGGCTAAGCAGGCTAAACTAGTATCTACATGATCCCCTACGATATGTAAATTCAGTTAAAAATGAGAACAAAGGCCTGAAAATTTTCTTTCCACTGTTTGCAAAATCCTATAAAGAAAATGTTTCATTACTATAAGCAAACAAATAATAAATAATTCACTTTTAAACATGCCCGATTTCACGTAATACATTTGATGCCAACAGTAGAATTACTTAAATTATTCGACAAATACATAACTCCGTCCTGATTATAAAGTTACTCTGTTCTGATGGACCTATTTCAAACATAAGATTTTCATTTTCAGTTAGCACGAAAATTAAATTATTCACACAGGCTAAATTATCATTTTCCTGAGGTAAATTTCTGAAAGCGATTTTAAGTTTTTCGTTTAGATTTTTTTAAATTTTTATATCAGCTGTTTCTTTTAGACTTGTTTATTTTTCTTGCTTTATGTCCATTTTTAGGTTGCATTAATTGGTTTCCTTTTATTTTTTCCTTCCATCTCATTTTTTCCTCATTTTCAATTCGGTTCGCCTCACAGTGACTGGCCCTCCTCTAAATTAGTGACTGGCCAACCATTATCTAGAGTAGATTAAACAATTTTTTGAAGCAAACATATGCATCCTAGGGCATTTCTTATGAATACTAACATATAATATAGTATTTTTATGACACCCATTTAACATAGTAATTGGCGTCCTCGGTCATTCACTATTTTTTATCTGATTTCAACAAACCGCGACTTTCAGACTACTATTTAATATATCTTATGACTAGTAAAGGTATTACAATAATGATACATTATTACGTTATAAAGAAAAAATGTATCAAAGCTGACGCGTTCCTTGGCTTTTTCATAAGAAAATTATCAATTTAAGCAAAACACGTGTCCAGTCGAGAGGACTGGGAGCATGATAAAAATCGTCTTCTGAGTTCCAAAGGTCTCGAGTGGTACACAGACGGACCTAAGACTCGGGAGGGAACTGGTGCTGGCATACACGGCTGCAAACTAAGGGCTCGTATATCAGTGCCACTTGGAAAGTATCCTAGTGTATATATATACAAGCAGAAGTATACGTTATATTAGTGTGTGCAAGCGAGAATCTCAGGAGAGGCATCGCGAACAAACATATTTACATATGTAGCGACAGCCGGGCAGCCTTGAGGGCTCTTGTGTCTAACAAAGTGACCTCAGGGCTAGTTTTAAATTGTCGGAATATTTTGACAGAACTGTGCGAACACAACTCTGTCAAACTCATATGGGTGCCCGGTCACAGAGGTGTGGAGGGCAACGAAGAAGCAGACAGATTGGCGGTAGAAGGAGCAATAACTCCGTTCCCTGGCCCCAAGCCAGCCTTCGATCTGCCAAGAAGTCTGATTCAACCAGAGTTACGAGACTGGGCCACTGCAAGGTTCAGCAACTATTGGACTCAGGCCCCTGGAATGAAGCAGTCGAGGCTCCATATAAAGGGCCCCTCGACTGACTCAACCATTAAGTGGCTGCTTGGGCTCGATAGAGAAGAAATGAAACGGATAGTAGGTTTGTTAACAAGACACTGTCCTCTGAACAAACATCTTCTCTTCATACAGTGGGGTTGAAAAACAGCCCTCTTTGTAGGATGTGTGGACTGGAGGATCAAACCACCACTCATATCCTATGCAGTTGCGCACCCTTAGATGCGTTAAGGTATAGGCATTTCTAAAGGCAATTTTTACAGCCGTAGGATTTTACTGGATCAACAATGGAATAGACTCGTTTGTGGAGAGCACTGCTCTCTTCTAGAAGATCCCACATGACGCGAATGCACAATGGGCCGACAGGCCTGAATGCTGTGGATCCTACAGATCTGCTGGCGTTATAATAATAGTAATAAAAACACATACACGTATCATGAAACAATTTCACCCTATTTATATAGCAGCTTTCTCTGAGGAGGTATGTATGCCCGCGTAAACTAAGATCTGGTGTCCAATGACGTACTCCTAACCCTATTCTATTCCACTTTGGCTCTTGCCAACAAATAAATGCGCTCAAAAGTTACCCTCATTACTCTCACTTTATAGAGACCATATTCTGTCATTATACCTCTGTTTTACATCATTTCTAAGAACTCATTAATTAGTTATTTTAGCCTAATTTTGGGATATTTGTGATTGAAATGATAAAGAAGATGCCTTAAAATGAAAACATATTTAAAATTTTCCTCTACTACCTAGTTTTTCTTAACGTCCTGTATATGCAGAGTAACTAAATAATAATGTAAGTTATGGAGAGAGCCAATTAGTTTCATAGCACATAAAAATTAAGACTCGCCAGGATATAAAAATTTCTAACATAGAACCTGCATTACGCTTTGCATCATATGGTAGAAAATAATGATTTTTCTCTTGAGTGCAAGATGAATAATGCAATGCTGTTTGTTTAATATATCGTAGTTGTAGCTCTAAACATTTATTGGTTGGATTTCATTGGTTTTGTGTAATTTGGGAACAATTTCTACGATATTTTTAGTCTGGCAAAGTCTGCTACAATAAATATCATGCCTGCCAATAGCGAATGTTATTTCTGCTTGTAGTGGTTTTAACAGTAAGCACATATCAAATATGTAGAATATAACGGACTAAGTATTCGCAAAGTTGTTGATATATATCTCTATATTCAAATGATTTGTGTTTCGCATTTTAGACACACATTTCCTGAGAAACAACTAAGACCAAAACAGCAATAAATCAGACAGTATATTCTGAAATCCACCCTTAGAATTATTGGAGTATACTTCCTAAAATTATACATATTATATATAGAGTGATTTATCCAGTGGTCTCTGTTTCAAGGTGTTTAGAATTGCTTTCATCAGAAACATTTTAAGAAGACAGAAAATAATTTCCTGGAACAAGCTTTAATAATAATTGAAGCGTGAATACATTCAAGAAAATAATTAATTAGCTCGAACATATCTGAAAATTATAGGAAGCTCATTTTTGTGTATATCTTTACAGAATACATGAGTATATCTGTAGTCAACACACAACTACTATAGTCTTCTTGAGGGCATCATATATTGAATATACAGAACATTTTCATTTATGTCCTCTGGTTTGATCAGGCAAGATGTTAAACTGTTTATCTTCCTTCTATTTTTTGAATTTTTTTTGTTTTATTTTGTTTTTAGTAGAGACGGATGCTTAGGGGCTAGGGTGGAATGAAAAATCTGACATTTAATTTCTGAACGCCTATATGCGGAAAAGTGGTGGGCTAAGTAATATTAATTCCCTGCAAAACCTGGAGTCGATTGGATGACGTTTAGCGGTGCCCCCACCATTTTTAAAAATTTTCACCGACTGCCAGAAACAATGCCGATTCAATTATTTCTCCAGCGACTGTCGTTAAGTGAGTGTGAGTTTAAGCTGCCGATATTCATTCGAAAATAGTTCTACAACCGCATAATTGTATCTCGGTTACTTTGGTTGTTATATACTGAATTTTTATATTCGAGTTTTTTTTTTAAATATGCCAAAAACTAGAAAAGATATTGACTGCCCTGTATTTGGGGCTCCTTCCGTGTTTCAGAAATTACGTCACCTACATATGCGGATGTGATGAAAAACTATGCATATATACGTCAAACCTTAATTAATTCAGCTCAAAATAAAGCAGAACCGACCTTAAGTAACATTGTAGAGATTTTGATTGCAGAGCTGAAACTTGTTTGGTCTAAGGCGTCTATTCCCGTAGTGACAGACCAACAAATTTTACATAGCATAAGACAATATCACGAAAAATTGAGAAACCTTAAAAAACCTAAAATCCCGAGTGAATGATGCTCTTAGACAAAAAGTGAAAAAATTTAGAGAAATTGCAGAAATAAAACTTTTCGATATTTCGTCCTGCAAGAACTTTTCATTGTGTAAGTGTAAAAACAAAGAACCAATTAGAGAAAGAGAATTTCTAGTAGACCAGAGAACTGAGAGAACAATGTTTATTGGCACAATTGATCCAGTAGCTACGCGAAACATTCAGCGATCCTTACATCGGAGAGTCTCGGAAAGAAGATCGCTACCTTTAACTTCTACTTCCAATGTGCTGGATATGGAACTGTCAGATGGTGAAGAGACAGATGATATTGATGGCAGTTCTAATGCAAAGCAGGAGGCTAGCCAAAAATTACAACGCCAGTGATCTAAACAAATGCGTATTAACTTACCAAGTCTCGCAGAAACGTGCGATCCCACAGGTGTTTCTGATAAATCCGCTGCTATTATTGCGTCTACTGTATTAAAAGATATTGCACTAGTAACTAAGGAAACTTGTAATATAATTGATAGAAGTAAAATAGGAAGAGAGAGAAAACGAAGACGAAACATTTTAAGAACCAAGCAAGACAAGGATTTTTTACAAGCCATTTATTTCGATGGACGAAAAGATAATACCCTCGAGAAAACAGCATGTCAAAATCATTAATATAATTAGTGGACACATAATTGTAGAATATAGGGTACCACAGGGGACTCTGTTAGGACCCAAACTATTTACTATTTATTTAAATTATGTACTTACCCTGAAGTCGTCAGGTACCATTATTTCTTTCGCTGATGACACAGCAGTAAGAGAAATTGTAAAATCAGATATTGAAAATGTAAAAAATAGATTTGATAGTAAAAACCTCACTATTAATTATAAAAAAGTACTATTTACCTTTGATCTAACAAAGCAGAAATAGACCTCAATATAAAGGAATTGTAATAAAAGGTCAAGACAAGAATATAAAAATTCTACTGAAAGAATAAAATATCTAGGTATGTATTATAATTAATGAAAATTTAAAATGGAACCATCATGTGCAGTCAGTAGTCAATAAATTAAGAGGAGTTATATACAAATTTAAACAACTGAAAGAAACCTTAAAACTTGATCAGTTAATAGTTCTTTATAAAGCACTGGTTGAGTCAATAATAAGATATGGTATAATTGGTTGGGGTGGAGTATGTATGTATTAAATATAGATAATAGGAATTCTACAATCTTAATATATGGAAATTTAATGTTTGATTTACTGTCGATTATTTATAGTTATTAAGATATAAGATAATTCACCTTTATATACGATTTGCAGTACTTCTAACAAATTATGTAGCGACTTCGATATTTTTAATTGCAGCCTTAGTGACATAAAACAAAATGTTCTAAATTAAATAACCAGTGATTGTGTTTGTTTTTCTTAATTTACTTTGAATCACATATGTGTATATATGTTAGATCACAAGCGACACAACTAACTTTTTAAAAACTTTATTTACTTGAAAGGATAGTAATTACTATCCTGAACAAAAATGAAACAATTTGATTAACTTAAGACTAAGTGAGTATGAAGACTCTTATAATTATAACTTCATGGTTTGAAGTGAGTATGATAACTATGCTAAGTGAGTATAATAACTGAAGTACAAATGTTATTTTACATATATTTATAAGATTAAAAGTGCTGACTTGAAGAGTCTTAGAACAAAGGAATATTGTGAACGAGCCTGTGAATCAGGTGATGTTGAGTCAGCAAAAGGAGCAGCTGCCATATGAAATATGATACGCCTGATAAGGCTACTTTCATATGACTCTAAATATTATAAGTTACTTGTTAATATTTTATATAACAACTTCCCCCTTATAGAAAAAGTTGGTGATTATACAACAACTTTTTGAAATTGAAATTAAATGAAAAATATGAAAAACAAAGTAGGTACAATAAAATGTGACAAAAATGTAAAAGGTGCAAAAATGTAAAATTGTAAAAGTATAAAATGTAAAAATATAGAATATAAAATAGTAAGCGTAAAAATGCAATACAGTGCATGTATAAAAAGCATAAAAAAATATTGAAATGAAATTGAATAGTTTTCACTGAAGAGTCTCAGTACAAAAGTTTATTAAAGGCACAAAACTGTTTAACTAAGTTCTATGTCTTCGGATTCTTCGTCTTCTCTTCTTAGTGGAGGTCGTCTCCGTTGAGGGAGTAGGCTAGTAAATGTCTTGGAGAGTTTACTAGGTCTTGGAGGAGCTGGAGGCGATGTGGAGACATCAGTGGTCAAACTTCCTCTGTGTATTTTGCATTTGTAGACTAAATACACAAATAATAGTCCGAAAATTAGAACAATTGTGAAATAAGTGAACCAGGAAATGTGTTTATTAACGAAAGGTTCGTTTATTAAATTGTCTAAGTCTTTTGAGTACTGGTCCAATTTGTGTTTGGCGATTTCGAGGTCCTCGGTGTTTAGGTTATTTAACTTTAGAGGTTTTAATTTGGGCACTCGAATGTTTTCGGGGATTTGGCTGCAGCACTCAAATGGAATCTGGATTGGATGATTATCGTCTTTTACACTGGTAAAGTCATTTACACTGGATTGGATTTTAGTAATGCCTACGAAAGCGTAGCAATTTGATTGTAACTTGATAACTGAGTTTTTGGAGATTACGTCAGTTTTTTGACTTGTTTTGGGACAGTTAATGGTCACATGTAAAGGTTCCGCGTTTATCACTAACCACATGTTTTCTTCTAGTTTTTGGACGTTGTAGCCTTGGCTGGTGATGAACGACGTCTGGCAGCTTTCGGGTAGTGTGTCGAGGTTCTTGAAGAGACGGGCTTCGCATATGGCATTGTCGTCAATTGGATATGCGAATAGATTTGGGCATAGCTTTGTGTTAAAACGAATCGGTTTGCAATCTTTGAGGTCTGTGATGGGTATGAACATCAAAGAATCATCATCTCTCGCGATATATTTTTGAGAAGTTGATAAAATATGAGATAGACCAGTTCTATTATCCAGAATAGGAATGGGAAATAGTTTGAAAACAGAATATGTTCGAGGGTCTATTAGTGGTATGTCTAATACAAATATTAATTCTGAATTTACCTGAAAAGCTTTTAATTCAATAATATCTAAGTATTGTGAAACCTTTGATAATTTAATCGGTAGTGGTAAATTATTCTTTTGTAAGTTTTGTGAAATCTCTTGCAAAGAGTTTACTAAATCTTGGGGATTGATGATCGATGTATGAATTATTTTGAGTCTCGCAAAAGTGATAGAATTTAAAATATCGTTTAAATTGTCCTCGATAAATAAATAGCTTGCCATGAGTTGCTCGCAAATACTTAAGAATTTTAATTTTGTATAAGCTATTCGCGTTTCGCCTTCGATTTTTAAGATCTGTTTTTCGATTTCTTTTATATCATTATTAAATGTCTCTTCGTCAATTTGTAATTGTCGAACAGTTACATTGAAATTCTTTATGACTGACGTTGTGACTGAAATTTGGTTTTTAAGTAAGTTCTCCAATTGGTGTTCGTCATTATTAAGTTTATTAATACAGTTTAGATAATATTCGCCGTCTTCAGCATCTAGATTGCCGGTGATTGATTTAAATATTGAACCTATATCGTTCAAGAGTCCGCGTTTGTAGCGTTTCGTGTCGAACAGTATTTCGTCGAATTTACTCTTTATGGACTTAGAAATTTGCGTTAATAGACTAAGGTGCGTTTTAACTTCACTTGTGAAGGTTACCATGTCTAAATATGCCGGGTCAAGAGTAATGAAGATTTTATCTAGGATTTTGTCGTTCCTGTCAATGGCTGTCTTGAGTGTGGAAATGTTCTTATGTACTAGTAACGTCCATTTCTTGTGGGAAATGACGATGTCAGTGTCTCGGTGGTAATACACTCCGATAGTGTTGTTTATTGGCGTTATTGAATATTGGGATACTGCTGATCCGAACAGCAAGAGAAACCTGAAAATAAAGTTTAATTTTCAAAATAAGGTTTCATCCTGTCAAAGTTAACTTTCGTAGTTTGGTCTGTTTCGGGATTAGATAAAAGTGCTGAATTTTTAAAGATTTCTTTAATTTCGAATGGGCCGTTAAATTTGTTTTGTAATTTGTCTTTGATCTGGGATTCTTTTACATAGACTTTGTCTCCAATTTGGTAATCTGGTCGTTTTCCGGGGACGTGTTTGTCAAAACGAATTTTGGCTTTCGCTTTTTGGTCTAACGTACGACTACGTGCTATTTTATAATAATGCGAGATTCTATTGTTGAGGTCTCTAACATACTTAGTTATCAGTTCTTTTTGATTGTACAACTTTTCGGGTGGTCTACAAGATGTGTGTCCGAATACTAATTCGTATGGACTAAAACCATGAGTTTTGTTGACCGAATTATTGTAGCATATTACTGCGTAGGGTAAAATAGTCAGTGGGTGTTCGTCGGGGTTTTCGGCTTTATGGACCCTAATCATTTCAGCTAAGGTAGCATGAAATCGTTCTATCGATCCGTTTGATTGAGGGTGTCCTACGCTTGAATACGTTAGTTTTATATCGTATAAGGTACAGAGATCTTTTAATAGTCTATTATCAAATTCGCCACCATAGTCACAATGGACTCTCAAAGGGGTGCCATAGTGCTGGAAATATAGTAGTAAGGTGTTTACTACGGACTTTGCAGATTTATCTTGTATAGCATAAGCTTGGGTAAATTTAGTTAACTCGTCGCGAATAGTAAGAGCATAATTTCGAGTTGGGGTTTGGAATATGTCGATGTTAATTCGTTCAAATGGCGTTCTTGGTGTTTCCGTAATTACTAAAGGGCTAGTCATGTTTTTGCGATATACTTTATTCTTCTGACAAATTTCGCAAGATTTGATAAAGTTTTCGACATCTTTAGATAATCCTTGCCAATTATATTTATTTTTAATTCTCCGCATCGTTTCATTTATTCCGCGGTGAAGATTATTTTTACCACAGTGATGCTGGTCTAAAATGATCGGGATTTGATCTTCGTCGGGGGTCTGAACGATATTTTGGCATATTACAATTTTTAGGTCCTTTTCTGCGAAAATAAACGATAGCATTTCGAGAATAGGGAGATCTAAGTTGTTTTCAACATAATATGTTTTGGAAAGATCTAAAAGGTTTTGTCTCTTATATAATACCATGAACAAATGTTCTATTGTAGACTTAACGTCGAATGGCAAAGGGACTATAAAATACTTCCTATGTCGGACTGATTTACTCGAGACGATGTTAATGGTGTTTTTGTAAAATTCAGGGTGTTCTTCGAAAATGTCTTCGATTATTTTATGATGTAAGTCTTGCAAGTTATCTTGCTGAAAAAAGGTGATGATATTTTTGTGTTCTCTATCTAAAAGCTGTTTGTTAGAAGTTTTAATTTTCGAATAGTCTATTAGAGATTTTGTTTTGTACAAATTGACAAAAATCTCGAATTCTTGAGCGATTTGCTCGTTAGTTATTTGGGCATTTTCGTTTGGGTTTTCGTCATCGTCTTGTTCGTCATATTCTGATTCGTCAGTTTCATTCGCGGCTAGAATTTTTGAGTAAAGTTTCGAACATTCCGAAAAATGGTTGATCTTAATTCGGGATAGCGCGTCCGCGTTTTTATTGATCTTGCCGGGTTTGTATACGATTTCATAGTCGTATTCCTCTAATTTTAATCGCCAACGTGCGAGTCTACTTCCTGGGTCCTTTATTGAAAATAACCAGGTAAGTGGTCGATGGTCTGTTACCAACTTGAATTTTCTGCCAAATAGATATGGCCTAAAATGCTTTACTGACCATACTATCGCTAAAAGCTCGCGTTCGATCGTGGAATATTTGGTTTCCGCAGCGCATAAAGTTCGAGATGCGTATGCGATAGGTAAATCTTTGCCTATGTTGCCTTGTGAAAGGACAGAACCAATGGCGAATGCACTTGCATCGGTGGTTAGAATAAATTCATCGTTAAAATTAGGGTAAATGAGAATCGGTGTTGTCGTTAAAGTTTGTTTTAAATTTTGAAAGGAATTTGAACAGTCATTGTCGAAGTTAAAAGGTATATCCTTTTGTAGTAGCTTCGTTAACGGTTTGGTTATTTTAGAGAAATTGGGGATGAATCGCCTATAATATCCGGCTAAGCCTAAAAATGACTTAATTTCCTTGGGATTTTTCGGTTGGGGAAAATTTAAAATTGCATCAACTTTGGTGGGATTCGGTTTTACACCGTCTTTAGTGATGAGATGGCCTAAATAAGCGACTTCTTTGCGAAGAAACTCGCATTTGTCAGGTTGAATTTTAAGGTTTGCTTTTTGTAAGCGTTTGAAAACTTCTGTTAGACGTGAAATATGGTCATGGATGGTAGGGGAGTAGACAATAATGTCGTCCATATAGACAAGACATCGTTCATTTTGAATACCTAACAAGATATTGTCCATTACTCTTTGGAAAGTTGATGGGGCATTTTTGAGTCCGAATGGCATCCTTACAAATTCGAAATGACCATTCTCAACTGTGAAAGCAGTTTTTTGGATATCTTTCGGGTCTATTTGTATCTGGTGAAATCCAGATGCAAGGTCTAGCGTTGTGAAATATTGGCATTTGCCTAGTTGATCAAGAAGGTCAGAGATGTTGGGAAGAGGATATTTATCGTCGACGGTAACTTCGTTAAGTTTCCGATAGTCAACTACGACTCGCCACTTTTGTTTGCCAGAGGCATCCAGTTTTTTGGGGACTACCCAAACAGGGGATGACCAGGGTGAAATCGAGGGTTGAATAATACCTTGATCTAACATTTTAGAAATTTGAGTTTTGACTTCTTCTTTATGAACTTGGGGGTAGCGATAAGATTTTGTAAATATAGGTCGGGAATCATTCGTATCAATCGGGTGTTTAATTTCGTTTGTAAATGTCAAGTTGTCACCTTCTAAATAGAATATGTCTTGAAAATCTAAACAAAGCTGCGTTACTAATTCGGCCTCTTCTTCATTTAGATGATCTAAACGTAACTGATTTTGAATTTCAAATGATCTGTCTGTCGGTATTTGTTGGCCAGAGTTGTCAGTGTTGAAATTAAAAATCGATTTAAATTTTTGAATTGGTTCTAGATCTAAATTTGAAAATTCGATTGATTTCGGGATGGCATTTGCATTAATTATGGTCGTATAAAATTCTCCGTTTTCGTCTACTTTAACGAGAGCATTGGGTAAGCGAACTTTCTCTTTTTCCTGGGCTAACAGTATAGCCTCAGTATTCCGCAAATGACATTTTAATTTAAATATTTTTTCCATACGTGGTTCTATGGAAATTAAATTTTGATTTTTGTTTTCATGAGGGGTTTTTGAAATTGGAGTTTGAGAATTACTAATATTTTTTATTGGTGGTTCCGGTAGATCTCGATTTACTTCAAAAAGAGGAACAGTTTTAAAGTTAGTAATTAACTTGTTGTTATTCATGTCAATAACGCATCTATAATGTTTGAAAAAGTCGGCTCCTAATAATCCGTCGAATTCGATGTCTAAATCGCAAATGTATACTTTGTGCGGGTCATTAGCTGTGAAAGGTATAAGAACAGATTCGGTTATCGCAATTTTTTGTTCTGTTATACCTTGTATAATGTCCACGTAAGTTAGCCTTTTCCGTGGCGTACGGCTGTGATTCGTTACGTGCAGTAATGGGTGGCCGGCAATTTTCTTGCTGCCGGGTAATGGAGGCTAGGTTTGAAGTGGTCAGAGCCAGGAGTTGCGCTAATTGTTCATAGCTGGGTAGTCCCAAGCTCGGTTGGGGTTGGTCCGTTATGGCGGCAGAGGGGACTGGGATCGTTCCAGTCGTTTGGTTTTGGAGCACTATTTGTCTTTGGGGCGTAGCACTAGGTCTTGCCGTCTGGTACGGCGGGGTGACGTGGTAGGCGCCGGCCGACGAGGTAGGCGTGACGAAGTACTGTGCGTTGGGCGGCGTGCTTGGACTTGGGCTGGTTGCTGTTGGTGGTACCATGCAGTGAGGGGTGGCCAGCTGGCGGCGAGGTGTCAGCGAGGCGTCGCTGAAGAGTTGGGGCCAGTCGGGTGTGGCAGCAATGGTGTACTGACCGCTGGGCAGCCCTGAGCCAGAGTGGGAGGCTTCCCCATGTGTGGAAGCGAATCCAGCGAAGCGGCGATCTCCCAGCGTCGAGGGATCGTCGTTGGCCCGGGATGCTGTTGGGTCCACCATACAGCGAGGGGGCATCACCATGTCATCATCACCATCCAATCTTTGTTCCATCGCCGAGTTTCCGTGCCACGATGCTGCGTTGCGCTCCATGCAGTAATGGGGCATCGCCTGAGAATCGTTGCTACTCCATTCCATATTTGTTGCCTGGACTTCATGCCAGGTGGCTGCGCTGCGTGCCATGCAGCGAGGGGGGATCGTCGTGATGACGTCATGCGTGACCCCAGTGTCGTGTCCTATGTTGGTGGCGAGTCCTGCCTCGCTATGCCTGGGTGCTGAGCCCGGCGACGCACAGTATTGGGGCGCCGTCGTCGCGACGCCATGCGTAGCACTTGTGCCTGTGGAGAAATCAGAGGACATGCTTACCTCGCCGAGCCGGGTTGCTGTGTTGCTTGCTGTGCAGTGTGGGGCCACCGTCGTGGAGACGTCGGGCGTGACCCCCGTACTCCTTGTCAGGGCGTCGTGTTGGCGGAGCACTTCGTGGTCAGATGCTGTGAGGGGCGTCGTGCAGTGAGGGGGGGCCGACGTGGAGACGTCGCTCTCGACCCCAGTGCCTACTGCCTTGCCACTCCGGGTATGCATTGCCACTTGACACTCAACACAATAAAACTCAATTAAAACACACTGTCTGGTTACAACACAAGAGGAAGGGATAACCTCATCAGCATTGGCGTTGGCGTCTGTGCTCAAATGACTTCTGTTTCGGCAGAAGACTATTAGTTGCTGAAGGCTGGAACATTACTACTTGAAGGATCGATCACTACTTGCTCGCTGAGAAAAAGTGTTTTCTTATATAGACTTTTTTGTGCTCAAATGACTTCTGCTTCGGCAGAAGACTATTTTTTGTGCTCAAATGACTTCTGTTTCGGCAGAAGACTAAAACATGAGCACAGCGCGCTAGACAAGTCATAACTTGTTCGCGACGCCGACGCCGATGACACCACCCCCCTTTTTTGTGACTTTATTGAACATTAATAAAGGCATACAGGTTATGTTTCAGTTCAATAATTTCAATTATATAATGTAAGAGTGAGTGGATACAATATTTTCAAAACTATAAACTAAGAGTAAGTGTTAAGATATTTCAACAACTAAGATATTTTAACATATATAGACTAAGATTAAGTGTGGTAAGATATTTTATATAAGTAACTAATAATAGGTCCATTAAGATATTTTAGGTAAAACAAGATATTTAAAATTAAAGTATTTTATGTGACAAATCATAAATGTATTCTAGTTTGAACAAAGTTTTCGCCCTGTGGCGTTGAATTATTTACAATGGTATATTATCGCACGTTTCGTTTTTTCTGGACGTCGTCTCCGCGACGCCCGGGGCTGCCTGATCCTGTTGTGAATTGGGGGCTGCTAAGTCCTGCTGTGTTGCTCGCTAAGGCAACGGGATTCTGGAGCGAACCTGTGAGGCTGCAACGTCCTGCTGTGTTGCTTGCTAAGGCAACGGGAGACTGGAGCGATTTATTGAGGCTGCAACGTCCTGCTGTACTGCGGGCTAAGGCAGTGAGATACTGGAGCGCCTCGTGGGGGCTGCTAGGTCCTGCTGTGCTACGTGCTAAGGTAGCGGGATCCTGGAGCGGTGCGCCAGAGCCGGCTGAGCTCGGGCTGGCGTTCGAGTTAACGAATACTCGTGTCCGGACTGGGACAGGCATCTGGCTGGCGGATGGCTGCTGTCGGTTGTGGCCAGGCGTGGTCACGGCGAACCCAGAACGGCATCGGGAACAGTATGGGCGTCGTGTCGAGCGGCTGCTCTTGTCTTGACGTAGAAGGCCCAGGGTCTGCTGGCGGCGGCGGTGCGGCTGACAGCGCCGGGGACTTCTCATTCTTGTTTGTTTGTCTCCTCTTGGCTGAAGTGGATGGACCAGGCACGACTGGGGGCAGTCGGCGGGCTGGAAATTTTGGTTTAGCGGCGGCTGTGGTGCTATGTCCACGTAGATAGTCGCCATGTCCACGGAAGTAGGTACCAGGTCCACGGATGTAGACTTGTGCGTTGGCATCTGGCTTTGGGGCAGCGGGCACTACTGATCCTGTGATAGTAGGCGTGACTGGCTTCTGGGCAACGGGCGCTACTGGTCCTGTGACAGTAGGCGTGGTTGGCTGTTGGGCAGCGGGCACTACTGATCCTGTGATAGTAGGCGTGACTGGCTTCTGGGCAACGGGCACTACTGGTCCTGTGACAGTAGGCGTGGTTGGCTGTTGGGCAGCGGGCACTACTGATCCTGTGATAGTAGGCGTGACTGGCTTCTGGGCAACGGGCACTACTGGTCCTGTGACAGTAGGCGTGGTTGGCTGTTGGGCAGCGGGTGCTGCTGGCTCTGGGGCAGCGGGCGCTACTGGTCCTGTGACAGTAGGAGCTGCGAGCCTTGGTGGGGCTGGATGACCTGGATCCTCGGGATCGTCATCCTCGTCGTTGCTGTCATCATATTCGGTATCGTCATCTTCGGTATCGTCATCTTCGGTATCGTCATCTTCGGGATCGTCATTTTCGGGATCGTCATCTTCGGTATCGTCATCATCGGTATCGTCATCATCGATGTCGGTGGTCTGTTGCAGAGATTGTTGGATTGGGTCAGTCTGGCTGGACCGAATCCTGGGAGGCGGCTCGGGGCCTGGCAGGCCGAGTGGAGGCGACCTCGGGGGAGATGGCTTCGTGCTGACATCTCGGGTATGAGTTGGCGGGAATACCCTATCCAAGAATACAGAGGCTATTAGTGGGGCAGTGGTTGGCAATACTGACCTTGTATCCTTCCGGGGAGGTCCAGCGTCCTGCTGGTCCGGGAAGGCGTCCATACTCGCTACTTCCTTGGGTTCCTGTTCACCTGGCTGAGGCTGAGGAATGAGCGTGGTTGACTGGGCTGAGCTGAGGGAGGTAGCATCTTGCGTCACGGTGTTGACTGGTGACCGCCTGTCCGGGCGGCCCGGGCAAAGGAAAGCAAAGGCGGCTGCTCTGTTGCTTTGTTGCCGTGGTGTCAACGGGCGTGGTTGATACGTATCCTGTTCCCGCTTGGCTGTAGCTTCGTCGATCTCATTCTTCTTGGTCGGTGGTGGAGACACCAAGGTTGTGGCTTGTTGCTGGGCTTGTAGTTGCAGCACTGCGTCCTCTGTCTGGATCGGTAATTCTAGGCTGTTAATTTCCAGCGGTGGGGCCGGGCGCCCTAGTTCTGCCCGACCCATTGGGAGTTTCCCGATGGCGGCGCGTTGCGGGGTTCTTGCCGTGTAGTTGCCTGACTCCTTTGCTGCGGTGCCGTGGATGTCTGTCCTGGGCCTGGATTATTGGTTGGACCTGCTTGTTGGCTAGGGTTGTTTGAATTGATGCCATGCCCTCGAAAGTTGTTACCCCCTGTCTGGACATTTTGTTGGCGGAAGTTAGGGTTTCCCTGTTGGTTGGAGTCGTGTCCACGGAAATTGGGGTTGGCTCGCTGGTTGGAGTCGTGTCCGCGGAAATTGGAGTTGCCTTGCTGGGGCTCTGACTGAGTTTGGTTGGTGGGGCAGTCTCGGTGATAGTGAAATCCCGGGCACTTGCGGCACTTTGGTAGACTATTGGTAGTATTACTGGCAGGCGGGATGGTGGCTGGCCTCGGCAGCGGTCGGAGTTGCCTCTGAAATTCCCTGTAGTCACCCTCGGCGTTTTCAGCCACTCGGCTCAAGCTTTCCATCGTGGCCACTGGGACATTTCTAGTTGCGAATCTTAGTTCCGGTCGCAGGAGCTCGCGCACCTCCATAACCATCTCTTCTTCCGGCGTATACCGTTCTACTCTCAACCAGAGTCCAATTTTGCGTTGTATAAAAACGGCGGCAGGTTCGTCGTCTTTTTGTCTCTCACCGTGTAACCTGGAGCGTAGCTTCCCCAGGGTGGCAGTGTCGTTGAACTGCCGCAAGAGCTTTTCCTTTAAGAACTCGTATGTGATGTTGTGGGACTTCCACATCTCCAGGGTGCGTCTGGCTTGACCCTCGAGCTGTTCTATAGCTACTCTCACTTTATCCCTGCCGTGGATGTCTTCATGGAGCATCGCCTCCTCGAGCTCATCCAGGAAGTTGACTGGATCCTCCCATTCCAGGCCTGAGTAAGTGGGCAGCGCTCTCGTTCTTCTTGTGGGCATCCTGTGATGACCTTGTATTGCGTGTATTGAGGCTTGAACGCTTCCCTCCATTAGTCTTGTCATGCTCTCTGCTAGGTTTTGTGTTGGGCGCCACTGGGGGTCCATTTCCCCAGAATCTGTGTAGTCGGGTCGTCGTGGATCCTCTTCCCTCCGGAAAGATCTGGCCTCACGTTGTTGGTCGCCATGTCCACGTAAGTTAGCCTTTTCCGTGGCGTACGGCTGTGATTCGTTACGTGCAGTAATGGGTGGCCGGCAATTTTCTTGCTGCCGGGTAATGGAGGCTAGGTTTGAAGTGGTCAGAGCCAGGAGTTGCGCTAATTGTTCATAGCTGGGTAGTCCCAAGCTCGGTTGGGGTTGGTCCGTTATGGCGGCAGAGGGGACTGGGATCGTTCCAGTCGTTTGGTTTTGGAGCACTATTTGTCTTTGGGGCGTAGCACTAGGTCTTGCCGTCTGGTACGGCGGGGTGACGTGGTAGGCGCCGGCCGACGAGGTAGGCGTGACGAAGTACTGTGCGTTGGGCGGCGTGCTTGGACTTGGGCTGGTTGCTGTTGGTGGTACCATGCAGTGAGGGGTGGCCAGCTGGCGGCGAGGTGTCAGCGAGGCGTCGCTGAAGAGTTGGGGCCAGTCGGGTGTGGCAGCAATGGTGTACTGACCGCTGGGCAGCCCTGAGCCAGAGTGGGAGGCTTCCCCATGTGTGGAAGCGAATCCAGCGAAGCGGCGATCTCCCAGCGTCGAGGGATCGTCGTTGGCCCGGGATGCTGTTGGGTCCACCATACAGCGAGGGGGCATCACCATGTCATCATCACCATCCAATCTTTGTTCCATCGCCGAGTTTCCGTGCCACGATGCTGCGTTGCGCTCCATGCAGTAATGGGGCATCGCCTGAGAATCGTTGCTACTCCATTCCATATTTGTTGCCTGGACTTCATGCCAGGTGGCTGCGCTGCGTGCCATGCAGCGAGGGGGGATCGTCGTGATGACGTCATGCGTGACCCCAGTGTCGTGTCCTATGTTGGTGGCGAGTCCTGCCTCGCTATGCCTGGGTGCTGAGCCCGGCGACGCACAGTATTGGGGCGCCGTCGTCGCGACGCCATGCGTAGCACTTGTGCCTGTGGAGAAATCAGAGGACATGCTTACCTCGCCGAGCCGGGTTGCTGTGTTGCTTGCTGTGCAGTGTGGGGCCACCGTCGTGGAGACGTCGGGCGTGACCCCCGTACTCCTTGTCAGGGCGTCGTGTTGGCGGAGCACTTCGTGGTCAGATGCTGTGAGGGGCGTCGTGCAGTGAGGGGGGGCCGACGTGGAGACGTCGCTCTCGACCCCAGTGCCTACTGCCTTGCCACTCCGGGTATGCATTGCCACTTGACACTCAACACAATAAAACTCAATTAAAACACACTGTCTGGTTACAACACAAGAGGAAGGGATAACCTCATCAGCATTGGCGTTGGCGTCTGTGCTCAAATGACTTCTGTTTCGGCAGAAGACTATTAGTTGCTGAAGGCTGGAACATTACTACTTGAAGGATCGATCACTACTTGCTCGCTGAGAAAAAGTGTTTTCTTATATAGACTTTTTTGTGCTCAAATGACTTCTGCTTCGGCAGAAGACTATTTTTTGTGCTCAAATGACTTCTGTTTCGGCAGAAGACTAAAACATGAGCACAGCGCGCTAGACAAGTCATAACTTGTTCGCGACGCCGACGCCGATGACAATAACAACGTTCTCGGGAGATCTGCGCTTAAAATTTTCGGCAAGTTTTGGTTTAAATATTGATATGCCTGCACCGGTATCGAGTAACATTTTGAATCTATTTGTAACGTCTTTAATATAATAGAGGTTCCTTGAATTTACAGTTAGAGATGGATACGAGATTACATTAAAATTTGTTCTAGATGGTTCAGGGACGGACTGGGGTTGTCCTTTAAATTCATGGTTTGAATTTGACTCGACATTTGGTCGATTTGGGAATCCGGTTGTTGTGTTGGAGTATCTGTAGGATACTCCGGGCCTTGGTAAAAATCCGGTTGATTAAAAGAATAATCCGTATGAGGGTTTGGTGAATAATCAAAACAATTTTCGTATTGATTTGGTGGGTAATCAATATGATTCTCGTATTGGTCTGGTTGATTATAAGCATGTGGATTTTGATAATCGCCATTGCCAGTAAAATATTCTTGGGAATGTACCTCATTATTAAAATTAGAATCATTTTGGAAATTTTCAAAACTATCAAATTGTTGGTAGCTTTGATCACAATAAGGATTACAATTGTCATAATTTTGTGCATCATAGTAATTATCAAAATTAACGTGGTGAGTTTTTTGAGGGTTTTGACGGTTAAAATTTGAAGGTTGTTGATTGGGAGGTCTTTGTTGATAATTTGGATTAGGTCTTATCACAGAAGGCCTATTTTGTTGTGGAGAATTATTTTGTGAGAAATTTTGTTGAGAGGCGAAGTTGCCTGGGCTATAATAATTTGATGGACTTTGGAAATTTGGCCTAGAAAATTGTTGGAAATTAGGCCTAGGAAATTGTGTTGGAGTTCCACCAAAATTGTTTTGCCTGTAGTTGGGATTTTGCTGTGGAAATTGCCTTGCGCGACACTCATTAAAATTATGTCCATTTCTTTTACAGTAGTTGCAAAACTGCTGTGAATTTGGACGTCTTTGCTGGGTTTGCACGGAATTTTTGTTAACTGATTTATTGGGAAATTTTTGTGATTCGAAATATGAGAGTTGAAGTTCTCGTTTAACTCTACTGATAGCATCTAGCATATTTCTGGGGTTACCTGCACGAATTATTTGACCTAATTTGGGTTCAAGCCCGGTAAGTAACGTGTTCAATGTCATCGTTTCGATAAGGCGTGATTGTGCATTTTTCTCCTCTAATGTTAAGGATTGTTTTTGCACAGCGGCGTGCATTTTGGCGTTATGAGTTTGAAGACGAGATATAAAAATAAGGGCGGTTTCATTCTGCAATTGATGAACTCTTTGCAGATCCTGTATAAGCGCTGTTAGGTCGCGTGAATCGCCAAAGTGCGCCTCGAGCAAGCTTTTTATTTCTGCCCAAGTAGCAGGGTTTCGCGAATTTATGAGCTCTGACGCTTTTCCGCGAAGCTTATTTTTTATATGTAGAGTCACTAAAATTCTCTGATCGTCTACTGCCATGCCTTGAGCATGAACACACGCAGAGATAAATGTATGCAAAAATATGGGGTTCCCATCGAACTCAGGTATTATAGAAAAGATTTCACTTAACTTGTAGGGTTCGATGTTTACTGTTTCATTCATTGTAACGTTCTGATTTTCATTTCCAGTGACTTGATTGTCAGTCATTTTTAATAGGTTATTATTTAACTTTTTAAAGAAAAGAGAGATTTTAATTAATTAAAAATTTGAAAATCAGAATGATACGGCACTGGTGTGACAAATGTTTCACAAACTTATGATTTACGATTAGCTTGGAATGCGTTTCAATGCAAAATAAATGTTAACTCTGAAATATTTCTGTGTTGTAAAATTGAACTTGAAATCTGATATATTTGAATGTATTAAATTTCTTGATAAGTTTAATGAGACTTTCGCTAATCTGGGTTATAGAACTGCTGTTATTTATATTACGTTACGTAAATTGAAATAAATTGAATGAATGGGTTTGAAAAAAAATGTTAAATATAAAGCACAAAATAAACGAGATGATTCTTGTTTGTACTTACATCAATATTTTCATCTCCGTGGAGTCTTGTAGTTGAATGCGACTTCGTAAAGCGGGCTCCGTCTGTCTGACGTCGAAGACACCAACTTGTGCGACCAGGGATGATTTCTTACTTGCTAAAGTTTTGTTGCTTGTTGAGTGATTGCTTCTTGTGTGGTTGCTTCTTAAAATTAATTGTTGCTTTGATTGTTGAAATGTTTCTTGTTGATTTGTTGCTTGAAAAAATTGTTTCTTTGATTGTTGAGTTGTTGTGTGCTGTGTCCGGGTTCTTTTTCTTCTTAAAGAATTGAAATTCACCACTCCTGCCCTAAAGTGCTCCTTGTTCTTCCAGTCTTTCCCTCCAGTTAGGCACCTTTTCGTAGATGTTCTCCTTATTCTCTCGGGTAGTTTCTGGTAGTTAGGCTCCGGTACAGGGTGTTTTGAAGATCCTTTTCGACTGCGCCAAATTTTGTTAGATCACAAGCGACACAACTAACTTTTTAAAAACTTTATTTACTTGAAAGGATAGTAATTACAATCCTGAACAAAAATGAAACAATTTGATTAACTTAAGACTAAGTGAGTATGAAGACTCTTATAATTATAACTTCATGGTTTGAAGTGAGTATGATAACTATGCTAAGTGAGTATAATAACTGAAGTACAAATGTAATTTTACATATATTTATAAGATTAAAAGTGCTGACTTGAAGAGTCTTAGAACAAAGGAATATTGTGAACGAGCCTGTGAATCAGGTGATGTTGAGTCAGCAAAAGGAGCAGCTGCCATATGAAATATGATACGCCTGATAAGGCTACTTTCATATGACTCTAAATATTATAAGTTACTTGTTAATATTTTATATAACATATATGTATATATATAGTTTTTATATTTAAACATTTTCCATGTTATTTTTTTCTCTCTCTTCGCATCATTGGTTATTCATAGTTCGTACATTTAAGTAAATTACTTCCACATCCACCTAGTGGATTGGAAGTATAGTAATCGTAAAGAAAATTTCAAAATTTTTTTTTCTTGAAATCGGTTTAGAATGTCTTGAAACGTCGAGATTTTAAATTTGAGGAAAACAAAAATTCTGTCTGTCGGTTTGTCTGTCTGTAACTTTTTTGTCGGCACTCTTTCTCCGGAACGGTTTAAGACATTGACTTGATATTTTGTACACGTATATATTATAATGAGATCTGGAACTGGATTGTTTTTCGAAGATATCCGGTGAAGGGTTGGGGGGTAAATAGGGGTAAATATGGGGAAATATGTAAAGCAAGCTGGTAAGAGTACAGAAACTTGAAATTTGATGCATGTACTACAGGCCAAGGCCTCAGATTTTTTTATAATGTTTTTCAACCCCCCCACCACCCCTTCTTCATTATTAAAGGGGTTGCTAAAATAAAATTGAGATATTCATTTGAAATTTGGTACACGTATGTATTATAACAACATCTGGAACTAGTTTATATTTTGAAATGATTCCGTTGAAGGGTTGGGGGTTAAATAGGGATAAATAGGGGAAAATAAGTAAAGCAAGCTGGTAAGAGTACAGAAACTTGAAATTCAGTGTATGTACTAGAAGTTAAAGACTCAATTTCTTTTTAATATTTTCCAACCCACCCTCCACCCCTACTACACTATTAAAGGGGTTGATAAAATAAAATTCAGATGTTCATTTGAATTTTTGTACACGTATGTATTATTAACGACATCTGGAGCTAGATTATATTTTGAGATGATTCCGTTGAAGGGTTGGGGGTTAAATAGGGATAAATAGGGGAAAATAAGTAAAGCAAGCTGGTGAGAGTACAGAAACTTGAAATTCCGTGTATGTACTAGAAGCCAAGTTCTCGGATTATTTATATTATTTTTCAACCCCCACCACCCCTACTCTATTATTAAAGAGGTTGATTATATAAAATTGATATATTCACTTGAAATTTGGTATGCGTATATATTATAACGACATCTAGAACTAGATTATATTTTTAGATAATTCCGTTGAGGGGTTGGGGGTTAAATAGTGGTAGATAGGGGAAACTAAGTAAAGCAAGCTGGCAAGAGTATAGAAATTTGTGATTTGGTGTATATACTAGAGGCGATGGCGTCAGATGTTTCCATAATATTTTCCATCCCCCCATAATCCCCACTCCCTTATTAAAAGAGTTGATAAAATTAAATTGGATTTTCACTTAACACTTGTTACACGTATAACGATATCTTAAACTGGATTATATTTTGACACGATTGCGTTGAACTAGTGGGGTAATTGGTGGTAAATAGGGAAAAATAAGTAAAGCAAGTTGGTAAATGTACAGAAACTTGAAATTCGGCGACCAAGGCCTCATATTTCTTAGTAATATTTTTCAACCCCCACCACTCTTAATCCTTTATTAAAGGGGTTGATAAAATGAAATCGAGATATTCACTTGATTCACTAGATTATATAAGATGATTCCGTTGAAGGGTTGATGGTTGAATAGGAGTAAATAGGGGAAAATAAGTAAATCATGCTGGTAAGGGTATATAAATATGGTATTTACTGTATATACTAGAAACCAAGGCCCCATATTTCTTTCTAATATTATTCAAACACCACAATCTCCGCTCTATTTTTAATGGGTTTGATAACATAAGATTGAGATATTTACTTTCCTTAATACACCGATGTGTTGTAATGACATCTGATTGAGATGATGCTATTGAAGGGGTGGGTCGTGGTAAGTTGTAAATAGGGGAAAATAAGTAGGGTAAACTAAAAACTTCATTTTTAACGTATTTGGTAGAAACCAACGCCTCAAACTTTTCTATGACATCCGCTCCAAATATTATTAAAATTCTATGACCAATAATTTTCACATACTATAGAGTGTAAATCTAGTCATGATGTTTTCTTTAAAGTGACTTTGATGAAAAATCTGGATGTGGAAGTAGTGATTCCTTAGGCAGCGGTTTTTTTTCTTCATTTTACTTTCTTTCTGTGTTGTTGTATATTATGTAATTAATGCTTTGCATGCCTTTATTCCTGTTCTGTAATTGGGTATCTTACCTGTTGAACAGTATATGCAATAAATAAATAAATAAATAAGTAAGAAACCTATCCAATGACATGAATTGTACATTCTGTCACATTCAAGGGTGCACAAATACCCTCAAGTGATTTTGTTTTTTTATAACTAAAGCATAAATATGTCTTAGCAAAAATACTTATACTGGAACTACATGATAAGAAACACTGTCAGATCTGTACATCAAATGTAAAATTTGATATAAATAAATATTATTATTATTATTATTATTATTATATTAATGTTAGTGTTAAATAAGCAAGTTTGAAAGAGGACGTAATGTTGTAGCTGTAGCTTTATTGACTGGTATCTTAATGCCAGGACATCTATCACATCCAGTGGTTGGATTTTATTTTCTTGCTTAGAACAGGTGAGAACCAACTCCAAGGAAAAATTCTACACTGGAAATGTTTTAACATTAATTTATAGAAAGACAAAAGAACCACGAACATCGCCATCTTCATTGACATACAGTTAAATAATTTTAAAAATCTTCGACTTTTATTCGAATTGATAGAGCTTTACTTAATTCCATGCCTTATGCCATGCTTCTTATATCTTACCATTAGTAAGAAGTGAAAACTTTCGTGAGGTCATGAAATCGTAAAACAAAACAATATCTTATCGTTTAGCAAGTTGTACTACAAATTAAATTAATAACACACTTTGATTTTAAATGCCTAACATGAATTATGAATGTTTTTCCAAAGCATAATTGATGATAAAAATCTTATAAGCCGTTGTATATATTTATAAATCCAGGCAGGCTCTATCACGAAATAAAAGCTGACACGCGTTGAAATTCATTTCCCCTATATTTCCTTAACTAATTCAAAATGATGTATGACGAAATTCTTAGCTAGGAGCATATTTCTTTTGACATCCAATTTAGGATGTCATGTACCAGTCACGATACTTGCGCCAGTGATTTTGTGAAATTAATTAAAACATTTTTTCCCAATAAATTACGCTGGAATTTTTATTGGCTGCGAGAGAGAGCAATAAAGCCCCTTTTTATTTATTATCAGTTCAATACAAGGGCTGGCAGTCAACGGAAAAACTTGTTACAAATAGCTTTACAGTGTTGGATTGCAATTCTATTTAGAAACCGTTTTGTGTTGGATCTGGTTACAATTGTATTAGAATTGTCCAGTGTTAACCGTCTCAATTTGTTATTTCTATAAATCAATCTAATGGGAAATAACATTGAAGAGACATAAAAATGGCGAATAAATTAATATATTATAATATAATTGAGGTGAATGTTATCTACATCGATTTTGCCAAGGCATTTGACAAAGTTGATCATTATGTTATTATGAGTAAGTGAAAACAATTTTTCTCCAGTGATTTAGTATTTAGTGCAGTTGTTAATATTGTAAATCTGATATATTTACAGCTGTTAGAGATATCCCTCGGGGTTCACACCAGGGACATTTCTTTCTTTTGTTAATTATAAATGACTCAGTAAAAAATCTTAAATAGTAACGCTGATGATATAAGAATGTTGAAGGTAATTGAAAATACTATGGGTTGTACATTACTACAAACCGACATTGTCAAAATAATGGAATGGTCAAAGGTAGACTGTTTACCATTCAATATCGAAAATGTAAAACTGTTACCCCTACACGTAATACATGAGTTATAAAATTTCAATACCTAAGGGTTAATATACATTTAAAGGAGTCGATAAAAACCACCAGGGTACTCCATTCGATGCTAAATTATCGGATAATGATCATTCCACTTCTATGACTTATCAAGTATATAGGAATCTTGGCTTTATACTACTTAATTCAAAATCCGTTAAAATAAGGAGCTGTAGTTATAGCTATTTATCTTAGTGATAGTTATAGTTTAGCTTAATTATTATCTATATCGTGTACATTTTATAACAATTTATTTCTGCTGATAGCTGAGATTTTCTGTAGATCATCCAATTCATCTGTTTAGCTTTTAGTCCATTAGGAGTCCAAGATATTTGACTTCAGTTTTGACCGGAATTGGCGAATTATTTATTTGGGCTTGAGGACAAGTAGTTCGCCTAGTAGTAAAGGTGACTTGCGTTGACTTTTCACTATTTACTTTTATTTTCCAACGATAAAACCAATTTTGTAGCTAATTCAAGTGATCTTGAAGTTTTTGTGAGGTACTGTCGGCATCTGGATCCGATACCAGGATAGCGGTGTCGTCGGAAAATGTGGCCATTGTGATATCTTTAGCAATGGGAATGTCGGATATAGAGTAGGTAAAGGAAGGGTCCCAGAACGCTACCCTGGGGGACACCGGATTTGACAGGATGATATTCGGATAATGAAGATTTGACTTTGACTTGAAAAAATCGGTCGCTCAGGAAAGATTTCAGAATTAGATATATTTCGCTGGTCATATGCACTTTTACTTTATACAGAAGACCTTCGTGCCAGACCTTATCGAATGCTTGCCGTACGTCTAGAAATACGGAAGCACACAGTTCTTTCTGTTCCAAGCAGTTTCTAATTTTATTCACGATCCGGTGACATTGTTGTGTTGTTGAGTAACATTGCCTGAACCCAAACTGATGTTCTGGAATTGAATCATCTATAGCAACTAATAAAATCATCCTAAAACCCATTTGGACGTATGGAATTGAATTGTGGGGATGCAGCAGGCCTTCAAACACAAACATTTTACAAACATTCCAGTTAAAATATCTGCGCATGATTACAAACGCTCCCTGGTATGTATCCAACGCAACCCTCCACAATGACCTGAGAGATCCATTTATAAAAGATGTCGTAACTGCATATCCTAATAAAGCAAAACAAAGAAATTATGGACACAAAAGTCAAACTGTGAATCAACTCTACCAGCACCCTCTACAAAATAGAAGACTCAAGGGATCCTGGCCCGAAGACCTTGTTGAATATGTAGATATGGAGAATCATTAATGGATGGTACCCAACACAAGACAACAATCTATCATATTGTTTACTAATTACTCTATTGAGCAGTTTGTTGAGTAGATTGTAAATTTCTTTAATAAAATTTAAAAAATATATATATCGTGTATATGTATGGTATATTATTGTAATCATTATAAAGTACGCACCACTCACGCACATTTAAAAAAATATCTGCAATTGGGAATTTATTTCCTGTCAGAACAGAAAACGAAATTACTAACTTTAGGGATTATGTCCACCAAGAGGCAACTTTTAAGAAACAAAAAGGTCCAAATACACCCTGAAATGCAAGAAACAAATCACAGAAAGTGATAGTAAGTTATGAAAATAAATATAAGATTTAAATAAATTTTATTTGACAGAATTTGTTCATGACTTTTAAATATCGTAAGCAAGCTGCTGCTCAATTTTAATTCGGAACACCGAATCAGTGGCGCACTGCTTACGTGTTAGGCTTGCGAAAATAAAACATTATTGTACACGGCGGTGATCAGGCTGGCCATGACTGTGGTGCAACGTAGCGGCTACGACAAAGAAAAGATGCAAGTGCTAGAACCTAAACTTATGCGCACATTTCGAATTCAGGCAGGTACATCTCCCTCGGATACCTTTATGCACGTTGTAACGACATAATTCGTGTAAGACATTTAATAAAATTTCTGCTAACGCGCAACATAACCCAAATCAGACAGCATAATGTCCCCTTTCAGGTAAAACATATCCCTCCTGGCGTAGTTCACTTTTTGGTAGCTTCTCTAGCCAAACTTTCCTCTCTTGCAACTTCCTTTTCCCCTAGCTTTGCTCTTTCATATCGTTAGTGTTTAAGTTTTAATTCTGTTGAGGTTTCATTGACCGTTTTGATGCTGCTGATAATTTTAATTCAGCGGCGGCGAAAGGTGTTATTACTTTGTGTGTTTTGTTTAACTTCCTAAGCTCATACAGAGATGGTGCGTCCACTCATTGCACTACCACGACGCTTAACGCCGTGTGTGTCTGGCTGGCTCCGGTGAGAGCCCCGGAGGGAATACAATTTTGATGTTGAATAAAAACTTGTTAAATTGAATTGTTAATCTTACGGCCACAGAGGTCCTGGTTCTAGCCTTGCCTGGGTATGGACGTATAATGGTGTGTTTAATGTGTTACTGAGATGGTAGCAGCGGGATAGACCGCTGTTAAGTGGCATAATAAGCCTAGTCGCTATTAGGTCTCCGGAGCTCGAGTCTTGTTTTGGTGTTTGCTGGTCCTATTGATCGATTTTCTCAATAACGTCTAATACAGTCGTTTCGTCCGACCGTATACTGTCCGTCCGTATGTCTGTTCATATAATAACAATACGATTGTTCTAGCCGTGTGGCCATGGTTTACTATGTGTGTCTGTGGTAACCCAAAATGTTCTCAAATAATTTAATCAAATTTCATATTTAAGGTTGAAGTTAAGATATATTAAGGGATTATTAAAAATTATTTCTTTTCCTAGAACGTGAATTCAGAATCAATGAAAAAATTCTTGATTAAATAATTTTTTATAATTAAGTAGTCAAATATTCATTTTATGATTGAAAAGTTCTAATTTTAAATGATACATTTTATTAGAATATTGACTGTACATACATTGATGTTCATTAATAACAATTTTACAAAAAATTACGTTCTTTTGGTTATTTATAATCCTCAGCAGGTATTAATCAAATAACATTTGTCCTGCAAGTCAAGGTAGGTAACTCCAAAATGAAAAACAAATTTCCCCATGCTTACAGAAATTAAGTTAATATTTTACAACCATTTTAGAATAGAGTACGTTGCTTATACAATCTGACAGGTTTGCTGTATTTTACATTTCATATACTGAGAGCAATTTACTTTGATATCTCACTACATAATTTAACAGTAAGCCACTTATGGCCCTACGTCGTCTAATGGTGGACACAGTCTGCAGACTTCTTGCATTTAATAATACTAGAGTAATTTATGACGTGGTTCACATATTCAAGTAAATTCTAATTCTAAGCAAGATATTTCTACTGCTATGTGTCAGTATGATATTATTCATTGCTGCATCTGCAAAAACAGTTTGGTCGTCATGAAATTTGTCGCCATCCCAAGATATTTCACTATTTCTGAATATGAATATTATCTTCTAATTCTGTGAAATATCCAAGTTCAAAGTTTAATAAATTGTAAAACGTCAATAACATTCGGATTTCCTGTTGAGGATTGTTAGTGGTTAACTGTCGTGGAATTTCAATCTTGAAGTAAAATTAAGTATAGAAATTAAACGTACGATATACAGGGTGTAATTACTTTCATGTCATTAAAAAAACTGGTAATAGGGACCGAAAAACAAAAAGCCTATATGACTTTTTTCTCTAGGGGCACTTTGAAAAATCTGACGTAGGTTAACATTCAAATTTGAATTTTCGTCCATATTGTGGACTCATCAGAAAAGCCTAAAGCCACTCATTGCGATGTTCCATGCAAAACTAAGACAATATCCATGAATAAGTATAAAATATTTATATTTGACATTGACTGATAAAAAAACGTTTCAAAGGCTAAGCATTTCCAAGAAACTAAATGAGATTTTATGAAAATGTAATTCATTAGAATGAAAAAATTTTTAAAGACAAGGTACGTAAATAAATTAATTTCAGGCCTTTGTTCTCATTTTTAACTGAATTTACATATCGTAGGGGATCATGTAGATACTAGTTTAGCCTGCCTAGCCGTAGGGGACTATGTTGGATGCTATTGTTAAAATGAAAATGGCAAATAAGAATTTTTACTTGTTAGCATAAGCAGAAGTCAGGTTATCGAAAGAATGCAAAGATTTCATTAATATTTTTATATATAGTTTTTCCTTTAGTTCTCATAGAAAGCTTTTCTTTCAGCTGTTTGCAAAATTCTACAAAGAATATGTTTCATTACTATAAGCAAACAAATAATAAATAATTCACTTTTAAATAACCTATTTTATTTGTCTCCATTTTTTCAATTATTTTCCCTGTATTCATTATTCGTGTAACGTATACTGGGTCCGGGAATATGGCTCTTTATTGGCACGCTCTAACGGCGGAACGGTTAGTCTTACAAAAAAAGTGATAAATAAGAAATGCAGGAAATTTTGTCTACTTTAATTCTGTATGGAATGGTCTTGTCGAAAATAAGCTTCCCTTCTGAAATATGGGCCAAAAACTGAGAATGGGGCCAAAATTTGGGCAAAATGTGCCAAAGTTCCGGGCCAAATTTTTGCTTGCAAACTTCAAATTCGTATTCAACGACCCAAAAAACATAGAGGGTGAGAAAATAAAATTTATAGCGAAACTTTCTTCTGAGAATCCCAATATGCCTAGCCTATAAGTACCATTATCAACAGAATAAAATATTTTTTTGGTAATGGTACAATTAAATTTATGATTTTCTGTAAAGACATGCAAATGGCGAGGCATTAATATATACAATTATCATCAAACTTGAAAACAGAGCTTGAAAATAAATATTCCAAACACATAAACGTAAAACTTATATTTGTGTGACTTCATTCCCAGCTTGGATTTGATAGCCACTGTCGTTTATTTTACTTCCATAAAGATAGACGAGATTCTCGTCCCAAAGGAAAAGGCACAACTTCACACGCCAACTTCTTCATTCAGTTGTTAATGAAGTTTGCTCGGCGATGGACGTTAGACTGACCTCGGAACTCTGAGAATTCTACCCACAAAATTGTGAGCAAATTTACTTCCAACTGCAAAAACATAAAATAATTTAACAGTTGTTTATCTTTATCATTTCGAGCTAACTTGTTTTTCAAACGCTTGCGTCTGGGAAATGAAAACTTTAATTGGCTTGGATGTACTTACTGGAACATGTGTTTCTTTCGAAACTAATCAATTTTAGTTTTTCAGTTGTCATTCCTTATAAATAATAAAATTTCTTTATAGTTTGGATACTGTCAAAAGCATATGCGAAGTTACTAATGATTTATTTATTACCTAGAGTAGCTTATAAGAAAAAACCAATACTTATTGAGTTCAAGAAGGTATTATATTACGAATATAGTTCAGTGTACTTTAACTTGGTTGAACTTGGCTTTGTCGACATACGTGAACAATGTTTTTAGGCTTTTGCTTTAACTTCTAGTCCAGTCGGTAAAGTAAAAAATACACCAGAAGCTCGCAAAAATTGTTGTCTAAGATTTTCTTTCCGTAACTGTTAGTGCGAGGATTAAACATCACAAAATCACAAAAATCAGGTCTGAGGTTGCCGCGCAACCCCCCAAAAGAAACCACCCCTTCGGTGAAAAAAGCCGTATTCTACTGATAAATCGTTAACCGTTGAAGATATAAAAAAATTGCTCATCGTAAGAAAGAAAGCTTGACTAATCACCTAAAAATAGTACCTCTTGTAATTTTCTTGTATATGCCATAGTTTTCGAGAAAATCGATATTGACAAAAATTGCAAAATTTGTATTTTTGATGGCTATTGATATCTATTAGTGGGTATATAAAAATAACAATGTAATATACCACTTTTAACTATTCACAGGCCCATAAAAAATAACTGACTTTAATGTAAGTTAAAAATGCATTGTCTTTTAGTTCGAGGTAGTACTTCAATGTAGAAAAAGTTAGGAATAAGAATATTCACATTTACAAATTTAGCATCATGTTAAAGTTAGACAAAAAAATCCAAAAATGCTGCATATTCAATTTTTTCATGATCTTTTTTAATACAATATTTTAGCTATTAAATGATTAGAAACAATAGTTATGTGATACATAAAGTAAAAAAAAAAATTTTCTGCTAAATTTTCAAGATGTTTGGGTCTTTTTTTTTATTCTTAGGAAACAATAAAAAATTGTCCAAAATTTCAACATGCTGGTAAATTTGTAAATGTGAATAATTCTATTCCTAATGTTTTCTGCATTGAAGTACTACCTTGAACTAAAAGATAATGCATTTATAACTTATATTAAAGTCAGTTATTTTTTATGGGCCTGTGAATAGTTAAAAGTGTAAAAAATCAAGAGGTAACTATATTATATTGTTATTTTTATATACTAATAGATATCAATATTCATCAAAAATGGAAACACAAAACAGTATTTTATTTCCTCTTTAAAACCCATTTTGATTTTTCTTCCTAGCATGTTTGGTTTTCCAGCAATTCAATTTTTTCTATAGGCCGCGCGCAAAAAAATTCAAATTAACGAAAATTCGCATTAAAAATACAAATTTTGCAATTTTCGTCAATATCTATTTTTTCGAAAACTATGGCATATACAAGATAATTACAAAAGGATTTTTATAGGCAATTACTCAAGCTTTCTTTTTTATGATGAGCAATTTCTTCATGTCTTCAACGGCTAACGAGTTATCAGTAAAATAAGGCTTTTATCACCGAAGGGGTGGTTTTTTTTGGGGGGGTTGTGCGGCACCCCCAGAACTAATTTTTGTGGTTTTGTGTGTTATGTAGTAAAACTCGGAATGCTTTTAATACTGAACTCTATCAGAAGATCTGTTTCCCAAATAATTTGAAATAGTCAGAGTAGTTACACATTACAAGAAGGGACGAGAGTAAAAACACAAAATTGAGGTAAGATCACATCTCTACGCTTTGAAGTCCCAGGAATACGACAAAGTGGTTTTTAGAAAGTATTTACGTATGTATATGGACACGATTGCGTCGAAACTATTTTGATGAAATTAGCTACAAGGGTAATGCTTTTACCATGCATGAGCTGATAAGGTTTTTATTTAGATCGAGTGAAGTTTAGTGTCCTTTTGGCACCGAGAATCTTGTAGTTTCCGACATAATATACGTTTATTGTTATACCGTTCGAAAGAATATACAAACTTCACTTCTGGTTACACAATTTTCAAAAAAAAGTTGTCTAACTCTCACCATGATGAGTCATTAAATATAATTTCTAGCACTCCTGGAACGAAGGCTTGCATCGCATAGTATGGCGCTAACGATCCAGACTATTAACTAAATTAAATTTCCGAAAATATTTTGTGGGGCGATTCCAGCTGCTTCCAGTGGACGCCATTTTTTTCTTATTATCATATATTTAAAAAATTTTAAGAAATGTAGCATTCAAGGAGATATATAAATTTTGTACTGATAATGAAGTATTAAGTGATAAGTAACATAGTTTTCGAAGAGGTAGATCAATTCAATAGGAAACTAAGGCTTTCGTGGGGAATTATTTGGTAACTTAAGTAATAAGAAATGTTTTGATGTTTTTATAACTCTAAGTAAAGTATTCTGTCTGGTAGGTTACAGTTTAGGCCTGCAAAACCTAAATAAATATGATTTAGGCACGAAGATTGATGAATTGTTGAATTCATCTTTGCTAGATCACAAACAGCTTGTAGAAATTAATGATACCAAACTGGAAGTGCTTTATATATCCAGTTGTGTCCCTTAATAGTTCTGTATTGGGGCCACTTCTCTATGTTTTTTGCAAACGATCTGCCTCATATTGTCAACAAATTATTATTGTTAATTATAAATTAAACACTGCTTTTAGATGAATCAAATATTATCAAGTATTATAAATACTCTACATATGTTTCGGGTTATTAGGCCTTTATCAGTACTATTATATAGTGAATACTAAAGTTTCCGACGTGCTCATTTTAATTTATGCCTAAAAGTATTTATGTCTTAATCTATTTATGACCTAAGACATAAATTCTTTTAGGTATAAATTAGAATAAGCACGTCGGAAACTTTAGTATTCACTATGTAATACTCTTGATAAAGGCCTAAAAACCCGAAACATATGTAGAGTATTTATAATATATTGATTGATTCATCTAAAAGCAGTGTTTAATTTATAAATAACAATTTTTTCAAGATGTTTCACAGGGTACCTACCACAAGTTCAGTTCAGTGTATTAAATTATTATTTATGTTCGCTCATGTCAGCTTTAAATTCGTACATTCTCTTGCAAAATTTAGTTCATGGTACTTACACAATTAAACAAATATTTAAATACTTTAAGACTTATTCAACGGGAACATGAGTAAGGTAAAAGTCTAATAATGCCATATTTGTTGAATTGAAGACGGTTATTTTGACCTTCTATATTTCTGAAACCGCTCAATGTAAAATTTTCCTGTGATTAATATTTCATCATCATAACTAGTCACCTGACAAATAATTTCATTCTAAATTCAAGAGCACGAAGACGGGCACTTTTCTCGGTCGTTCTTTCACTGTGCTCCGTGCAATAGTTTCTACGGTAGAGCGCCAACGGACAGGCAACAGATCGATAGGGAGACCGATAAACAGACCGACCGACAGACAGACAGAAAAACAGACTAATGAATTTGAAAGATCTTCATTTTCGTAATATGCATAGTCTGAAACGTGAAAAATGGAAGAAATGTCGGAAGATGATTTTTCCTTTCAGTAAGTGCGGGAAGTGAAAACAGTGAAGACAGTTCAGTCAATCAAAATTATGAGAAATATGTCACCGTACCTTTACCAATTGAACCTTATTATCTAGTATAGATGTTGAACTCGGTGTAAAAATAAACAAATAACATAATCGAATGTATTTTTAACCTACCTCAACTCACCATGTCAGATATCTATTTTTAAGAAGATGTTAAGAAAACAACATAAAATAATTTTTTTTTGGAAGTTTTATATTTAGATTTTAGGACAATGTTGTGACAACATTCCGTGAGGCATTCTCCTGACAACTCTCGCCACACTTAATATTTTGAGAAACATTTTCAAGAAACCAAGAGGCAAGCGAGACCACAGAATCGTTTGTGTCGTGTATGTACTCTGTTACCTCAGTTACCTTATGAACCACCTATCGAAGAGCAACTTGACACAGTGTTTGAAATGTTAAAGAGTAAAATTCGGAAAACACTTTTCAGAGGTGAGTTAAAAACATTTAAAGACTTGTTGACGCGTTCGTGAGATGTGGAACGGTCGATACTAGAAATCGGAGACGAGTTTAAATATAACCCGGAGCGTAAGGAGGTTGCGATAAACTCTGAACTTAGTCACAAAGCTAAACCACGTTGCACATATTGCACAGACTTCGGTCATAATAAGGATGAATGTGAGAAATGAAAGAAAAAGGAGAGCTTTGGAAATGAATAGATCTGATGAGAGAGAGTTGTAACAAAACCGCAGCTAGCTTGTGATGGATGAGGTGCCCCTGGAACTATTAGATCTAAATGTTCTGCTGTTTTACAGACAAATTCTCTCAGTTTTTACCAGACAGCTCTTGATATCAACACTGGTAATCAGCCATTGCTCCCTATCACCATAGATGGTTTCAGTGGTGCAGGCTACGCAGACTCAGGTGCTTAGGCCAGCATTGCCGCTGCCAAGTATAACTTATTATTTAAATTGGGGGTTTAACCCTTTTAAAATATTAATGTTTAAGTTATATGAAAGTTAAATGAATCTGAAAATGTAAAGAAATAAATAAAACAAACAAAGTTAGAATAAGTAACTCTATTTAATTTAAAAGCATGAGATCACAGGGGTAGGCGAATCACAAAACATCCTTTGTTTAAAGCACAATAAAACAATATAGATTTATAAAACAAATATGCTGAAAGGCAATACTGACTTCCAGTAAACTGAAAATATGCAATATAGGTATAACATGAAATGCGTCTGGCCAGATCCAAGCGAAATAAATAAACTAATATAAACGTTACTAAACGATAAAATGGTACAGAAATCTTAATCTCAGTAATATAATTACATAGAAAACCCGACAAATACAATATCGAATCGATAGTTCGTTACCGAAATAACATGGATTTTCGGCACTAAACGGAGAAGTCTTACGACGCGCACTTGAAAAATAAAAAGTTTGCAACGATGTCGCGAAGAATGCACTAATTAAAGTTTGTCTTTGAAGAAAACCATTAATTTCCAACACAGGAAATAATGTTTTTAACTTTTTAATTCACGTTCCCAAACCAACAGGAAACGTAATACAAACGTTTTTAGACTCCGTTAATTATGGCGGCCATCACCAAAACAGGAACAAATGTAGTGAAAATGCTACTTACAGTTTGATTTTTCTGTTCTAGGCACTCACTACTTAATTTAACAAATTACAAAACATTCACACTATCAACTATCTATGATAGTAATAAATTTGCAAAGCTAGCAGGTTTTAATCACCATACTTCTCAAATTTGTAAAAACCCAACCAGTTGAATAATTCTTACAACCTCTTCGTTGGATATCTCTAGTCGAAGTCTTAACTGCGACCCTTCCCGAACGCTACTTTCTATATCTCCTCCAGGGAGCGCTCAGCATTGAACGGCTTTTAAAAATCAACCTTGCATCTTCGCGGGAAGATACCATGCCAGGGCTGGTTTAAGGTAACTTTTAAGATTAATTATCGATTTAAATAAGTATTTTAACCAAATTAATCTCCTTATTACGTGAAATAAAATGGACCCGTTACACAAGCTGTATAGTATTTACAAGATTTGGGTTATACATTTGAAAGCTCAGTCTCTACACTCTCATATGCAGATGGTGAAGGTCATAGTGTCAATATTGTCAGAACAGAGGTGAATATTTCCGTTGGTGATAGACAAGTACCAATTACACTTAACGTCCTGCCACATTTTTCTCAGAATAACACACTATGAGTGTGAAAGTGTAAGACCTCGTCTGTAAAATTTTAGTCATTTTAGTATTTTTAACTCATCATAACAATCTAATCACGTGCTATCTGTGACAAGTTTTTAAAACTATGACATTATGTTTTCAGTTTTTTTTTGCATTAATAATATATTAAGTAATTTTGAATAGATATTATTGTAATACGTTGAAATAATTGTCACATTTTTATGAACTTACCACATTTTTTGTATCTCCTGTAAAATTGGTCAAAGTTAACTTACAAGGCCCTGCACTTTCAGCTTCGAATACTAGGTTGTGAGTTGTTACGAAAAGCAAAAATTGTATTGAATATTTCTCAAGGAAATTAGTATTTTTGTGACGATCTAGAGAAACGCTTCGAGTTTGTTAACGAACCCAGTGATCCTCCGAACGTTCAGATATTGGAAGTCAACACCTTCACCTTACGGTCAGAAGCATTTAAACAATAATCAGATTGAAGAACAGTTGTTAACTGAGAATGCTGATTGACATCTTTGCACCAGGGGGTAGATGTAGAGGGTAGATTCTACGTCATTGATTGCTCATTATATTAATAATAATATAATAATAATAATGTTTATTTGAGATAAGAATATAAATATAAGACAACACTTACATCTAAATACAAATAAACATGAAAGGAAGTCACAAAAGGTTCAATTAAACCTTGAATTTGACTGTAACAGGGGGCATAAAAAAAGATTTACAAATTAATGCAATAATTAAAAAGGATTAATAAACATTTAAGATATCCTATTTGGAAAATAAAATAATAAGAATGCAGAGTATAGACAATCACACTCTGTTTCATATTTTAGGTACTGTTTAATTTTTCAATTTCTAACAATTTCATAGCATCTTTTTTTTTTCATTTACAGATATTAATACTACTAATCAACAGACGGACCCTGATAAAATTGCGGCAATTAAGGAGATACGTCCACCCCGATGTAAGAAACATGTACAGAGTTTTATGCAACCGTGCTCTTGGTGTAGGAAACTTGTGCCGAACTTTTCTGACCTTGCACAACCATTAACCGATTTAATTAAAAAGAATCGTGACTTTGACGAAAAGGAATTGTGATCTTTCGAGTCGCTCAAACAGACTTTAATCAGTCCCCCTTATTCAAGCTGATCCGACAATGCCGTACCTACTACGTGCTGGTGCTAGTGATTTTGCGCTAGGAGTTGTTTTATTGTGGGGGGGAGGGTAAATAGAATCTGTAAGTCGCCTCCTCAGTCCAGCTGAACGTAACTACAGTTGTATTGAGAGGGAAGCCTCGTTCGTAGTTTGGAGTAGCACTGAGAAATTTCGAACATATTTAGAAAGTGCAACAGTGACCACTGCTACTGATTATCAACCACTAGAGTGGTTATTCTCTATTAAATCGCCTTCAGGCCGGATTGCCAGATGGGCATGCAATGCGTATTCAAGGCCTCAACATGAAACTAATCTCTACACTAAGGAAGACGATTTCTGATAACGGAGTCCAATTTATCAGTGCTGTTATGGAAATGGTAACATATTCTTTTTGATTCTAGAAGAAGAAACGAGGTCGCCTGAAAAAGACTAATTTCTACCAGTCTTCAGCCAATTTTACTAGTTTGTCCTGTCCTCCTCCGGAGGACCGTGTGCGAAGTGTAGAGGGGGAGAGTATAAAGACGATGTCTGTGGACTAAGAGCCAGTGACATTTTTCAGTGATGATTTAGTTTGGTCCGGATTCCAGTCGTAAGGGGGTGGCAGAACGCCAACAATGTGTAAAAAAACTGCATGTTTTTATTATTTAGTTAAGGCTGATTTTATTTCCAGTACTCCTTTGATAGTCCACAAACATCGATCTAATATTGGCAGAACGATTGGCCGTCTTAAGAGGGTGGCAGAACACCCCCAACATGTCGTGAGAGTAATGAACTTTTTATTATTTAGTTAAGATTCATATTTTAGTATGTCGCTGTAGCAACTATTCCAAGTATATATGCAAACTGGCAGAACAAAATGGCGTAACTACCTGGCAGAGCCATTTAAATGTGCCGCATGCGCGCCGTGACTTCGCGCCTTCGGTCGCAGATTAATTTGTATCATGAATGCTTTAAATATTTAGACCCGAAAAAGTTGTAGTGTTGTTGGAAACTCAATTCTCTACAAAAAAGGTCTCTTGATATTTTTTCGTATATTGCTTAGTTTCTGCGATATAGTGAAACTAAAAAAATAAAACAAATATTTTTTGCATTCAAACGCAAATATCTTTTTAACTATGCTAGATACGAAAATATGACTAGAAGACTTTTTGTAAAAATTTTTATTTTGTAATTAGCTTTCTTAATAATTTTTCGTATCTCACTTCATTTCGGAGATAAAGTGAAAATAAATAATTTTCTTTTCGGATTTCGGAAAAATATAATCAGTATCGACTGAGAACCACAAATTATGATGTATATTATTGTAATTGTATTGTCATAATAACTGAAAAATGCGATTTCCAGAAAGGAATTACTAAAAAATTTTTAAAAAATTGTGATTATTAAAGTTCCCTGTTCCAGATAGATAAATAACATTGTGAATATATGTAGAATCATTTATATTATTTTGAATTATAGCAAAACTGTTCCGAGACAGGAAATACATAAAAAATAAATAAAACATATTTCAAGAAACATATATATTACTTCATGATGTTTATTAAATAATTTTTTTTATTATTTAATTCTCTATAAAAAAATGTAAGTATTAGAAATATTGTTTTAATTCACGTATCACGATTTATTAAATTTTTTTTTAGCATTGCAATAGGTAATTAATTTCGATGTTTCTTGAAATATGTTTTATTTATTTTATGTATTTCCTGTCTCGGAACATTTTTGATATAATCCAAAATAATATAAATGATTACACATATATTCACAATGTTATTTATCTATCTGGCACATGGAACTTTAATATTCACATTTTTTTTAAAATTTGTAATTCTTTTCTTGGCAATCGCATTTTTCAATTATTATGACAATACAATTACAATAATATACATCATAATTTGTGGTTCTCAGTCGATACTGATTATATTTTTCCGAAATCCGAAGAGAACATTCTTTATTTTCACTTTATGTCCGAAATGAAGTGAGATACGGAAAATGATTTAGAAGGCTTTTCTACAAAAAGTCTTCAAGTCATATTCTCGTATCTAGAATAGTTCAAAAGATATTTGCGTTTGAATGTAAAAAATATTTGAATTTTTTTTTATTTCCACTATATCGCAGAAACTAAGCAATGTACGAAAAAATGTCAAGAGATCTTCTTTTTTGTAGAGAATTCAATTTCCAATAAAAAACAACAGTACAACTTTTCGTGTCCCTTATAGTTGCAAAGTCATTCTCGAATGAAAAATAAATTTTGTAACTTTCAAGTCGCATTTCCATCGAATGAGTATTAAAATACCAGCTCCAAAGGTAAATGAAGGTCTGTCAATTTGCATACATACTTGGAATAGTTGCTAAAACAACATACTAGAAAATGAAGCTTAACTAAATAATAAAAAGTTCATTGCTCCCACGACATGCGGGGGGGTGTTCTGCCACCCTCTTAAGACTGGCCAATCGTTCTGCCAATATTAGATCGATGTTTTCTAGTTTCGGAGATAAACCGCTGTGATAATCAGGCGGACGGACCCGCGGACAGACGCGCAGTCGGGCAAGTGAGTCATCTAGTCATCTTATAAGGGCTACGCACTTTTCTTTTTTTAGTACGGAAAGCTAAAAATGGTCAATTCATAAGATATGTAAACTCTGGAAATACAACTCTATTTTTTATCATTCTGCGTCAAAATCACATAGTTCACAATTATTTAAAGAAGTGTAATGACATAAAGGGAACTATATTGTCCCGCTCTTCCTCTCTTTTAATTGGCGACATAATTTGGAAATGTTTATGTTGTAATAAAACGTACTCTTTATAGGATTTGGCAAACATATAACTTCTACTTGCTTATGTTACTGCAATATACTATACATTCATTATGTGAGAAATTTCAGAGAATTTAAATAACGTTTCACATTGCGAATTACTAATTTTCAAATATCTTATTTCTCCCGTCCAATAATGAATTGATACCAAGGGTTATTAAATCTAACTAACTTGGAAGCCATTATTTTCTACATAAAAAGTTTTAAAATTATGATTGTAAATGAATACCTACATTTATATTCATTATGAACGATGGGTAGAAAAGTTCTTAATGATCGGTTCATTATAAGTTTTTTAGAAATGAAGTAGATAGTCGGTATAATAACTTTTAATTGATATCAACTTACTTATTTTTTTGCTTTAACGAACTGTTTTTTAGGGTGTGATGCTAATGTCGAGTTATAAAAGTTCCTAAAAAGATTTATTTAAAAAGCAAGCACTTAGAGAATTATGTATCTAATTTTTGCTTACAACTGGTGACTAAGATTGAGTTAATTTTTATATCAAGTGTATGTATGTGGATTGTATGTGTGTATATATGTGTACTCAGTCTTCTTTCTATTCACATTAGTTCTAATACAGGGTGGTCGACAGACACTTGCGAACCATCTTATTAAAACTGTATTTTATTATAATTTAGAGCAATATGTCACCAAGGTTTTGAAATGTATAAGATGTCAAAACGGTGTGTCTCTCAGTTTCGAACGAACTTACGTAGGTCAGCTGATATTGTGCATGGAAGGTCCACAGTGACAAACCTCTGCTATCTAAAAATGTATCTCCCAATATGTAGATGCTAATCTTTTGGTTTGCGAACCGAATCGCGTTCTCGTAAATAAGTTAAGTAACGTGGGATTGTCGTTCCCATTCCTTACATTTTCTGACTATTATCTATGTAGGTGCAGTAGAATCTTGAATAATGTCCAAGTAACAGTTTAGTTGCCTTTTAGATTTACTTAGGTTTTATCAGTGTTTTATAGGGGCCGCCTCATGAACCACTGGTTTATTCCAGATTTAGTAAATGCCAAATACACTTAAAGATAGTTTTGTCCTAAAGAAAGTTTTAAAAAGGGTTTCAAGAACTTACATTAAAAGTAAATTATCTTTTAGTCCTTGTTGGCTTATTATTGACTCATCAAGGTATTTGTCAAGTCGTCAATAAAACTTTGTAGCTGTTAAGTTCAAGTTACGAGGATCAAGTTTTATAAAGATTAGACAAATGTTGTGGTTCTATCATTGCTTTGTGAAATTAATTTGAGGTGGTTGTTAATGCTGGACTAAATCTAATATGCTTAGAAATCATTAAGTTTTAGATCGAACTTTCATAAAACCAATAACTTGCTAGAATTTTAGTGAAGCAAACAAACATCTGTGATAAATCAGTTTTAACCATAAAAGGGTTTGGTTTACCTTTGCCCAGAATGTTAAAAAACAGGTCGCTTTAAAACTGTGATAAGATATATGCATATTCGTCGGTATTTTGTTTGTGTGTAACGGGCCTGTGGGTGAGTTTATAATAATGGGAGGTTGTAGTGAAAATAACTTTCTCGGAAAACTGACTTTTTAGGTTATATTATACGACCACCAAATATTCCGTAGGTTTTAAAGTGGTTGTGTTATATGTTCAAATGGTTTCAAACTGGCTTAAGGATAAGCCTACAAGTTTTAAAAAATATGTTAAGACCAATGAAGCTTAAAATACACTTTTACAATAATAAAGCGACATATTTAAAGAGCAATTGGTTATGTAATAGGTATTTTAAGACAAAACATGTTTGAAGTAGAATTATTCACAGCTTATAGTGTTAATACATACAGCCGCCATTTTGTTTCCAGCCGTCGAGGAATATAACGGTCAGTCATATTGGAAATGTCCCAGATTGAACAAAAACATTTTTTAAAATTCTAAGCCTATTTCAATAAAAAAAATGTTTGAATTTTTTTTACGATTACTTGTTACACCACAGTTGTCATTAATGATTAGGGGCTACCGATATTTTATTTTAAGAGACATCCGGTATATACAGTTTCTCAAGCCACGCCTTCCTTCGTTATTCATCTCGACACCAGTTTCAAAACATAGCTCATGACTTGGAACCACCAGTCAATGTTGTTATTCTATCTGACAACAGATGGCGAGACTAGTAACGATTAATTATTTTCAAAAATTCTAATAAGTGAATAATTCTCCTTTTTAAATAAAAAACTAATTGAAAATTATTATTCGGCATTTATTTAAATTTTATTAAACAGTTCTTCCATATTCCTAGTTTTACATAAATCCAAATGTAGATAAAAATATCGTTTTCGTTTACAAATTTAAAGGTTGGAAATGCAAGGTTCCACTACCAGAAAAATATTAAATTATATATAATAAGTCTGACAGGAAACACTTAGCACAGAATATGAGGAATCGCTCTCTTTTGTTCCAAAAATTTGTACTATTAACTTGTTTTGGTGAATGTAGTCCTAAAACCGCGTTGGGCCGAATCGATATTGATTATCGGATTAAGACTGCAATTTCACACGTTTGATTTTTTGCTTTGTAATATCTTTTCGATTTTGAATCGGATTATAGATTATAGAAGATTACAGAAGTTATCAACGTCCAAAAAAATCTGGGTAAATTATAATTTTCTTTCAACTCAAACACATGCTAGAGGTTAGCCTTTATACTAATGATTTTGTATTTTATCGTAGACGTTTTGGTTTAGGTTCTGATACAGTTTTGGTCGGAGTTTATTTTTGGTAAAGACAGTTTTGGTACATTTTGGCCGACAGATTTAATTGTCACGTGATCAAACCTTCATGTAATATAATTTGGGATACTTGGAAATTTATTAGGCTTGGATTGGATTGGCATTGGATGTGAAATTTCTTAACAAGAGAAACATTTTACTCTATGGATTGAATTTCGTTACTTGTTATCAAATTTATACGGAGATATACCTATTTCTGGAGGTTCTACGTAGCTTCGCAAGGTACTCTAGGAGTCTTCAGTACCTGACATCTGTAGGTACCATTTCCCCCGAACGACTGGTCACGTGACCTCTACCTCTTCGAGAGAGAGTCAAAAAACATAGAGGCGCTTAAATATTGCCAAGAAATTCTGAAACAATTTAGGTAAATTTTTTGGGCAGAAACAAGCAAGTTTTGTCTTTTGGACATTTTCTCCAAAGTACTTCCTTCTCCCGATTAGTTTAGGGCAAATGAAGCGTTTTAGAGAAAAACTTTAAGAGCCAAAAGTTGCCTAAATTTGCCCAGAGAACATATGTGTCAGATTATTTAGCTGAAAATAATTTCAGAAAAGATTTTCCCTAGATTAGTTTTTTCCCTAGATTTTTTTCTTCAAAAATCCCAAAAAATTCAGATGTATTCATTTCACAAAAATAAACAACTTTTGCCCGTTGGACTTTTTCTCTAAAACGATTCCTTCTCCCAAAAAAAATGAAGTTCTACAATAGATCTATTTTCATCGGCCTGACGGTCTCCGAGATACGGGCCAACACAATATGGCGATGACCCATGAGAAACGCCGGAATACTTGACCGAAATTACTCTTTGGCTAAAAAAAATCTGGAAAAACGTCAGGCGTGTTCTTTGTACAAAAATAAGCACTCTTTTTTACTGGAAATGAAGCAATTTGAAAAAAAAGCAACGTTTAAGGGGCAAATGTTGTTTATTTCTATCTAAAGGATACGCCTGAATTTTTTGGAAATTTTCTGAAGAAGGAATCTAGGGAAAAAAAATAAAAATCTAAAATAAATCACTTTGGAGAAAATATCCAAGAGAGAAAAGTTGCTTGCTCTTGCCCCAAAAATGTACCTAAATTTTTCCAGATTTATCTGGCAATATTTAAGCGGCCTTATGTTCTTTGACTTTCTCTCGAAGAGGTAGAGGTCACGTGACCAGCCGTTGGAAGGTAAATGATACCTACAGATGCCTACAATATCTCCACCAAGCGGCACCAACTGCGATACACTTTTGTCGATGGGATCCCGTACTAGGGGTACCATATACCTATTAACTATACTGGTAACACTATAAGCCACTATGGACGGAATTGCGGCTAGAGAAGGAGATAGTTTTCTATCTCTGCGGGGAACTTGGGACCCAATGCACACCCTTTGACGACACGATCTGGTGAAGGAGTAAGGACACGCGCTCTTGTAATAGGCCAGTGGCCATGTGGTCAATTTCTCCGATAAGATTGTGACCACTTACCTTCTATTTTCAGGTGAACTGTCACAATCTCATGTCACTAAGGCATGCGCACCATACAAAGAGTTCTCTTAAAGGATAGAAAAACAGGCTTTCCTTGGCGTCAAGTTACGAACGAAACTCATAGTATATCGTTAATATGTATACAGATAGACAGGTACCTACTCGTATCTAAACGTAAACAAACAATATACACTTGGTGGCCAGTGTCAAGCGAGTTCATTGTCAGCCGTAGCAAGAATTGATCGCGGTCGATATAATATCATTGAATCAGTGTAGAAGGATATATTTGTTCTTTTATTAAATATTAAACATAATCACAAAAACATGAATAAATACAATCGAAGCATTTATAAGAATACACTGATTATTACAGCAAATTGCGTGTGATGAAATTTAATTTAAAACTCCCCTAATGAAAACACCATGTAGTAAGTTAAAATTAAAAAACGTTTCCTCGCGTAAAAATAAGTAAGTAAAAGTACACCGTTACTGTGTGCTTTGTTAAATCAAATAGGGATCTTTTCATTCACCGCTCACCGTTCCTGCAAATCCACTGGTACCTTTCATTTCTTATATGTATTCAAATATGGCCACAATGGCTGGTTCTTATTAAAATATGGCAACAAAAGGCGCTGTACAATGGGGTAATCCCCGGCAGACACCTGTCACGGCGCTGTCAGCTTCCGGCGGCTGACGTTTCCGTTTTTAATCTAGCAGATATTGTTTACCATCAAGTTAGCTGTTGCGCTGCCCCCGGGTGGCACGCGCGTCGCAAAGACGTGATCTATCTAACTACGTGTGCGTCGAAGCGATACGAGCGATTTTCAGGGGTAAATTTCGAGCAAATTGTTTGATTTATTACTGTTTTACTCATACAGTTCTTTCTTTCAGGAGACACCGGGAGAGGACAAGTTGAATTTATTTGTGAAATATGTACAAAAACTTTATTATATTCTTGATAGAACTAAAAGTGTAAACCCCGCATGTTGTTTTATCCAATAAATAGTACAGAAAAAATAGGTCTTAATTACATACAAATACATGGATGCCTAAAATGCAGCCGTATAGGTAATATATACTTTATGAAAATAAATTGTTTAAGGTGGCCATTCCCTAAAAAGAGACATCCGATAGGGAAACATTTATTATTTTTGGCCATAACTTTTTTTTTTTAGTACGTATATTTATGAAACCTATAAGAGTACCTAAGTAGAACCATAACAAGACTGCTACTATGAACTTTCACTCAATAATTTCAGTGGTTTGCAAAATAGCTAGACTTAAATTTAAGAATTGTGTCAATCTTGCTACTTCGTAATTTTAAATCTAGCTATTTTGCAAACTGCGATTCTTAATGCTTGAAAGGTATACTTTAAGATGCTTTAAGGGGATTTAACTAAAAATTAAATTAACTCTATTTTAGGAGACTAAGAGAAACATTTTTCATTGCCTCAAAATATATGAAACTAGGGGTAACATAAACGTTAGTAACTTTTACAAAAAAAAATATATTTAGCACACCTATCCATCGCATCTTTTTATACATTACTTCAAAAGTGATATGTGAAAGTTCAAGGTTTTTATCTTAAAAATTGTAGAAATTATAGACTTCATATATGTACTATTCCTACATACATTCAATTTTATATTAGAAAATATGATAATCCAATAGTTACACGTTTCTTCTTTCATTTAAACTTAGTTGGGCTCAATTTCATTAATTAGCTCAAAAGTTGTAACAAATTTAGTGTAGCGCGTTCCAGATCGCGCACGCTTCGCGCGCCGTACGTACGTGTCCCTGCGTTCCATTTTCGTGCCTTAAACAAAAAGATCTGTAGCCTACATTTTTGATTGTACAAAAAAACTTCATATACGTTTTTGATGTGAAATTTCCTGTACTTTCGATTGACCTAAGCAGTTTTTCTTCGATAAAATTAAATATTAAAAGTTATTCGCGAAAAACCATAATATTACAACTATTTTGTTTAATAACTATTACAGCGGCACTTTTTAGGAAGAAGACTTTCTATCATACATTATTGATACAATTTAGAATTTGTATCATTTTTGTAAAAAGCGTTTGTTTATTATACACTTTTTTGAAAATTAATTTGTACAGCTTAGGGTTGTCGTAGAGTAACATGTTTGGGCTTATTTTCTTCCTCAAGAGTTGTACTTTTGACAGCAGCAACAACAACATTGACATCAACAATAGTAATACAAGTAACAACAATTGTTGCTAAGACACGCGCAGAAGAAAGTAAAGTTAAAAAAGATCTGTAGGTTTTATTTAGAAAATGTTGTAGGTATATATATAAGTTTTCCATTTTTGTAACTCTGCCCTAAAGGCAATAATTTTGAATGTAAACATTTATCACGCAATACTTACGATTATCCAAAAAACTGTAGTACCTGTATTTAATATTAACTTTGTAGGTATAATAAGCTCAAATAATATAATCAGTTTTGTGCTGTAACTACCTATTTTGAAACCTATGAACTAATACAAATATTTAATATATCGAACATCAGTGGTTATTTTTTTATTCAAAACTAATTATATCAAAACTGAACATGCGTTACATTGAATTATAAAATGCTTTACTTTCCATTTATTCATGCAAATATAAAATAACAAATGTTGATTTGCAAAATAAATTTAATTGACTTATACTTTCTGACAATGTTCATTTTGATTTTTGATCCAATACAACAAATTTTATTAATTAATTTACGGGTAGTTGAATAGTTACATTCATTATTTAATAAATTTATGCATCGCATTTGTGAAATGAAATAAAACGAAAGTTATATCAATTATGTACTAATTGTTCTATATGCGCCCGCTGCCGCTGGTGGAATTTCAAATTTCCATTTTTGACTTTTACGTTATGATTAGTTATTAAATTATGAATAATTTTCAATCACACTTATATTCGCGAGGGAAAAGTCATCGTTGATCATCGTATAGAGAGGTGTTATAAAATATTCACTAGTTTTCAACAAATGTTCATGTATTTTTTTAGCGTTGATAAAAGGTTCTCTTGTGTATTGTTTTGCACTTATTTAAATTAATTAGAAATTATACTGTGTCTAAATACAGTGTGAAACTAAAGAAACGCACAAAATTCATATCTTTGGTATGTCATTTAAAAAAAAAATCCTCGAAAAGGTCGAGTTTAGTATTGCAAATGCTACATTTTGCCACTATACCAAATTTTATGACGTCATTGGTTTTTGAGTTATGACGCAATCATAAATTTTTTTTAATGGTAACAGACATTTTTGTTTACTCTTTTTGGTGGTATATTCCTTTAGCTTTCTGGTGATATAAAACAATGATATTACCTGAGCCATTCTTTTGAAAAAATTACATTTTATGTACAAATAGCTTACCTTTCGCAAATTCACGAGTAATGTTCCACTTCCTTATGGACTGATAAATCTCGTTGCCTACATTTTTGTTTTAACTAACATGAAAACATTTGAGATAAAAACAAAACAAAGAAAATAATAAAAAAACAATCGCCTTAACAACAGAGAGATGCAGGCCTTTTTGTATAAAGTATAGATAACTTATTTATTCCTGGCACGTGTGGAACCTCAGTTTTGTGACACTTCTGAGACAGTGTAAAACTAATGAATGCAATACCACGTTTAAGTGAAAGAGAACGCGTAGAACTTTTGATGATGGTTGGATATGGTGATAGGCTGAGAACTCATCAGGAAGCATGTGATGTTTTTAATACCAAGTGTCCCGAAAAGCAAATTTCTAGATCCACTATAAGTAGATTGGTGGCTAGATGCGATGAATCTGGCAGTGTAGTTGACCACCCTCGAATTGGTCGCCCTAGCACAAGCAACGAAACCAAATTAAATATTCTTCTAGAAAGTGAGGAAAACCACCATCTTTCGACAAGGCAGTGGGCTTTAAATCATAACGTGAGTCATACTTATGCTGTACGTTTATTGAAAAAAGAGAAATGCCATCCATACAAAGTGCAATTAATCCACGAATTGAATGAGGACGATCCAGATCGGCGCTTAAAATTTTGTGAACAGTTGATGACCTTGTGCGATGAAAACCCAAATTTTTTAAAAGAACATTGTTTTTTCTGATGAAGCTACATTTTCTTTAAAGGGGACTGTACATCGGCATAACTGTAGGTTTTGGTCACCCGAAAATCCTCATTGGACTCAAGAAGCCCATACAGAGCGACGAGGCAAAGTAAACGTGTGGGCAGGTATGATTGGTGATCGTTTATTGGAACCTTTTTTCTTCGAAGAAAATTTTACGGCCGCAAGACATTTACAGTTTTGAGTTATTACCAGTCTTAGCGGTTATGTTTCCGAACAATGAAGATGAAAATATTCCTGCTGAAAACGTCTGGTTTCAGCAAGACAGGGCCCCACCTCATTTTGGGATAGCAGTGCGTCAGTTTTTAGATGACACTTTTACTGGAAGGTGGATAGGTAGTCGGGGTCCGACTGAGTAGCCCTCGCGTTCACCGGATTTAAGCCCTTTAGGCTCTTTTCTTTAAGGTTACTTAAAGTCAAGGGTATATCTTAACAGAACGGATACCATAGAAAAATTGAAAGGCAGAATTGGCTTGCAAATGAGACGAATTGCCCATGAGATGATTCAGAACAGCGTGCAAAGTGCCTATGCCCGTCTTGGTCAATATCAAATGGTTGGAGGGTCGCAATTTGAGCAATGGAGATGATTTTCTTCTCACAATTACTTATGTAAGGTATCGATAAAAAAAAAATTCTTTTTCCAAAAGAATGGCTAAGGTAATATCAATTTTTTTCATATCACCAGAAAGCTGAAGGAATATACCACCAAAAACACTAAACAAAAATGTATGTTTCCGTTAAAAAAATTATGATGACGTCATAACTTTTTTGACGTCATAAATTTTGGTATAGTGACAAAACGTAGCATTTACAAAAGTAAAATCGACCTATTCGAGGATTTTTTGACAAATGACACATGCCAAAAAGATGAATTTTGTGCGTTTCTTTAGGTTGACACTGTGGATATAATGTGTATCGACTATCATCGATCTGCTACTTGTTACTGTCCCACTGTCACCAACACCACCACCACAGCATCCACGTGGCTATCCCTGGGTAGCGCTAAGTGTAGATGTGTTTAGAACATAGATTTAAGTACAAAATACGGATTGAACCCTAATAAGACGAATTCAACGAATTCAATCGTACGGAGCTCTGTAAGTGTGAGGTAAGCGGAGTGAGTGATACTTGTGATGGGTAAATAGATGTATTCTGAGCCCCGAAAAGGCTTCGGGAGTGTACTTAAGGTGATAGATAAGGTACGATCTAACATAGAAGCGGAAAAATATGAAAATGGGTAGGAGGGGGAAAATGACTTAAAGAGGGTGGAATATCTGTTTGGGTTGGAATCTTTTTAAAACATTATATTTATGTTCACAATGGGGTGTTTGCATGGTGTTGAGATAAATGCATATATCAAAAGATCATGAAAAATAAGGTGACCCATATTTATTTATTTATTTATTTATTTTTTTAATAAATCAGTATTTTGTGCATAATTAACCTAAACCTAAAAATAGTGGGAGTATCATAACGTACGAAAATTTATTGAATTTGCGCTATTTGTTATTAAATACAACATGTATATTTTTAAATAATAATTTGGCCGTCGTCTTCTTCTTATATTACCCAGATATATTACCAAACGCCAAAGGTCATAATTCATAAATATAGAACGGCGATTTGTGAATGTTGTGATTGATTGTTTATTTGTATATATTTATCGATCTAACTCTAGTTTATCCTCGAGATATTTGAAGAATAAAGCAAATAAATTTGTTTCATATAATTTTCCGTAAATATATTCAGATCTTAACATGTTGCCTTTTTAGGTTATAAATATGAGTTCTTTTAAGAACTGCATTGTACCAGCTCCTTTTTGCATGAACACATCAGGGAATTCAGCACACAAAATATTTTTAATAAGTGTCCCTAGAGATCTTTAACGCAGAACCGATTGGTTTACTGCTGTAACAAATAATACAGACATTAATTTGGAGTGGTCAGAAGCAGCATAGTATTACACATTAGTAGAGAGTTTAGAGCCCGCTACGATGCATTTTAAAGAAGGAGGGGTTCACTAAAGGGTATACAAAAACGAAAAACGGATTCCTGTGTAAAATTTTCTGCTGGATTCGAATTTCGAGGTCATCAATTAATTCGGAATTGTGAAATTGGAAAAAAACTTATTTTTGTCAAAACTCGGAAAAGCACATAAAATGTGTATTTTCTTATTTCTCTTTCAGTATCTCGACCCTTGTGAGAGACATTGATCTCAAATTTTATGAATATATTCCTCCGATATTGTTCTTGATTGATGTATGAAGCAAAATTGTTTTATCGTGATATCTTTTTTTATAAAAAATATATAAAATGTTACATGTTATGCAAAAATACGAAAACGCATTGTAAAATATAGTAAGCGAGTAACTTTTTTATTATTAAAGATAGAACGATACTATAAAAAGTGAAGACAAAAAGTGAAGTTTAAAGGTCAAAGAAGTTTTTGGAAACTATATTTCTTTTTGTTGCTGTTTAGTTAGTCCCAAATGAATTGTTAAAATTCGGTGCGCCTGCAACGCGAAGTTTCGCTTTTGATATTAGTGACTCAACTATTTGCCTGCTCGAGAGAGACTACACTGCATTGGGTACGGAATGTGGTTTTTCAAAGAACTAATTTATCGAAAAGGAACACATTATTTTGTTTCATTTCAATTACTAATTATGAAACACACATTAAAAATAATAAATTCAAATATTTCATTTAGATTCGATATATTTGTACACAAACACAAGAATTAAAGAATTATAAGAATGAATACGTGATTCTTTTACGCCTCTCATTTCATGAGCACAAAATCCATGTTATTGAAGTAAAAGCCATGGATATCCATTGAAACTAATGGCAAGTTGTAAGAATATGCTTCTTCATAGCCACTTTCCATTTTTTTTAACTATTATATTAGCAGAAATAAAAACACAAAACTGAACGATAAATCTCAAACTCTACTTGTTTACTATTGCGAAAAAATTTGATCCCCCGGATGATTCGAAACTATTTTTGCCTCTTGCAGTTTTTATCCAAACTTCTTATTTTTCGAGTAAAAAAATCGCAAAATTCTAAAATTTTTATTTTTCCTCGCCGGATATCTAAAAAAAGTGACACTTTCAGAAAAAGAATTTCGAACAATAGTAAGTAGCCTATTTTTACTCAGACAATCCGAATATGCAATAAAATTCAAGGCAAAATATTGAATCAATTAATTTGTGCATGAACAAAGGCGAAGAAGGTATTTTTAATACTTTTAGGTTAACTTTTCTCGAAATCCTGACGTCATGGCGCAAAACGGACTACGTGTTAAGCACATCAAAAACCTTCAGGGTACGGTAATGGAGTCCCATTGGTCGGACATTTCTTTTTGTAAACCTGTGTAATAAGTGGTGTGCTTTCTAGAATAGCCGCTTTCGAACAGTTTTGTCTTGTGTTGCTAAAGGAAGCTTTGAAAAAGTCTAATTTTTCAAAATGTTATTGAAATATCTCCAGTCACTCAGAAAAGCTCAACAATTATTTTTTTTACTCATAGCCTTACCCGCGCAATGATATAGTTATTAATAGGGCTTACTACAGGGAGATCGAGAAAGATTGAATGCGCCTCTCCCTAAAGATTTTTTGTGTGCCACTCCATACTACTTTGCGGTACTTTCAATATTTGCACGTTGGCGACAGTGACTTATTGATTTATATATGTCGTGTGCGCGCGACGTCGCAAATTCTGACAATCGTCAGTTTAGGGAAAACAAACCGAAATTCCTAAAGTGTTAAATAGCAACTAACCAAACTTTTCATTGAATTACTAATTTTGTGGACATGATATTATACAATCTGCCAGGTTTTGTCTGTATTATTAATTGTGGAAGTGTAGCAATACGAAATGACGCCAGTTTTTATTAAATATCATTGACTTTTCAACTAGGAAAAGTTGAAGTTGGAACACGTCAATTGATTGCAAGCAGTAAAAAGAAATTATTTTACCGGAGTATTCCAAGCATTTTGTCAATGGTAAATTGTTATATGTTAAAGTAAGAATTTAATTTTTAACGTGGGTTTATATTGTAGGCCACGCTGATGTGTTACAAAACTAGAATCAAGTTAGATTTCCTGTATTAACATAAGATGCAACTTAAAATCCAGCTATGAAACTGAAAGGGCTTGTGATAAAATAAGTAGTGTTATTGCGATCTATAAACAATTTGGTATAGAAATTAACAGTTTATATTTGTTTGACTGATATTTTCTGTATCAAAACTTGAGTGAAAAAGAGGCTCGTGTCGAAAGAGAAAAATGTTACAGAGACAACCGTTTTAAATATTGTGCAATTCAAGATGAACTTCAGAGAAAATCTACAGATTATACAAAATCTGATAAAGTTTATAGTTTAAGAATGAAAGTTCAGTGTCATCGATGATCTGGGGACTAAATGTATTGTTGTAAGTATATATTGCGGTTGTTTAAAAACTACTATGTTGGATTGTTTAATATTTGAAAACTGACTCTGAACACAAACTGTAACCCATTTTCAGTTTTCTAATGTTAAACAAGAGAATTGAGTAGTTTTTAAACACCACACGATATATTTTAAAACAATACACATTCACTAAAATTTTAATTACTTAAATATAAATGCCATTTAAGTTATATTACAAATGTTAAATTTGGTGATAATAAATAATTGTATATTTACTTAGTAGATATATTTTGTTTTATTCTTATTATTTACAGGCATGTACTTATGTACTTGTTCAACGTAGTCGGCATTCAACCTACCTAACGATAGTAGTAACTGATAAATAAAACAATAAAAGGAAAGGAGAATATTTAATAACACACATAAATTAGACTGTAGTAACATTAATACATGATAAAAAAAGTTCTTACAGAAATTACAATGTTTTGCACAGCTCAGAGCATAAATATACCATAGACGAAGGGTCAACCGCTAGATAAATTGTGTTTACCTTACTATAATCTTAAGTCCTTTACTTAGTTTGTTTCTTTTATGAGTACCTATTTCACAAAATCTACACATTGTATTGCATAACGGTCAACTGCTTAGCCATAGCTATTACTGCTAAAACCTAAAAGGAATGACATCTCATCACTTCACAATGCAGCATAATCACAATGAGTACTAAGAAATCATCTGGAATCGCAATATATCCAAGAAATGAGGCTTTTGTTAACAACGCTGAAAGTCCGTACACTGAAAAATGGATCTTGTTAGTTATTATTCATAAGACAACATACAATTATGCAAGTGCATGGCAAAAATTATTTATAATTTATAGCTAATCCTTACCTCTGCGATAGCTGCTGTCCTGCAAATTTCTTGGAGAGAACTTGTTTCACCCAACCACTAATAAACTTGTTGTAAACTTCGACTTTTGAATGCCTTGTATGCATTCTTTTAACTGTGCACTCCTTTCAAAAATTCTGTAATTACAATATATGTGTATGTAATATACGGAAATACATCGGCATCTGTACTAAAGTCATCTTTATTTAATGTAGGTTTTTAAATTGATAGCACTAACTTTTTTCCATACACCTAACCTATACAAGACGTTCAGTCAGCTGATCACAAAACACAAAGGGGCGGCCATTTGTATTTCTTCAGTATTTCCTAAACTAGTGACATTCGCTGATTACTTTTTATTTATATACTTGTCTGACATGCCATATGTACTCTATGTATCTTATGTGGTTAATAAATGGGCTTGTTCCATGATATTCTTTTTATATGGTTTTTACTTTTTCATACAGTACTCGATATTCTCATTATACACTAAAAATTTCGTATTATTAACTTTTTTCGTTCTCGAGATATAAGGAGTTGAAATTAGTAATCGTTGCAAAAACCGAGCGCTCATTTGTGACGTCACTATACGCAAGTGACGTAAAAAAATGGCTTTCTGGGACCTTGCAAATTTAACGTGAAAAGTCGAAAAACATGGAATTTTTAAACGCTGGTAACTAAATAAATACGTCGAGTAGAAGTTCGTTCTATGTGTCTACGGAAAGGAGAAGGTCGGCGATGAATTCTAATCGTAAATTGCAGGGTCGAAATCGAAAATTCGTTCCGGCAGGAGCGAGAGAAAATTGTAATTTTTTGACATTTCACCAAGTTGTACTCCCCTACTGTCAAGTAGTGAGCAAAACAAACAATACTTCAAAAACACTTATAATTATAACCAATAAGGAGCATCAAGCCTATTGAGATCACCGAGTCTATGCGTATAGTGACGTAGCGCCTGGCCACGCCCCATTTTCGCGAGATGTAAATTTGTAATAGTTTTTAAGATATTAAACGTGCGAATAAGATTCTGATTTTTTGCAGATCCATTAATTTATACTTGCACTTTCGATTTATGAAATAAAAAAAAATGCCGAACAAGCCCATTATTACTATTATTATTATTATTATTAGAAATTAGCTTTAATAATAATACGTAAAACAGAAATCAATTTTGATAATTTTAGTGACTTTTCTGTGTCAGTGTCAGTTCACTCTTTCTCGATCGCACTGCATAAGAGCAATTAACCCATGCTTATACCGCCCCACCCTCCTATTTAACTTCGATGTATTTCTAACAATAAATTCGTGAAAACATTCTCCGCAATGTTTCTTATTACATTTACTCTTATATAAGCCAAAATAAATGTAGCAATATTTTTGTAATATTTTTATACTTTAGCGACGCAAGATTTATATATATGGAGAACCTCCACACTTGAGCTGCTTCTTATTAATTTTTACTACTTTTATGACATTACTCTAGTATTCATTGCACTCTCCAGTCTTATGCTTCGCTTATAAAGCTTAATAGACAGTGTCTATAAAATTCTTTATGGACCCTATTTGCTGTATGAAAGCTTCGCCTCAGTGTAATGTTTTTCTTAGAACAAAAAACATCAATATTTAGAAGTACAAACGTACGTGGTATACTCACCGAGAAAAATAAAAAGTACAGAAAGGTAGAACTTCATTGTTCATATAAACGCAGGTTAATTTTAATAGGCCAATAAGCACTAAATGTACTGGATATTAAACATTAAAGTTGGTACAAAATACGTAAAAAATATATGGAGACATAAAGACTCAAACATAAGTAGTAGGTATATAATAAATGCAATAAACAACCTTATCATTACATTGAGCAATGTACAAGTTTTTAATGCTAAGTGAGAAAATTAGGTTAGCACCCAAGTAACAATTTAAATTTTATCTCCAAAACCTCTTGAAGTCTATTTAATAAAACTTCAAATACTATATATCCTTGACAAGCGCTATTAAACCTTTATAAAGCTTGTATTAAGCCAAGAGAGACCATTCTTAAAAGAGTTTTGAGGACCTTTTTTAAAAGTCGTTTTAAAACCAATTGGTTTTATTCTAAACAGCCTTTATAAAGTTCTGAAAACCTTGATAAAACTATCCATAAAACCAACAATATATCCTAAAAGCATACTTTTAACCTTAAAGACTATCTACAAATCGTTGTTTAAACTATGATAAAACCACTTCGGAAAGACATTATAAAACTAAAATGCTTTAGAACTGCACTTAAAAAAACCGCTGCCTAAGGAATCACTACTTCCACATCCAGATTTTACATCAAAGTCACTTTAAAGAAAACGTCTTGACTAGATTTACACTCTAGTATGTGAAAATTATTGGTCAAAGAATTTTAATGATATTTGGAGCAGATGTCATAGAAAAGTTTGAGGCGTTGGTTTCTACCAAATACGTTAAAAATTAAGTTTTTAGTTTACCCTACTTATTTTCCCCTATTCACAACCTACCACGACCCACCCCTTCAATGGAATCATCTCAATCAGATGTTATTACAATACATCCGTGTACTATCAAGTAAATATCTCAACTTTATGTTATCAAACCTATTAAAAATGAAGCCGAGATGGTGGTGTTTGAATAGTATTAGAAAGCAATCTGGGGCCTTCGTTTCTAGTATATACACCAAATACCATATCTATGTACTCTTACCAGCATGTTTTACTTATTTTCCCCTATTTACTCCTAGACTTGGGCCACCCTAAATAGAATAAGAACAGGCCATGGTAACTGCACTGATTTCCACCATAAATGGAATAGAACCCCGTCTGCCGAATGTGATTGCGGAGCGATTAAACAAATCATCCAACACATTATCACCGAGTGCCCACTTAGAAAGTACAAAGGAAGCATGAGCGACTTCACCTGTGTGATGCCAGCGTCGATCGAATACATAAATAAACTGGACATTAAACTTTAAATAACTATGTTGTGTATACATATGCCATATGCTAAATAAATAAATAATACTCCTATTCAACCCTCAACCCTTCAACGGAATCATCTTAAAATATAATCTAGTTCCAGTTGTCGTTATACGTGTCCCAAATTTCAAGTGAATATCTCGATTTCATTTTATCAACCCCTTTAATAATGGATTAAAGGTGGTGGGGGTTGAAAAATATTACAAAAAAATATGAGGCCTTGGGTTCTAGGACATACGCCGAATTTCAAGTTTCTGTACATTTACCAACTTATTTTTCCCTATTTACCACCAATTACCCCCACTCGTTCAACGCAATCATGTCAAAATATAATCTAATTATAATACATACGTGTACCAAATTTCAAATGAATATCTCAATTTTATTTTAGCAACCCCTTTAACAATGAAGAAGGGGTGGTGGGGGGGTTGAAAACCATTATAAAAAAATCTGAGGCCTTGGCCTGTAGTACATACATCAAATTTTAAGTTTCTGTACCAGCTTGCTTTACATATTTCCCCATATTTACCCCTATTTACCCCCAAACCCTTCACCGGATATCTTCAAAAAACAATCCAGTTCCAGATCTCATTATAATATATACGTGTACAAAATTTCAAGTCAATATCTTAAACCGTTCCGGAGAAAGCGTGCGGACAAAGACAGTTACAGACAGACCGACAGACCGACAGACCGACAGACCGACAGACAGAAAATTTTTTTCGCTCAAATTTAAAATCTCGACGTTTCATGACATTCTAAACCGATTTCAAGAAAAAAAAATTTTGAAATTTTTTTTACGATTACTATACTTCCAATCCACTACGTGGATGTGGAAGTAATTATATTTGCTTTGTTAATATGGTTATTGTGAATAAAAAGGTTTTATGCTCGCCATCATATTAAAACTAGGTTGGCAATGTTGGCAAATTAATCAGATGTTGGTAATGGATATTATAATAAGCATTTGTTGTTGTTCAGCTGTTTAGCTGGTCCCTCTATACAGGTTAAAAATATCAAGTTCAGTATAGGTACTCACCATGAGTGAAAATTTAGCTGCGTATTAAATTATACTCATGATATCACAACTAATAGGTTGAGAAATACGGAAGCCCTTCAAAAATATTGAAGATTTTGGAAATTTTAAAAAGTGTTTTAAAATTCATTTTTTTTAAATGTTTAGTTTTTGTTGATATCAGTTTAAATCACACGTTAATAATAATCATCATGATTTTAGTCGTTATTACTCATAAGTTGTTGCAAAAATTGCAACTAAGTAATTGTTCACTTGAGTAATTTCAACATGGCAGTTTTTGTTTACAAAGATGTCTATGTAGAAATATGACGATTTTTAATTAAAACTTGATGGTTGCCAGCAATACTACAAAAGATTATTTAATCCTAAGATTGTCACAATCCTTTCGTACAAAGAACATTTGCTACTAATTACAGTCAATTTAAGTCCTCTTACATTTATGTGAGTCTATTTGGTATTGTCTAATACCAGTTGATCTTGTCTAACACCATTTAACCTATATTAAGATTTGTTGGATTTATTCACAACCACTATAAAACCTATCGCCGAAAAAGTTATAAATAAGAAAAAGATAACCTTTCACACTTTTTTGAATATTCTGGATGGTCAAATGTGTCAATATGTGGTGTGGCTCTAATTGTTTACAATAAGTCCTATGTTTCGTCTTATAATTGATGAATGGACCACCTGCCATTTATCAGTTATAAGACTCAATGATCAATTGTTGAGTGTCTGCTAGTGATGAATCATCAAATTCTGTTTTACTAATCGAAAAAGAAATCGCCGTTTGCCCCATCTCTAATCCAAATTTGCTTTATTGAAACTCATTTGTGCTGGCTGACTTGCCAGCGCCTTCAGTATCAAATCTTGTAATTAATGTTCATATTGTAAACAGCCCTCTCACAGCCAGATCCTTTACATATTTTATACATAAAGTAGAAATCTGTTTTACGGTTTCAGCTAACTAAATTAGGAGAAATTTATAACAATAATTTAACACATGTTTCAACATAAGTGGAGCAAATAACGAAGTATGTTATTAATTTAATATGCAACCGTCTTAATACCGATTCGAAAACGCCTGCAGATTGCCTTGGTATTTGACAGCACCCGAAAATTCTGGGGATTGGCTGGCATTCGACAAAGCCGTTTTATTAAAATTTTCTAACAAATTATTTCCACATACTAGAGTGCCAATATAGTCGAGATGTTTTCCATTAAAGAGACTTGGATGGATAATCTAGATGTGGAAGTAATGATTCCTTAGGCAGCGGGATTTTTAATAGCAGTATTACGATATGAATGAAACTGAAATCAGGTATTGCTGACTAAGGAAGAATATGTGAACTATATTAACTTGATATGTGTCATGAGATTTTTCAGTCAGTGTAAATTAAAGTTATTATACTTTTTTTTAGATTTTGGTTTGTTAACCATCCCCAAAAAATGTAATTAAACTTGCACTAGTTTCGTATTTTAGATCTATTCGATTGAGTGTTTTATCGCAATGAGGTGTTTGCAATTAAATAAAAGTACATTTTTAATAGCGTCATTATATTCAGTAAAAGTTAATGGGGTTTGCCTGGTTTCAGTTTCTCTTTTACGCCCGATAAGTTTATTTTTGAAAATTAAATTTAAATAAATAACCTTGTGACGTAGGAGAATTTTAAGCATATGTGAATTTTGGAACTATTACCTCAGTAATGCAGAAATCTTATGTGTAAATTTCTATCAAGAAAAACTGCGTCTTCTTCTTCCAACATTACGCAGGATATAAATCATATTTTGAGGTTATAACAATACAGTAAACAAGTAGAGTTTGTCAGTTTGTGATTCAACGTTCGGTTTTGCGTTTTGTTAGTGCTAACATAATAGTAAAAATGGAAAGTAGCTGTGAAAAAGCATATTCTAACAACCTCCATTAGTTTCAATGGATATAATTCATGACTGTTACGTCAATAACATGGATTTTTAGCTCCTGAAATGAGAGGTGTAAAAGAATCGCGTATTCATTCTTACAATTCTTTTATTTTTATGTTTGTGTACAAATATATCGAATCTAAATGAAATAGTTGAATTTATTATTTTTAATGTCTGTTTCATAATTAGTAATTGAAATGAAACAAGATAGTGTGTATTCCTTTTAGATGAATTAATTCTTTGAGAAGCCAGTTATTCTGTACCCAATGCAGTGTAATCTTTCTCGAGCAGGCATAATTATAATATTTAAAAATGAATTATTATTTGTTTGCTTATAATTGTATTGAAACATTCTTTATAGGATTTTGCAAACAGCAGAAAAAATAACTATCTATAACTAAAAGAAAAACTTTGTGTAGAAATATTAATGAAATCTTTGCATTCTTTCGATAACCTGAATTCTGGTTATGCTAGCAAATTAAAATCCTAAAATGAATTTGTCTAATTTCTTATTTGACAATTCTCATTCTAACACTAGCATCCACACAGTGTGGATGCTAGTGTTAGAATGAGAATTGTCAAATAAGAAATTAGACAAATTCATTTTAGGATTTTAATTTGCTAGCATAACCAGAATTCAGGTTATCGAAAGAATGCAAAGATTTCATTAATATTTCTACACAAAGTTTTTCTTTTAGTTATAGATAGTTATTTTTTCTGCTGTTTGCAAAATCCTATAAAGAATGTTTCAATACAATTATAAGCAAACAAATAATAATTCATTTTTAAACATGCATAGAGTATATAGGCTCCAATACTAGTTAGCTAATAGATAGGTGAAGTTGTTTTTATCAGTCAATGTCAAATATAATCATTTCACACTTATTCATAGAAATTGTCTTGGTTTTGCATGAAACATCTTTATGAATGGCTTTATGTCTTTCTGATGAGCTCCAGAATAAGGGCGAAAAACGTTTCAAAGGCTAAGCATTTCCAGGAAACAGAATGATAGATTTCATGAAAATGTAATCCATTGGAATGAACAATTTTTTAAGACAAGGTAGATAAATAAATTCATTTTAGGTCTTTGTTCTCATTTTTAACTGAATCTTCATAATCGTAGGGGGTTATGTGGATACTAGTTTAATCTGCATGGCCGTAGGGGACTGTGTGGATGCTAGTGTTAGAATGAGAATTGTCAAATAAGAAATTAGACAAATTCATTTTAGGATTTTAATTTGCTAGCATAACCAGAATTCAGGTTATCGAAAGAATGCAAAGATTTCATTAATATTTCTACACAAAGTTTTTCTTTTAGTTATAGATAGTTATTTTTTCTGCTGTTTGCAAAATCCTATAAAGAATGTTTCAATACAATTATAAGCAAACAAATAATAATTCATTTTTAAACATGCATAGAGTATATAGGCTCCAATACTAGTTAGCTAATAGATAGGTGAAGTTGTTTTTATCAGTCAATGTCAAATATAATCATTTCACACTTATTCATAGAAATTGTCTTGGTTTTGCATGAAACATCTTTATGAATGGCTTTATGTCTTTCTGATGAGCTCCAGAATAAGGGCGAAAAACGTTTCAAAGGCTAAGCATTTCCAGGAAACAGAATGATAGATTTCATGAAAATGTAATCCATTGGAATGAACAATTTTTTAAGACAAGGTAGATAAATAAATTCATTTTAGGTCTTTGTTCTCATTTTTAACTGAATCTTCATAATCGTAGGGGGTTATGTGGATACTAGTTTAATCTGCATGGCCGTAGGGGACTGTGTGGATGCTAGTGTTAGAATGAGAATTGTCAAATAAGAAATTAGACAAATTCATTTTAGGATTTTAATTTGCTAGCATAACCAGAATTCAGGTTATCGAAAGAATGCAAAGATTTCATTAATATTTCTACACAAAGTTTTTCTTTTAGTTATAGATAGTTATTTTTTCTGCTGTTTGCAAAATCCTATAAAGAATGTTTCAACATAATTATAATAGTTAAATCACCGAATTTTAACAATTCATTTGCGACTAAACTAAACAGCAACAAAAAGAAATATAGTTTCCAAAACTTCCTTGACCTTTAAACTTCACTTTTTGTCGTTATGCTGTCATTCTATGTTTAATAATAAAAAAGTTTCTCGCTTACTATGTTTTACAATGCGTGTTCGTATTTTTGCATAACATGTAATAGTTTATATATTTTTTATAAAAAAAGATGTCACGATAAAACAATTTTGTTTCATACATCAATCAAGAACAATATCAGAGGAATATGTCATAACATTTGAGATCAATATCTTTCACAGGGCTCGAGATACTCAGTGAGAAATAAGAAAAAGAAAATTTTGCATAAGAATCTGTTTTTCGTTTTTGTATACCCTTTAGTCGATTCTTCTGCCTTTAAAATGCATCGTAGTGTGCTCTAGACGCTCTACTAATACGTAATACTGTGCTGCTTCTGACCACTCCAAATTAATGTCTGTATTATTTATTACAGCAGTAAACCAATTGGTTCTGCGTTCAAAATCTCTGGGGATAGTTAAAAATATTTTGTCTGGTGAATTCACTGTTGTGTTCATGCAAAAAGAGCTGGTACAATGCAGTTCTTAAAAGAATTCATATTTATAACCTAAAAGAGGCAAAATGTTAAAATCTGAATATATTTACGAAAAACGATATGCAACAAATTTATTTTCTTTATTCTTCAAATATTTCGAGGATAAACTAGAGTTAGACAGATAAAAATACAAAAATAAACAATCAATCACAACATTCACAAATCGCCGTTGTATATTTTTGAATTATGACGTTTGGCGTTTGGTAATATCTCTGGGTAATATAAGAAGAAGAAGACGACCGAATTAATATTTAAAAATATACATGTTCTATTTAATAATACATGGCGCAGATTCTCACTATTTTTAAGTTTAAGTAATTATGAACAAAATAGTGACTTATTGAAAAAATAAAAAAATACGGGTCACTTTATTTTTCATGATCTTTTGGTGTGTGCGTTTATCTCAACAACATGCAAACACCCCATTCTAAATTAAATTATAGAAACCAAAACGATATGTGCTTAATCTCAGTGGCACTACATACACGTGAATTATGTCGTATTCATACGAAATAGGTATGCAATAGGCCACGGCCACACCCAACTGCAACTTTTGCTTCTTTTAAAATACTGTTATAATGAATTTAATAACTTTTGTTAGATATGACAAATAATTTTTACATATCACGTTTTAAGTTTTATTCTTCCCGGAATGATCCCTGTGTATTTGACAGAAACTTTTATTTAATTCAAAACAACTGCAAATTTCTGTCACTGTAGAGAAATTTTCTTAAACTGAAATGCATTAAAACTTTGGAATATATAAAAACATTACTAGGAAATACTTTTAAACTAAAACTCTTAAGTTATATTCAACATCATTTTTCACTCTAGTAAAAGTATATAGTGCATGTCAAACTAATATCTCTAGGGCATAAAAGTTCCAGGATTCTGATTGAAGTAAATGAAGACCAAATGGGTTTAACGTCTTCTGGGAGTACAGTGCATGTGAATGCCATTCTGCCGCCACTGTATCCCGTATAAAGGTGGCAGAGGTGTGTAGGTGTTTCCCAGCGAATGTCGAATTAGGTATATCGAAGGTGACAGCGAACAGAGGTCAACCTGAATCTCTAAAGCAGTCGTAGCAGTCTCTAGGGAGTTGAAGTGCTCGGCAGTGCCGATACGTTTTTGGTTTAACGGCGACAAATTGACAGAAAACATTGCAAGATGTTTACGTCAGGTTTTATTACAGTTTCTGAAGTAAATTTTTGATTTCATATTGACGCGCCTTGCCTATACGTGTATCTAAATTGATTTTGAGTTGGTATGTTACTTATGCATAAAATATGAGTAACGAGACATGGAGAAATTGTAAATTGAGTGAAGTAAATGGTGAATAATGTATGTCTGAAACAAAGAAGATAATGTATATATCTTATTATAGATGCGATATTATTCTCCTGGCTTGTAGTTTTGGAAACCTTAGTGACACAATAATCCAGATAGCCTAATTTGTCAGTTACTTTTAATTAATCACATAAAAAACAGATATTAGTGTAGTCAACACAACACATCATTAACATATGGAGTGTAGGGCTTGGATTCTTTTTGTTTAAATTCTTTATTTGGGTGTTAATATAGTAGAATAGAATTAAGTTTATTTAGCAAAAACTATATACAGGGCGTAATTAGTTTCATGTAATTAAAAAAAACTGGTGGTATGGAACGGCAAGACAAACAAAAAAACCTTAAGGGGTCTAAGGCTCATAGTTTTGGAGAAAAAAAATAATCAAAAATTTCGCAAATTTTCAATAAAATCTTTTGAGAATTGCTGGAATATTGAGGTAGGTTTAGATCGTCGCGCGTGTCTGCCTTATACTCTGACTCTCCCTTGTGCAATATTTTAGTTACTGTGGGTGTTTCGTTATGTACACACGTCCAACCAGCCCCGCCGTTCGTTGTTTTTGTTATTTTTGAATTTCGGGTCACTGTGTATTTATAGTTAAGATTTATTTTATTGACTTTACCGTTCAGGCAAATAACATCGCAGTAAGTACTACGATCATGTTCAAAATTTTGAAGGTGGGTTAGATGTGTCTATAACGTTGCGTCTTTAGTTTTAGTTTTCATCATTATTACTTTGATTCCATGTTTCGTCTCTGAGTTATCTTTTAAGTATTACAAAAATATTTCTGACGTATGTTTCCAACAATAATCATAACCTTATAAAAATTTGTTATTACATTTCGAAGACTAATAAAGTATCATTTACTGTAAACCTCACCGAGCACAATTGTGCCGCGAGAGACAACAGAAACAAAATGAAGACATATTGTCCCTTCATTACTCACGCCGTAGTTAAGACTTTTTCGACACTTTGTGAACCTGTGAGGATCTAAGGAAAACTTAATTGAAACACAACACCTCCGCCTCTGATATGTCACCAAGATCTGTGGTTTATATATTAGCGTGTATATTACAAGGCAGAGTGACAGCAACCCTATTAGATAATAGAGTAAATTGCATTTTAGAATCTGAAAAGGATTTGGCAAATAACAATGTGCAATTATTAAAGAACCTCCGTTTATAAATACTTGAATGAGAAACGAGACAAAGTTAAAAAACGTTTTTGAAATACGAACTATTTTATGAAAGACGTTCACACAATTTCAGATTTATGCGCTGTTTTTCTAAATATTTATCTAAATGCAATTCAGACAAAATATTGAATTATCAATTATCAGTAACAAAAGTGATAATAGTTTGAGAATAACACATTTGACTAAAAAACTACTTATGACCTTCTTTCAGATTAAGTCGCTTTAAGTTAAAATGCTATAAGGGTAGCATTCTGTAAGGTTAGGTGAGGATAAGATGCTCTAAGGACAGCCTTCTTCCAAGATGGCACTCTTCATAACTGACACCCTAAATGTTTAAAAGTGAATTATATATTATTTGTTTGCTTATGGTATGTTATTCTTTATACGATTTTGCAAACAGCGGAAAAAACCATCCATGAGAACTAGAAGAAAAACTATATGTAAAAACATTAATGAAATCTTAGGATTCTTTCAATAACCTGAATTCTGGTTATGCTAGCAAATTAAAATCCTAAAAAAAATTTGTCCAATTTCTTATTTAACATTCTCAGTCTCCTACGGTTATGCAGATTAAACTAGTATCTATATGATCCCCTACGGTATGAAGATTCAGTTAAAAATGAGAATAAACGTCTAATTTTAGGATTTTAATTTGCTAACATAACCAGAATCCAGGTTATCGAAAGAATGCAAAGATTTCATTAACGTTTTTACATATAGTTTCTCTTTTAGTCCTCATGGATGTTTTTTTTTTCGCTGTTTGCAAAATCCTATAAAGAATATGCTTCATTACTATAAGCAAACAAATAATAAATAATTAACTTTTAAACATGCATAGAGTATATAGGCTCGAATACTAGTTAGCTAATAGATAGGTGAAGATCTGTTGTTTTTTATCAGTCAATGTCAAATATAAATATTTCATACTTATTCATTGGTATTGTGTTGGTTTTGCATGAAACATTTTTGTGCCTTTCTGATGAGCTTAGAATAACGGCGAAAAACGTTTCAAAGGCTAAGCATTTCCAAGAAACTGAATGAGAGATTTCATGAAAATGTAATCCATTAGAATGAAAAAAATTTTAAGACAAGGTAGGTAAATCAATTCATTTTAGACCTGTGTTCTCATTTTTAACTGAATCTTCATACCGTAAGGGGTCATGTAGATACTAATTTAATTTTCATAGCCATAGGGGACTATGTTGGATGCTAGTGTTATAATGAGAATGTCAAATAAGAAATTGGACAAATTTATTTTAGGATTATAATTTGCTAGCATAATCAGAATTCAGGTTATCGAAAGAATTCAAAGATTCAAAGAAATACTATAAAGAATATGTTTCGTGACACACTTAGGCCCGGTACTTTCACTTAAGTATAAATATACTCTATGCGACGGATAACTATCCGAAGGATAAGATAACCATAATTTGCTATCTACTGGATATCTTCTATCTGTACTTTCATTCAAATCACACCTTCGGTTAACAATTCGATGGATAAAATTTTAGACACTTCCCAAAGTAAGTGATGCCAACTTAATATCTGGTAAAATAAGAGAAATGTATGCAGAAGCTATGTACTTCAAATAAAGATAGAAATAATCCCTTACCTGCTTACCTGTTAATGACATTGACATTTGAGTCATTTTTATACTTCATGGTTATTTGTCATTGTGAGTATAGTATTTACAATGGCTTTTATTGTGCGATTTTGCGTTTACATATTTTTAAATGGTACATATAAAATAAAACTGTGTTTCATGTGATAAATTTTTGGACAAAGTGAGGAAATACATGAATAGCAGTTATTAGATTTTTTTTATTATTCTTCCCGCCGTGGCTTGTGAAAGTCCGTAAAATCACCCAGTTATAAAAGTCACCACTGGCCAAACTTTATATATATAAAATATTGTTAAACACAAAACAACAAAGAACTTTTCAAAATTTAGGTTAGAAAATAGAATAGCACTGCCAATCAGAGCGCAAGCGCGTAGGCGTGGCTTCATTTATCCTGTAGATAAAAGCCTTATTCGTCGGTTTGGGCGCCGAATAGTTTATCCTAGGAATAAGCATATTTATCTGACAGATATCACTATTTGTAGGTGAAAATACCGATTTTTTGCTTATCTTCTAGATAAGGCTTATTCTAAAGAATAAATGTCGCTATCTATAGATGAAAGTACTGGCCCTTAATGTTATTGCATTTAAATAATAAATAAGTCAATTGTTTCCCGAAAAATACATATTATAGAACATTACCACAGAATCCCTCATTAACATCTATAGTGTAAATAACAAGAAACGGAAATTATGATTTTAGATTGAACAAATTAAAATACCCAAATTCGTTAACGGTGGGTTATTATGATATAGTAATCAAAATGATATCTTGTATTTCTTGTGAACAATGCCATCAATTGTGAATAAGTGATCTAGCGAAGAATATAAAATATAGCAAAATCGGCAATTTGACATCTGAGCAAAATTTGAAGTCAGAGAATTACTACAAAACTCATGCAGATAGAACTTGCATATGTCCTAGTTTTCCTCACTTTATTTAGGCCTCTGGGATCTGGACCGTTAGGGTGACAGACAGAGAGCACACTAATTCTTCCGATGGCTTTCCTCGGGTTTATTATGAATTACTTAGACAGTCCATCCCACCGGGAGCTCGATTTTTCAATAAATGTGTATTCCAGATCGACTCCTCAATGTCGTATTCTCCGAATCCTTTAACTGTCGGTCATTTCGATCGGAGAGAGAAGAATATAGAACGGTTAATACCTTGGAGAAATCGAGATGGCAAGAGGACAGGAAATACCTTTCAAAAAGTTAAAAGTTGTGATCAAGGAGTAGATAGGAAAGACTTCGGTGAGGTTGTGCATGTCATAGGTAATACAGAGATATGGCATGCTTTTGTCAGACGTGCCTTACACCAAAGGGAGGATAACAAGAAGTGCAAGATTTACAAATGTCTACTACTACGTTGAGAATAAGAAGATGTTAGAAAACATAATATTCAACAATAGAATTAAGAAAACTAGAAATCTACTTATGATAAGTAACTATACAAACGATGTAAATCGAAAAAATAGCTTTAAACCTGACAGAAGAACATGTCAGTGTAATTGCAGATGACTCTGATATCTTAATGTTACTACTACTCTTCTATAGTTCTTCATCTTGAAAATGTATTCTAAACAATATTTTTTTATATTTTAAGTTTCTTTATCTTTGTAATTATTTCTAGATTTGGGGTACTTTTGCCATATTACCACTATACTATATGAGTAAGTCAGATCTCAACAGGGACACCGAGACACCGAATAGTCTCATTATTTCTCGGCTATGGTTAACCGGATTTCAGTTAGTTCATGGTTCGGACTTGTTTACCAATTCTAGCATTGCATTATTCTGTGATGAAGTTATAAGAAATTTTAATATTTTTCTTGCATAGTGTCGAGATCGGGGGTGCGCCCCTTATTATTGGGGTACTAGTTTGGTGTTCGACTTAATTGGCAAGTGCTGATCTACTTAAAGTCGCAAAACGGGGTGTTAGGTCTACCCACATACACAAGAAAAGAATACTCAAATTAACGATAAAAAATATGTATATTAACAATTAAGTAATCAAGAAACAAACAGTACTTACATAAACATACCCCTCATCGTGGGATACCTTTGAGACTCCTTGCGGAGTCTCCCTAACGATTCTTTCCTTGTGGAGACTTGCAAACAATTGATTAATTAATCTACCCTTCCGGGTAACACAACTTTGATCTCTCCTTGCGGAGGCTTGCTACCAATTGATTTCTCTCTGAATTTTTCCATCAATATCTATCAGCGTTCTTTCTGACTCAGCAATGTATAATTCATTGCTAGTGCAATGCCTTGTAGAAAAACGCCAATAGATATGTGATGGATTGCACTGGCAACGAAAATCTATGTTAAAGCGGCTTTACATTTATGCAATGCAATGAAACGGATGGCATGCAAAACTTTGCATGATGATTTTTGCATGTCAAATACACTTTACACTACTGCAATATTTTGTGAAATCTTTTGGGACTACCAACCAGACGAGAAGAAAACTTTTATGATTATGTTTATTGTTTATTTATTTACTTTACAATCAGTGAATCACTATGAACAGAAAGAGAGAATCAAGTGATAATACTGATTTCCCAAAAGAATTACAGAATAAGTTGTTTGTTGCCTCAGTTCCTTTAATGCTTGGTTGGCAACCCAAATATTCCCAAATAAAGTAACTATATTGCACCTGCAATGCAATCAAATTAGAGCACGCGCTAATTCAATGCAATGAAAAATATTGCCGTCAGCTGATCGAAATAGCTCAATGTACGCACCCTCGCAATAAAAATTTGCATGCAACGTGCAATATTGCATTAATGTAAAGTGGCTTTTATATCATCTGTCTGTATACTTTGCGATCTAGTTACTTTTGACGGAATGCATCTATTTAGAGCTTAATATTATTTGTGTTGTTAATAAAGTTCAAATATATTACATCACGAACATTTATCTTGTTATATATATACCTGATATAATATATTGTGGGTTGTTCATCCACACTTTTCACAGAATACTTACAAGTTCTACAATATTTCTATTATAATTTAGAGACTAACACACCCTGTACTTTCTTTTCAAGAAAAAAATATACGAAACTTAGTTTTTGTGTATCTACAGATACCAATTCTATATTTATGTTTGATGCTATATATTCACAAACTTATCAACCTTATAACATATATAAGGAATCCATTTCTAAATCATTACATTATCCGGCTTTCCTTCCATTGTCTAGTTTTCCTCATTTCTAGAGAACCCCGTGTGCCAAACGTCCAAAAGCTTTCAAAAAAGCATATCTCTTCTCCTTTGATCATGGACCCCAAAGTATATTACGCTCTTAGATGATTCGGTTATCCATTTTTCGATGTTCTAAAAATAACCCATGCGGGATAAACTAATTTATTTAATTTAAAATGATTAACTTAAACAAGCTAGGATAAGTAATCATGTGCTATTTTTCCCTTTCAACTAGGAGATAAAAAAGAGGCTGTTAAAAGCCTACATGTGTACATTAAGAAATAACTGTCCAACTTTTATATAGGGCGTTCATGGTATGCTTGGAAAATTTAAATTTAAAAAGATATGTTCTAAAACTCTTTGTTTTCGTGACATAACCAAAGAAGATGTAGTTAACAAGGTATGCTCGTCCTAGCGACCTTAAGAAAACATTAAAAATACCATGACTCGAGCAAAATTGGCTTATATGGAACGTGACTCCCTCTAGATCTGTGCTGGTACTTATCGCACAAAGTTCTTCATGAACCTTATTCATAGGGTATTTTTTGTAGACTCGGCTCTTACCCTAATATTGAAAGTGTGTACTCAGAATCGTACATTTAAAATTTTTGTGTTGTATGAACTCGGCGCTGTCCACTCCTAGACATAGTAGGTTAGTTTGAGTAGGTAGCCGAGACCCTAACTTACATTACTTTTCAGTTTAGTACTGTTACATATAGTAAGAGTGCAGAAAATATATTAGTTAACAAAATATACGAAAGTCAAATTTTAATATGCGTAAAAGGTATAATTTTTTTCTGAGGCTGTGTCGATAAAATGCGATAATTTGTAAGAATAATTATAGTAAGCGAAAAACGTCTTCATTTTTCGAAGAAGATACCAAGTGTTTAGGAAGAACTCGACATAAATGATGAAGGCAACTTCTTGATTTGAAACTTTTTTCTACGATTAGCAGTTTTAGAGAAAATTGTACGTGAAAAAATTTGACCAATGAACTGCTAACGCGTAGCAGTTATTGTAGCAATTGCAGAGAAAGGAATGGCTTGATGCTCTTTCAGTGGATTCACTGACCACGGAGACCTCGACCCAAGGCTGGCGGAAATTTCTTTTACGATAGTCGCTGTATAATTTATATGATTTTAATGGAAAATAACCACTTGTACCACCAACTTCTGCCCCCAGCAGGTTAGGAAGTTGAGGTTGCCCGGTTCTCGTTTAGATAGTGGAGACTGGGTCGTGGTTCGGAAATTATTCAAGAAAAACTTTTATTTTTTTTGTTAGGCGCCAGTAGTCATATTAAAAAAAGCATCTATAACGTACTTGTCTAACCGTACGACTGTGACTACTCAGAGATAATTAATGTTATAGATACTCATGAAATTATCAACACTAAGTTAAAAATATCTGGTTTATTGACTCTAATATAAAACTTGAAATGGTTAATTTTGACTAATTGAAATGTTACACCTTATGGTTGGATGTAGCTACTTCCTTACAGAAAGTTATATATTTAATTAATAAGTTTTAATTAGGTTGAAGACCAAAAAATTTACAAAATATGACAAATTATTGCTAAGCGGTGATTAAGTAATTAAATTGAAGAAAATTAATAATTAGCTGAAGGCAATATATAACATAAAACAATTTAGAAATGTATAAAAGTTGTCGAAGGTTGAATAATGTCGTTGAAAGTTGAACGTTGAAAAGAAATGTTGAAAAGCAAATTCAGTTGATACAGTTACCACCGGCTGGGTTCTGCAGTAACCAACCCTGGTCCTCGTCTTACTGAATCCTCTTCTGTTGCCACCACTCGATTATTGACTCCGTAGAGATCCCAAGAAATTAGACGTCGGAACTGTTACCAAACCAAACAACTTGGTGCTCTCATCCAGCGAGGACTATTTCATACCAGGCCACTCCAACCTTGGATTACAAAACTCCTTGGCAAATAGTCTGGTTCTCCTGGATTATAGCAGCTACCCAATTTTCCCTGGCACACGTTAAGCCAAATGTATGGTAAAATTCCCAATTTAAGGATTAACTTCAAATCTGAAGGGTCAACTTAACATCAAAACTGAAGGGTCAGCTTAAACACCTCATTCCTACAAGAGTTATCATCTGTTACTACACTTGAAATTACTTGTTTATTAGTGGGCACTCTTAGTGCGTTTGATAAAATCCCTACGTTAATGCATTACTGGTATATCTCTAAATAAATTACATTAACATGCCCTTCTCGCCCCTACTAATATCGAGTTAAATTCTTTTGAATTTTAATTATTCGACAAGGTTACGAAAACGTAATTTAATAAATTCGAACTGTCTTTAAACCCTTATTAAACCTCAATTACTCATTAATAAAATTTACTTCTAAATATATCTTAATACTGAGTTAAACACATGTCTCGAAATACCCCGTTCATACATTAACATGACCGCGTCTCTTTCAAGCCACGCGCCGCGAATGAAGGTAATTTGTGATCAACAAACATCGCGTTTAATTATGATAAATTCAACAATTAAACTGCAAATACATGTACAACAAATGCTACAGAAGGTAATTATATTTATATTATCAACTATCTATTAACATACCACACTAGATGAGGTGTTAAGCGGACAGCAACGTCTGTATTGCTACGAAATCGACCGGAAAATGACCATCACGAACTGTTCGGATACCTTGTTTGATCTCTAACAACTAGTTACACTTCTATACGCGAGATGTCGCAGGTAGTGGGAACATAAATCATTCTTTAAATATAATACAAATCTACACAATTACTGTACTGTATCATTCTTATGCATTCATGAGTTCCAATTTAATCAGAATTATCGATTTATAATTTTGTTTATTGATTTTTGGGATTTATTCACTTATACAGATTTCTTCTTTTAAATATTCGTTGTACCAGATGACTTGTAGGTGTTTATCAAGAGAAGTAACAGATGGCGCTTGTATGCTAATTTATAATTTAAAGTTGGATTGACGAACACAATTCCAGATTCCAGATTCAGTAAGACTAGGGCTTTGGGATTGGACTGAAAAATTAAATAATAAGTTTACTGAATTGTGGTTTAAGACTACAAAAATTCATTGCCATTAGAATAAAAATTAACAAGTGGCATTCAGGTAATTTTGAATGTCACACACTAAATTTCCTATTTGATTCCTATTTAATAAAGCTTTCACAATGCTTTTTCTTTGTTTTCGTACCTTCGTAGTTTTGGGTCTTTATTGTTACTAATATTTCTGTCTTTTTCTACAGGTATAACTTAGATTACTTACAGTATTTAAATAACAACAGATCGTATCAACTTCACAATCAGTGATCTAATTGTTTCTTTAGAAAAACACTTTTAATTTTTCTCTCATGTGACTTAAGAATTCATAATAATCACTGTAGATAGACATTCTTATGAACGCCCAGTTTCTAAATAAAGAAATATATGATTGAAGCTCAAAGTAATTTACATAACTATAGTATGGAAAGCACACTATGATTTTAGAATATATTTCGGGAGTTGCAATCTAGAAACGTGGGTTTTATTACTTGGATTCTAAGTTCTATAACAAACTGCAGTTTTAGAACTCCCTCGGCGGCAGCATATAGAAGTGTAGTAGTAAAATTTATTTTAATAAATGCAATATTTTATAACATAAATTTCCTAATTTTATCACTGATTCATTGATTATTTTATATTGAAAACATATCATATTAAACTGTTTATAAATTGAGGGAAAATTTATACACTGGTAAGTGAAAAGCAACTGTGTTCTTATACAAAAGTTTTCTGATATATTTTTAAAATTAAATACCCAGCTATATACAGTCAGTCTTGTGTGGTACATAACACAAGCTTTAAAATGATCAAATACTGTCATGCTTTTAGTGGAAAGTATATCCTACCTAATATGTTATAAACTGCTGTGTAGAGAAAGTAGTTTCAGAGTAGCTGGTCCCCTACCTTAAGTAATCACACGGAGAGTCACATAATGTTTCTTTAGTTTACTTTCGCAACTACTCTTTTATGATAGATACTAGAGAAAGCCCAGGTTTTCTCTATCTCCTACCGGAAGGGTGTGATTACTTCGCAATCAATCTAAAGTTTTCAGTTTTTCAGTTTTCAGTCGTTTAATTGTTCAGTTTTTAATTTTTTTCAATTTCAGATTCGTCATCAGCGACCTGAAAGACATCTAGGTACTGATTATCAGTCGAATCGGACCATAAATGGTATATTTTGCCCGCCATATTGGCGCCTCGATGTGTAATTTTGTAATTCCGATATCATATTCGCTATCAGCTACTCCAATAACCTCTACACACCGAGTTGCAGTTGAATCGGATGATAAATAAGGAAGTTACAATAAATAATGAACATTAGGATATGGTGACGCCGCCATTTCGAATATTTGAGCGACGGTCACATATTCGTGACCTGTGACCTTGGAAACACTCACATACCTATTTTCATACCGATGCGATGGGACCATAAATGACAAAATGTGTGCTGCATCTCGTGTCGCCATTTTGAATTTTTCAATTTCGAGTTCGGATTCGTAATCAACGACCCCGAAATCACCCACAAACTGATTTTGCGCGGCTAAATCGTTGGCCATTTTGGCATCGCCAATTTGAATATCGAGATTCTGACGTCACAATCGTGATCAGCGGCGTCGATAACCCTCGAGTACCAAATTTCAGCCCAATCGAACGACAAATAAGAAAAAAGTTTTAAATTAATTTAAATGCGATTTTCACTTATAATATCACAAGAGCTTAAAAAATTTCCAGGAATAATTTAAGCTTGCGTGGTATTCGGTAAGAAAATTTCACACCACTTAACACCATAATTTGGAAAAAAATTATTAATCCAACCTGACATTTTAAATTAATTTCACTGCTTGTCAAGTTGGCCATTTTTGTTTAACCGGTTCTGTCACAAAGCTTAATAATTACTAGTTTAAAAGGTCTGTACGTTGAGTTTAATAAGTGTATATAGACAAGAAATTCAAAATATAACACCAGATAACACCCGAAAATCAAAATCAAGTGTATGAAAACAGTTTGTTGAATTTTGTGACGAAAAGTTGTATAATATTCATGAGTGTATGAGTGTAGTACAGGTGGCTACTATACTGGAGGACTACGCATTTAATATGAAAAAGAAAAATTTTGAAGATTGTAAGGAAAGTGTGGTCAAAGTGATGTGGAACTCTACTGCTAAGCAGTTACAAGAAATTTATTACGAAAAATATAAAATAAAATTTAATCCGTTTTCTGATGTGGAATTTGCGACCGCCAGAGCTGCACGCGATGCTAAGCGCAAAAAATTACAGAGAGACCCATTAAAAAGAAAAGTGAGTGCTTCAGCCTTAACCAGCGACGAATACAAAAAAATTATTGAAATGTGGGATGAAAAGGATATTCTGCGTGTATCCAATACTTCAAAGAAGAAACTGATAATTTCGGAAACCCAAAAGGTCGGATAGAATATAATCCAATATTCTCCAAAACCACACAAGGTGGTTCTAAAAAACTATCGGATAGTAAATGGTTGATTACAAATTTCGATAATCCACAAATGTGTCCGGTTCGTTTGTTTAAGAAGTTGATGGAAAAAAGGGGAAATCTAATTCAAACCGACAGATTATTCTTAACATCAAACCCATATTGGAGTCAACCCAATTCGAAAGGATGGTACAAGAATAGCCCAGTTGGTAAGAACATTGTATCTTCATGGTTTAACAGCCTCTGATATAGGAATTGACACTAAAACAGTGAAAATAACTAATCATTCTGCAAGAGCAACAGCTGTTTCGAAATTGGCCAAGGAAGGAGTTGGTGAACAACAGCTCATTAAAATTACTGGACACAGTAATAGTCAGTCAATCAAACCTTACTTACAATTGGACGTTGAACATCATCATCAGATGATTGAATCCATGAGGAGAATTTCATCAAGTACTAGCAAGTTTAATCATGATCAGAGCACAATGCAAAATAAAACAGAAAGTACCCAGATTCAACCCACCAATTCAAGCCAGCCCATGAACATTTATAATAATTGTGTTTTTAGTATTAATAAAACCTATAATAATTAAATTTATTTCGTTATTATTTTGCTTATTAGTCGATATCATTAGAGATTTGCCAATGAAGATATTAGTTCAACATGAAATAAAATCTAAAAAAATCATATACACCAAATGCTAAAACTCAGATGGGTATTAGTTCAGTCTATCGCCCTTTCATAATTTTAGGTTACTAAAGGTGGTAGAAATGTATTTTTTGTTAAAGTAATCCATAACACTTCTAATTTAAAAAATATAATATTAACATGGTTTGTTGCAGTAGGTGGCCGTGACATAGGCGGCCTTGCTTTTGACAGATGCGGTTCATATTGGTAAATTACATTAAGTTACTGTATAGTAAACCAGCAAACAAAGACATTTTTATGTAAAACATTTCTTGTAAGCATTTGCGTTAAACAATTTGAGAAAAATGGAATGCTTTGAAAAGTACAATTTATGTAAATACTGCAAAGAGTTGAGTCAAGTGCAAATATGTCATCCAAGATTTATATATTTAACGAATTTAATGGAAGATTGCGATCAGGAAGCGTTAGAGTCGAATGGTTTGTTTACGAAAATCCAAGAAAGTCTGCTGCAGGTGTCAAGTAAATATGGTCTTTTGCGTAAAAGAGATTTGAACAAAATTGTTTCAAAATATTACATATATGTCTTAAAACACAGACATCTAATTAATTCATCACCTTCCTATTCACCATTAAGAAGAGACGATGGGTTAGAATTCAAGCAACATTTAAATCTTACTATGTTTGCACATCCTACGTTTTTTGAATTATAAATTGTTAATGCATAATAATTTAACAAATTTGTGTTTTCTGTTTAATGAAACTTTATTGCGAATAATAAATAATAATGTTAATTCAGATATTTTGCATTATTCACAGGTATATCTACATTATTTAATGGTTGTAGATCATACGTTTACCTTTCCAAGTGACAAAAAATGTTCACTTAAATATCGTGGCCCCTCGAAAAAATTTCCGGAAATTTTTTTAATTGCCATGGTAACTAGTCAAAATTAAGTTATCTTATTGGTTAAAAAGTAGAGGTGTGAAATTTTCGCTAAAATTTTCACATTCTGTACATCGTGCCAATTACCCAGAAATCCTAGTATATTACTATGTACGTTAGAAGAAATGGCGGATGAAAAACATGGATTTTAAACAACGGTGATTTTTCAGGAAATAATGGGAGTTAAAAGGCGCTCTATCTCACAAATTAATCAGAAAGAATGATATTTTGATGTGATAGTGGAGTAAATGTGGGATACCGGAAATCCGGCCTTTCACGGGCGTATGAAACTTGGGTTTTCTGTGATAAAGTGAAAAACACCTAGGTCCCAAGAAATTCATAACTGAACATGTACATGGATTAAAGCCCGTTCTAGGCCTCTATGGAAAGTGGGCGATTTGCTGTTTCCTCTGATACCAAATTGTACAGGGAAAATCGGAAATTCGGCTCTGCAGGGGCGAGATAAATGTGACAAATTGAAAATGTTAAAACGTAACCTAAAAAAATTCTCAGACATGAAATCTTAAAACGCTCATATTTTAATTGATGCTTAATGTAGAGGCTCGATCTTAGTCTCTATTTGAAAATGGAGATTGGCATTTTATGTTACTTAATATGTGCTCTGGGTTAAATCTAAAATTTCGTGTAAGCGCGAAGTAAAAAATGGATATTTTCGTAAAAATTGAAAACCGTAAGTAAAAAATTCGTAATTAAATAAGTAGTTGTAGTGGAAGTATTGGCGACGTCTCCTTGGAAAGCAGAAGGATGTAGCTTTATAGCGATATCAAGTTTTAATGAAAAAATTGAAAATTCGGTTCAGTGGTGGGTGTGAGAAAAGTACGTTTTCGGTACTTTTCAATTTCAAACTAAAACGTCCAAAAGCATGTAATCTTCAAACACTTTTCTCACTAAAATTTGATGTAGAGGGGCGATCTAGGTCTCAATTTGGAAATGGAGATTGGCATTTCATCTACGTAGTGTGTGCTCTGGGTTAAATCGAAAATTTTTTGAAGTTCTCTGGGAAATAAAGATGGATATTTTAGTAAAAATTGAAATAATTCGTGATGAAAATATATGTAACGTTTCCCGGTTCCGTGTTGCAACATGGAAGTTTCTGTGTTCCGTCAAGAAAAAATTGTAATTAAAGAGATAGCTGACTTTCGTTAGTGAACTATAAGAAAACCGTACAGTAATTATCGCGAAGAGGAAGGGGTTTGCACACATTAGATTTTATTACATATTAATTATCCACAATATAACAAACATCTTTTTGAAACTTTTATATTACAATAGTCATTTACAATATACAACAGGATTTGTTAATTCATTTAATCTAGGAACTTTTAACTTTCTCACTTTTCTTAAATAGTCGTTTGAAAATAAAACTAGTAACAAAATAAACAATATAAATAAATAAGCTAACAACAAATAGCAAGAAAGCTATTACATCAATTAAATAATATTTATAAAAAGGCATATTAACAGCAGCTGTCTTCATATGCGGAGCTCCTCGATGTCTGGCAACATACTCCACCCAATAAATTGCTGTCTCGAGGGGTGGTAAAGGCCGATCTCTGAACCTCTCCGACAGTTCTTTGGCTTTTTGTCTTGACCTGAAATCGAAATGTTTACATTATTTGTACATCAAGTAAATAAATACTGAATTTAAAATTGACATTATCAGAAAGACAGGACGTGTTACTCCATATTTGTGCCAGAATGTTCTATTGCAGCCATATTTAATAATGGATACTTGTCACTGGATAGTGCTATAATAACCACGTTTTAAAATGTTGATGAGATATAAATTACATCGTGTGCTAAAAGTAATGGCAGCGTTTCACCTAGGCTCTGATTATTTTCCTAGCGTGAAATTCAAATGATCAGAGAAATCAAATTCAATGCTTGTTGAACGTGTAAAATTCATGTAAGTCAGCAAAATATTAAAATCATGAAGAGCCGTGTAATCTTTTCATAAATTTAAATAAATATAAGATAAACAATTAATTAAATTTTCTATTGAAATCCTGAGAGCACATTTCTATTTCTTGTGGTCTGTATGAGGAAAATGTTCAAAGTTGTTCATTGAGAACCTTATTACTGTAATATCAACAAATATTATTCCTGGCATATTAATTTTCTGTTGCTCTTTGTTTTGTACTTTACCACTTCTGCAATAATATTAAAATATTTATTGAAGAGGGCCTCTGCTATAAATAGATCAATCAGAAGTTGTTTCAAATGTCTCACATCTAAAAATATATGAACAAAAATAAAACACTGTATAATTTTAAGTATTGCTTAATAACACATAACAATTAAAACAGAAAATTGCAAGCTGTTAAAGATTCGGAAAAAATGTCGCTTACCATTATCGAAATTTTGAAAGCTATTTAATACTCGACGTATAGCCTCATTTAACAAATTTTATTTTTGATATACAGGGTATCCAGTAAAAACGTGTAGAAGAATTAACTACCTGTCATATGGCATATTAATTTTCTGTTGCTCTTTGTTGGGTATTTTACCACTTCTGCAATAATATTAAAATATTTATTGAAGAGGGCCTCTGCTATAAATAGATCAATCAGAAGTTGTTTCAAATGTCTCACATCTAAAAATATATGAACAAAAATAAAACACTGTATAATTTTAAGTATTGCTTAATAACACATAACAATTAAAACAGAAAATTGCAAGCTGTTAAAGATTCGGAAAAAATGTCGCTTACCATTATCGAAATTTTGAAAGCTATTTAATACTCGACGTATAGCCTCATTTAACAAATTTTATTTTTGATATACAGGGTATCCAGTAAAAACGTGTAGAAGAATTAACTACCTGTCATATGGCATATTAATTTTCTGTTGCTCTTTGTTGGGTATTTTACCACTTCTGCAATAATATTAAAATATTTATTGAAGAGGACCTCTGCTATAAATAGTTCAAACAGAAGTTGTTTCAAATGTCTCACATCTAAAAATATATGAACAAAAATAAAACACTATATAATTTTAAGTATTGCTTAATAACACATAACAATTAAAACAGAAAATTGCAAGCTGTTAAAGATTCGGAAAAAATGTCGCTTACCATTATCGAAATTTTGAAAGCTATTTAATACTCAACGTATAGCCTCATTTAACAAATTTTATTTTTGATATACAGGGTATCCAGTAATAACGTGTAGAAGAATTAACTACCAATCCCTTGCCGAAAATGAAAGTAGGTTCTTCATATAAAATTTTTCAAAATAAGCCTTTCCTGTCCAGCTACATATCCTTAAAAGAGTGTGCAAAAAACTTTTTTTTTATTTTATGCGAACATAATTTATAAGCACCAAATGATCATATCGGTACATAATACTGTCAAATTATGATTTGACACCAGCCTGCTTTGACTAATATAATAGTGCTCGTCGCTTTTGATTGATCAATTAGGCAGATAGTCCAATAATTATAAAGATTTCCATAACAAAAAATGTTATCTGAGATTTTTCTTCAGTAACTAGTGGAGGGATTATACATCACAAAATCACAAAAACCAGTTCTGGAGATACCGAGCAACCTCCCCAAAATACCACCCCTTCAGTGAAAAAAGCTTAATCTTACTGATAACTCGTTAACCGATGAAGATATAAAAAAATTGCTCATTATAAAAAAGAAAGCTTGACTAATTGCCTAAAAAAACCTCCTTTTGTAATTTTCTTTTATATGCCATTGTTTTAGAGAAAGTCGGTATTGAAAAAAAAATGCAAAATTTGTATTTTTAATGCGCACGAATGTTCGTTTATTTGAAATTTTTTCGGGCGGCCTATAGAAAAAATTCATAGATTTCGCAATTCTTGCAATCATCGGGACATTGGAAATGATAATATCATACGTAAAACATAAAGTTTTTCAACTTTTACAACTTTTTCCGAACTCGGCTTCGCCTCGTCTGGAAATAGCACGATCTACTACACCGCTGTATTTCCACCTTAAATGAAAACTGGTAACTTAACCCCCTGTGATATATGCAACCCATGTTACATTTGTGCATATCAGCCGTTGCATATATGTAGTTTCAGTCGACCGCGACACCGCTGTATTTCCACCTTAAATGAAAACTGGTAACTTGACCCCCTGTGATATATGCAACCCATATTACATTTGCGCATATCAGCCGTTGCATATGGTACTTTCAGTCGACGGCGACACATTACTTTGAAATAAAGAGATATTATTATTGTCACTCACCTATTTGTAGCAAGCTGTACACTTTTGTGCTCTACCGTCATCATCGCTGTACAACTTTTAGGTAATCTCCCGACATGGTAGGTAATGTAATTAGCAAGCGCAGCAGCCTAATCGATAGTAGCGCGGCCTTTTCGGCAGCCGTGTACAAATTTTTGCTTGAATAATATAAAGTCATAGATTTTCAGTTTGTGACGTCAGACCCGGATGTTATGTAATAAATTTAAGTAAAGGCACGTCAAATTTTAATTCGCTACTTATTGATTAATCAGTAATTCAATCACAAAATAAATCATCTGCCAAGGATATCTTCGAACAAAAATAATTTAGTGTCCTTGTAAGTGTTGGCCAGTTTATTCTCATTTTCTAGCTCGAGCAGTGTATATGTAGATGAGCGTACAAATATCGGATGCGCAGTGGATTCATAAAAAATAAAATCGATTACAACAAATCTCAAGAATAAGTGAGCCTACTGGTCTTCTCTCTACTGTGCCGCGACATCGCTGTCTTTTGACTTTGAACAAAAACTGAACTTTGAACAAAAAGAAAAATCAAAATGGATTTTAAAGGGGATATAAAATACTCTTTTGTGTTTCCATTTTTGATGGCTGTTGATATCTATTGGTATATGAAAATAACAATATAATATAGTTACCTCTTGATATTTGCACTTTTAACTATTCACAGGACCATAAAAAATAACAGACTTTAATATTAGTTATAAATGCATTGTCTTTTAGTTGAAGGTAATACTTCAATGCAGAAAAAGTTAGGAATAAAAATATTCATATTTACAAATTCACCAGCATGTTGAGCCAAATTTTGGCCAATTTTTAATTGTTTCTTAAAAATAAAAAAAAGACCCAAACATCTTGAAAATTTAGGTCAAAATTTTTTTTTGAGCTTATGTGTCATGTAACTATTGTTTCTAATCATTTAATAGTTAAAAAATTGTATTAAAAAAATATCATGAAAAAATTGAATACGTAGCCTTTTTGGATTTTTTTTGGCTAACTTTAACATGCTGCTAAATTTGTAAATGTGAATATTATTATTCCTAACTTTTTCTACATTGAAGTACCACCTTGAACTAAAAGATAATGCCTTTATAACTTATATTACAGTCGGTCATTTTTTATGGGCCAGTAAATAGTTAGATGCACAAAAAATCAAGAGGTAACTATATTAAATTGTTATTTTTATATACTAATAAACATCAAGAGCCTTCAAAAATGGCAATACAAGAGAGTAATTTATATCCCCTTTAAAACCCATTTTAATTTTTCTTCCTAGCTTATTTGGTTCTCGAACAATTAATTTTTTTCTATTGGCCTCGCGCAAAAAATTTCAAATAAACGATAATTCGTGCGCATTAAAAATACAAACTTTGCAATTTTTGTCAATATTGATTTTCTCGAAAACCATGGCATATATAAGAAAATTACAAGAGAACTTTTTTAGGCAGATAGTCAGGCTATCTTTTTTATGATGAGCAATTCTTTTACATCTTCAGCGGTTAACGAGTTATCAGTAAAATAAGGCTTTTTTCAACGAACGGGTGGTTTTTTTGGGGGGTTGCGCGGCACTCTCAGAACTGATTTTTGTGGTTTTGTGATGTATAATCCTCACACTAACAGTTAAGGAAGGAAAATCTCAGATAACATTTTTTGTGAGCTTCTGGTGTATTTTTTACTTTACCGACTGGATTAAGATATAATTCAGTTCTCTTTTCTCAAAAACTGTCGATTTTATGATTTTTTTTCAAGAGATAATAAGTTTCTACATGAATCCTAATATTTAGGGTTTTTAATTGAAAGAAAAAAAAAAACAGCAGACAGAAAGACATTTACAAAACTACAAGGATAGTAAACATTACCCCTTTGTATACATGCAAAATGGATGAAATAATTTCGTTCGTTCGTTCATTAGTAATTGAGATGTGCCAAATAGAAATTAAAAACATTTTTTTGCACATTCCCTAAAGGGGGTGCAGCTGGACAAGAAAAGCTTATTTTGAGAAATTTTATCTGAAGAACTCTCCTTCATTTTCGGTTAGGAATTGGTACTTAAATTTATTGCACCTTATAACGGGTTGATATATCTGCATAGCAGATATATCAATAACATACATCTTAAATGCAGTGTGTCCAACTTCTGACGGTAACACCTACGTAGCTCAGTTATTAATAAATCGATATATTTTGAACTTGGTTAAGTTATACACTTCTTGAAGGTAACTAAAAGCGCATATACCTATTTAGTTTATTTCATAGATATGCGGACTAAGGGGATGAAAATGGGGTCAATTTTCGGGTAAATCGTATCAGGGATTTTTTTTAAAGATTACCACCATCTCAGAGGGCATCCTTTAAAACCCCTTTGTGCCAAATTTTGTTAAAATAATATCTCTAGTAGTTTTAGAGGTATAAACAAGTACATAATATGACGCTTTGTCAAGAATTAACGACCTTTAATTTGAAAAAAGGTGAATTTAGAAACAAAGTTATTTCACATTTTTTTCAACAAACTTGAAGTAATAATCAAAAATATCTTCGTACTCGCCAAAAACGCCAAGAAAATTCTACCTATTTATACGGGCCCTGCAAAACTACTAGAGATATTTTAACAAAATTTGGCATAAAGGGTTGTTAAGGTATGCCCTTTGATACGGTGATAATCTTTAAAAAAAAATTCCTAATACAATTTACCTGAAAATTTACCCCATATTCACCCCCTTAGTCCGCAAGTCTATGGAATAAATTAAATAGGTATATGCGCTTTTAGTTACATTCAAGAGGTTTATAACAACCAAGTTTAAAATAAATCGAGTTATTAATAACTGAGCTACGTAAGTGTTACCGTGAAAAGTGGGACACACTGTATATATGTAAACATCAATTAAACTTACCCAACATATCTTCCTATTTTTGAATCTGTTTTATACAATATACAATTTTGCACAGAGTTGTCACTTCCTCCTTGTTTAAATTTAGCTTTATAAGTATGTTATGTAAATATCATATTTATAATTAATATTTTCCTCAGGATTCTTCTATTATTTTTTGTTAAGTACATGAATTTTACATAACTGATAATTTAGTTCTATTTAAATAACTGGTGAAACATTCAAATATGTGGATGAATCCTACAACACAAGCTTTGCTTAGCTAGCTTATCCTCATTTAATGAAAATATAGTCTGTAAATATAGTCAATTTGGTACTTTATTAGCTGAATTTATCGTAACCAGTTTATATGAAAAAAAAAAAAAACTTACTATGTGAAAAAGTTTCTTATAACGTTTGAGATAAAGCGCCTAAAATTGTTGCGTATAACAACTGTATTATTTTTGTGTTGAAGGGGTAGATTTACTATTAACAATGTGTGATAAACGATGCCTGCCATCATCGATTCGATAATAACAAAATTACCGTTGACTTAAAACTTATCTAGCAAACATTTTTCCACAAAATTAAGCTGGGAAAGAAACAACAAAAACAAGACATATCGTTACTATATTACTCACTCTGAGCTTAAGACTTTTTTCAGCGCTTTATAAACCTTATCTTCTGTAGCTTCACTTAATTGAAGGATGACACCACCACCGCTGGCCTCCAATGCTCTTGCGTTTGTGTGCTGGTCGCCAAATTGAGGCATCACAAGAACGGGGACGCCGCAGTGCACCGCTTCGGTGGTTCCCAAAAGGCCGCCGTGTGAGATAAATGCCTTTACGTTCGGGTGACCTGGAGACAAAAAATGAATTAAAGGGAATTATATTTTTAGCTCTGTTTTTAATTATTTCGATAACATAACAGCCCTATTTTACAAAAGAGTTGTTATATGCCATGCTTAAACGCACATTAAAATAACCATTATACCCTTCACCGATTTATTGCAGTTTTTATATAATTGTTGCACATGCTATAGTGTACTCTTCCCATTTTATCGTAAATACAAAAAGACGAATGAAAGCGGCCAAAGCTTGGTCAATAATTTTATCGCATTTGTGACAAATTTATTGCCATTGATAAGCTGATATATACTATTGCCGATTTTGCAAGGTAACATTATATAATATAAATATATAAATTTAAAGAATTTAAATAATTGATAACTTGTTGATTTATTCATAGATTTTGTTAAAAAACAATAGGGCTATTCCTCTGGCTAACACTAACTTACTGTCCAAAGTTCAATGCAATCGGACTTTTCGTTCTTAAGTTATCGTTGCTCACAAGAAATGTGACGGATGGACAGACAGACCTACAGACGGGCGGGTAGATAGATGGACGGACAATTTGAAAGTTGTTCAGAATTTGATCACCAACACAGTGGTATGATAATTTTTTGTCTACGAGTCATACTACTGGTTTTAGAAATGTGCCGATCGAATGGAATATACTCTTTGTTTTGTATTTGCGAAGAGTATAATAATGCCGTTAAACTCGCTGGTCTAAATACACAGGACGCTATCGAAATTACTGTATTTAAGAGCTGAATCTGTACGTGCAAATGACAAGAAAATGTCTATAGCTAAATGTCTGAAAATGTTACTCCATCTGACGATGCCGCTTATATTGTATATTTCATAAACACTATAACAGATGATCATATAAAGATACTGGGATCTGTATCCTGCCATTTTTGTTTATTTATTTAATAACAAGTATTCAACAGTCAAGGTCCACTAACAGGAGATATGATGGACAAATAAATAAAAAAAAGGACAGCACAAAATTAATTACATATTTTAAAACCATTTACACGGGAATAAGGTATACTTATGGCATTACATAGAAACATGAACAAGAATGTAGATGACATACTACAAATACACATGTATGCCTATCAATAATACATACAGACATCTATACAATTCATGGGGATAACCAATAGGTGGGTAACCTCCAGTGACTTTCAAAGTTAAATATTTTTGCTGAACATAAGAATAATAAATAGATATTGAAGCATCTCGTGACCGAAACTTTTTTGAATTGCCTATGTTACTATTAACTTTACCGGCAACTTCATGGAAGCGATTATTGAAATTTAAATAAGGATTAAAATTGGCTGCTCAACTTTTTTATGAACTCGAGCATTACAGATAGGTGTGGTCTAAGCTATAAGGAAATATAACTGCTTTCTGTTTGTTACTGCTAATTAACTGATTATTTATTGTGAACCAGCTATTTATGTTGCCAAGGTATTGTTGTATGTTAATACAATCATCGATATTGGAGATCGAGCAGTAAATTTTCACATCGCCTGCATATCGTAGATGTCTTATATTCAGATCATATGTCATGACACTTATGTAAATTTTAAATAGCGGGGGATCTTAAACTATTCCCACGAAGTATAGCTTAACTTTTTAAAATTTGTAGCCTTGGTGTTCAACAAGTTGTAATCTGCTGCTCAGGTAAGACTTAAACAAAGTAAGTAATTTGAGTGACAGACCACCACCATCAGGCTTAGTTCAACAATCAGAAGTATTTTAAGAATCTGTTAATGTTATGCCTACCCGACCTCGCATTATTAATGCCATAATAAGGCTAATTATTATTAAACGAAGGCGCAATATTTCCTTTATACTGCTCTACCTCAAAAAGAGTTTGTTGGCAATTGTTAGGAGCATCACTTTATGAAATATTAACTCGAAAATTACGATTAAGATTTGAACTACTCAAAACATAAAAGAAAAAAACTACTAGAAGTGAAAAAATTGACAAATGTTGTTGCTTTTGGTAAGAAAGACTTGTAAATAGTGTGCGTGGTGAGAGGGGTATTATTTATGAATCTACTGAAAAAAACTGTACATTCTAATGTTAGGCAGATTTCTATCAATGGCTAATTAAAAAAATATTTGAACACATGCATGCAGTATTTTTTCATTTACACATTAATAAATAATTTAATGGCCCACTCTGTGTAAATACTTTAATTCATACTATGCAAAGAGACTAAACAACAGTCAATAAAATAATAACTCAGGCAAAACATATTTTAGCAACAGCTAGAGAAAAAAATCATACAATCAACCATCAATATTCAATCAGTCAAAAAATTGAAAATGCAACAACGTAAAATAATCACATCAGTGACAGACTCAAATTTAAATTGGAATAATCATATATAGTACGCTATAAAAATATTAACTCGCTAATTGCAATGTTCAAAAAATGCAATATACTCTTCGCAAATATAAAGCGATAATGTCTTATATACAGGGTGTCTGGAAATAGCGTGCAAAAAATTTAACTACCAATTCCTTATCGAAAATAAAGGTGGGTTCTTCATATAAAATGTTTCAAAATAAGCCTTACTTGTAGTGCTACACTCCCCACATAACGGTTTCTAATTTCCCTCTGAAGATAACGCAATCAGCGAAAATCGGCACACCTCGGTTACTAATAAAAAGGCATCTAATGAAATTATCTCATCCATCTAGCGTGCATCCAAAGGGGTCATATTAACTACCCTTCTTATAATTTTCCAAATACCTTTCTGTTTGCTATCTTTTCTTTCATTAAAAAAAAGAACTAAACATTACGATTCATTTAGAAACTTTTTTCCTCTTGAACAAATTTCGTAAAATCGACCGTTTTTGAGAAAATAGAACTAAATTATATCAATCAAACACGACGAGCACTATTAGATTAGTCAAAACACTTAGTAGGCTGGTGTCGTATCAAAATTTGACAGTATTATGTACCGATATTTGGTGTTTATAAATTATTTTCAGATAAAAATTAAAAACCGTGTTTTGCACACCTCTTTATGGGGTGTAGCTGGACAAGGAGGGCTTATTTTGAAGAATTTTATATAAAGAACTCACCTTCTTTTACGATAGGGAATTGGTAGTAAAATTTCTGGCACGTTATTACGGGACACACTGTATGCACCTAAGAAATAACTTTGTTTTTCAACATTTCAGCACTTTATATGGTAAAAATTATTTCTTACTAAGGCTATTTAATTATTCGCTCAATGCAGCACACTTATACTCTATGTTCCTATTGTATAAAAAACTTGTAAAATTGTATCGTTAATGTACCAGATGCATAATAAAATATTAAATTAAATAATTTTACAATTTGTCAAAGTCCAACAAATTAGTCATTCAACTTTTATCTATTACTTACTTTTATTTTCTACTTTTCTTAAATTATGTTACTTTATTTCTGTTATACTTAATTTCCCATTGTTCGATATGTATGTTATAATATAAACATTTATCAACAAAACGTATAATTATACAGCCCCACAAAAAAATGTTTCGGATCTGGATGACTGACCCTGGTATTTCTATGTACTTTTGGACGATAAATCTGAATCCGAGGTCAAATAAATTCCTGTACCCTTCAATTTTTGTGTAGGGGTAAAAACATCCCTTCAATAAAGTACATTTATATAACTCTGTTCGTACTGCATCTACAGATATGAAAAGAAAACCAATTGATTTATAATTTGATAAGCTTCATTTTTGCTCTAAATGATTTTTTTGATAAAACGTAGGGTTCTCGAGTTGTTCGTGAAAAATCGCTCCAAAAAATGCACTTTTTAGATGAAAATCAACATTTTCAATCGTGAATAACTCGAAAAATACTGATTTATCGAAAAAACTTCATAGAATGTTTCTTGCTTATAATTCATCCCTCTATCGATGTCTGTGGTTATTTTCATTTTACCCAGGGTATAACACACCTTTGGACCATATAGACTTTGCAATACTATCAATTACGAATCGAATGCCGCTTATTTCATGAAAATCGATCTTTCCTAACCGAAGTCTGAGGTTTTGCATTTCCCTTGCCTTTACTGACTGGACTAAACCCGCTTTGGGGGTTTGGGGGTTAGTTTTCGCCCCTTTCAAGATGCTGTCAAGGCAACTGAAGGAGGTTTATTTATTTATTTATTTTTTTATTTATTTATTTATTTACACGACTCAACAGGACGAAAGTCCCAATTACAGAGTCGGAATACTAACAATAAATATTGTGCTATGATAGAAGTAGGTATTACAAATTATGTCCATATATACACTTTAAATCCTTAATTCTACAATAAAATTTAATTGTACAATAAAATCCTTAGTTCTACAATAACAGAAGTATTACAAATTATGTTCATATATATTCTTTATATCCTTAATTCTACAATAAAAATATCAATATTATTCTGTATATGATTGTAATTTCTGCACATGACATTAATAGGTGAATACATTAATAGATTGGTGCGTGAAGCTTTGATATGAAATGTTTGGTGGAGTCGAGTTGATTTAGAAGTAACTCGTAGGTCAATGAGTTTTAATAGATCAGAACAGTCGAGTTTACTGTTTAATATTTTAGACAGAGTTACAATTCCGTGTAATTCCCGGCGAGTTTGAAGTGAGTTAAGTTTGAATCTGTTTAACAAAATATCGTTACTAATTCCAACAAGTGGATAGGTCTTGTCCTCGGTGTAGCTTAAGTATTTTAAAAATTTTATTTGAATATTCTCCAGTTTATTAATATAAACGATGTAGTAGGGGCTCCAGATTACGTCAGCATACTCCAATTTACTTCTGACAAACGAGTTAAATAGAAGCTTCATAGTTTCAACATTCTTGAAATCTTTCGAGTTTCTAATTATGAATCCCAATGATTTAAAAGCTGAAGATGCGATATTATTTATGTGATAAATAAAAGTCATCTTGCTATCAAAAGTAACACCTAGATCCTCAAATCTATCAACTCTTTGTATGACACTATCGTTTATTTTATACTCATTAATGAAAGTATTATGCCCACGTGAATAGGTGACAACATTGCATTTTCAACATTTAGAAATAGTTTATTTTTATTGCACCAGTTATCAATGTTTTCCAAATCTGACTTTAGCAATTCTATATCATCACTGCAGCTAACGCATTAAATTCGACAGACTTGTGTCCATGGTAATAAACATATTGTAACCTATTACTTAAATATGTGGTAAAGAATGAAACAAACTCATATGATAAACCAAAATTTGTTAATTTATTTAATAAGATACCGTGGTCAAGCCTGTCAAACGCTTTGGAGAAATCTGTGTAAATAACGTCGACTTGACCACCTCCATCCAAGACTTCACAAAGATACCGAGTCAAACACAATAAATTTGAAGTCGTAGACCTACCTGGCATGAACCCATGTTGATGGCTTGATATTTTATTTTCTATGTTAGGAAAAATATAGTCGTAGAGAACGAATTCGAATAGTTTAGAGAAATTATTAATTATGGTGATTGGCCTGTAATTTTTTATGTCTTCTTTGGAATTCTTTTTGTGAACAGGGCATATTTTAGATATTTTCCACAGGCTAGGAGAAATGCCATTATTTAAAGATAAATTAAATATATATGATAAGGGACCGGCCAATATTGAGACGCAATCTTTGACGAAGAAAGCTGGTATTCCATCTGGACCTGCTGTAAATTTTGGCTTTAATTTTTTGCACCCTTTAATAACTTCTGCCTCTGAGATTGTAGGTATGAATATATTTTGTGTGTCCACAGGTTCACTTTCGCCACCCGTACTGGTATTATTAGTTGATGCAGAGTATGCTGATTTGAAATATTCTGAAAATTTATTTACTATATCTTGGGGGTCATTATATGAGGTATTTTCATATTGCCACGAGGACCGTGAAATTTTCAAAATTACTTATTGGCATGTTCTCTGTAGGTAGGCTTAATTGATTCCTAAATCTAGTAAAATAATTTTCGTATCTTTCCCAAATTAATTTTATGTATTTTATTTAACTTATAGCATGTTACAATATTTAAAGGAAGCTTAGTGTCATATTTCAAACACATAATAATTAATAGAGTTCACTTAACTATAAATTATATTCTACCTATATGGAATATGCCGACTAAGCAAGTAGCATTTATATAAATACTCGAATCATTTAATGAGGGGCAGTCCATTGGCGTCCAGGCACATCTCCTCTACTATGGTTATTTGGTAAGAACACTTTTATTATATGTATTATTTTTGATCAATTTTATTATGTCTTATTTTTAATTATTTTATTTGCCAGTTCCATTTTATTTATCTTTGAGTTTTACCATGATTTAGTGTATTAAATAAATATATTAAAAGTCGTAATAATTTATTTATTAAAAAGAGCAACCTCTTCTCCCTAGGCTCCCCCAGGTCGTGGCAATATGTCATACTGTTAGGTATTGAGCTTGTTTTTGATTTATTATTAATGTAGGACCAAACAATTTTTGGATTCTCTTTTAAGTTATTTTCTATTTTAAGTAGGTAGCTTCTATGTGAGTCGTCAATATCTTTTTTATTTTAGTTCTAATGTTCTTATATTCCTCATACAACACGGCATCTTTAGTATTTTTATATCTATTCCATATTTTATTTTTATATTTGAGATTTTTAATTATGTCTTTCGAGAACCACTGAGGATATTTGTTTGTACGCGGAAGAGATTCAGGAACGTATAATGATAAATTCTCGTAAATAATATCATAAAAAATTTGAGTTGCTTGATCTACATTCGATACATCATATAACAAATCCCATTCAGTGTGGCACAAACTATTATACAATGACAGAAAATCTGCTTTTTTAAAATTGTAATTTGGTATTTGGTTGTAGGAGAAAAATGTGCCAACTATCTTTAAGTCACATGTTATATCCAGTGCCGAATGATGTGAATCCTCTATAAAGTTGTCGTTAATGCACTGCGATCATTCTTCAGTAAGAACAAGAAACTCTTACTCTCCCAGATCTCCCTTCTCCCCGGTGTTCCTCATCCAGCAGGGGGGTAGTTCATATATACCCTTCTGAAGGCTTGGTTCCAGGGCGGCATTCACCCTCTACTATATCTTCCTGCATTTTCAAGAGCTGTAAGCTAGAAGCTTTTATGTCCTGAAGGATATAGAAGGGGTGCAGCGGGTGTATCAACCCCTTCGAGAAAATTGTTATACCTTTGCTGAAGCCCTTGGCATTAAAGAAGAAAAGTAAGAGAGAAGAAGTCCCCATTCATACTTTTTTTCATAATGATACTTATTCATAACTTTTCTTTATTGAAGGGATGTTTTTGCCCCTACACATAAATTGAAGGCTATATGATTTTTTTTGACCTCGGTTCAGCAAAAATATATAGGAACACCATGGTCAGTCATCCAGATCTGAAACTGTTTTCTTTTTGAGGGCTGTGTTATTGTTTTTAAATATGAATATTTATGACCTCTTTAATAAAACCAATATACAAGGAAAATATTTTATTTATATAGGACTTTTAAGTTAAAAAAATTTTGAAGTTCTTGTTGATATCTGATTATCCGATTAGTCTCATTTTATCGCCTAGGTAAGTAAAATCTAATTAGGCAACTCACATAATATGTCTAATTGAGGCATCCATTTTTGGGTCATTACATTATCTGGTTTTCCTTCCATTGTTTTGTTTTCCCACTTCCAAATTACTCTCTGCGGCAAGCGGCTAAAGGCTTTCAGAAACGCTTTTCTTTTATCATCCGGGAAGGTGTGGCCTTTGATCATGGAGCCAAAACTGAAATATATGACCCCATCGGTAGACTCATTTATCCATTTTTCAATATTCTGAAATGAAAAAAATAGATGAGTTTTGCTGGATAATCTTACTTTTTATTGGGTATTTTGCCACTGAAAAATATTTAAACATTTTAATGAAGAAACCTCTGCGCCAAACGGATCAGACAGAGGTTGGTTCTTTGTTTATGTATTTCCATAGTCACGTGAGACATTAAATTATATTTATCTTATTTTTACTTACTTCGTCTCTAAGGATGGGCAACCAACTAGTACAAAAATCTATTGAATAATTAGAAACGCATCTATCCTCGTTTAATAAAATAATCGCGGATTCTTTAAGTTTACTTTTAGTTCCATTGCTCTCTTTTTCCAAAATCTTCGCCGAGTCCCATTTAATTCTATGATTATTATCCCATGCGTGTTCACAAATTTTGGATTTTTCAAATTCTCCCCTTCTAGCGTAATTTCTATGTTCACCAAGCCTTACGTTGAAAGGTCTAGATGATTCACCTACGTAATGTTTTCCGCACTCACACGGAACACTATAAATACAATTTTTTGAGTTTTGAACAATATTTGGTTGCCCATCCTTAGAGACGAAGTAAGTAAAAATAAGATAAATATAATTTAATGTCTCACGTGACTATGGAAATACATAAACAAAGAACTGTCATGGTTGACGGCCAAAAAAGTTTTGAGGACGGAAGTAGATTCCCTTCCGAAACGTTAACTTCCTATAGCTTTGATTTTGAGTTTTTAGTTTATAACATTGTTCTAGTTTATATATTTTTAGGTGTGAGACTTTTTGAAACAGTCAAGTACTCAAGAACCAACCTCTGTCTGATCCGTTTGGCGCAGAGGTTTTTTCATTAAAATTTTTAAATATTTTTCAGTGGCAAAATACCCAATAAAAAGTAAGGAAATCTGAATATGCTACAAATAAACAATTACAGACAATATTTGCTGGATAATGTAACAAAAATAAAAAAAAATGTTAAGAACAGAAGCCTCGAGACAATTAGTGCCAGTAGCCTGTCATTCCCGTTCGCGCTTAGTAGTAGCGGCACGTTTTATCTCAAAATGTTTTTTTACTTTCGATATTTTAAATCAAAATAACGCATTGTTCTTTTCGAAGGAACATGCGATTCTACAAGCATTTCTCTATTACTGTCAATGGCAGGTGCTTTCTTATGTTGCCGCTGGGAAAGCATCCGTATTTTCAAGATTTTGAATCACTCGGTGCAACAACAACGCATAAACAAGTTGGTTAAAAATCGAGCATGGGCAATCGTCGTATCTTGAATAGACTCCTGCCAGTCGACGAGAGTCTCGCGCTTGTCGAGAAACACATAGCACCTCCACGTTATGTGCCAACCAACAGCCAATCAATAGTTAGTTGTGGTTTGGTATTGTCTTTATCAAAATAATTGTAGAGGTAATAGACGGAAATAATTACTTTTGTAAATATTCTTGTCCTCTATAAATAGAAATATACTTTTTATGTCACCGTTACCTAGTCGGGTTGAAGTTCTCTTTGATTGCAATAGACATCAATCGCTAGATGATATACCTGTTATATGTCGTGTTCTCTTAGACTATAATATTTAACTTATCGGCTCTGGGAGCTTGTGTCGATCATTGTTTATTTGTATTGAAACATTCTTTATAGGATTTTGCAAACAGCAGAAAAATTAACTATCTATAAAAGAAAAACTTTGTGTAGAAATATTAATGAAATCTTTGCATTTTTCGATAACCTGAATTCTGGTTATGCTAGCAAATTAAAATCCTAAAATGAATTTGTCTAATTTCTTATTTGACAATTCTCATTCTAACACTAGCATCCACACAGTCCCCTACGGCCATGCAGATTAAACTAGTATCCACATAACCCCCTACGATTATGAAGATTCAGTTAAAAATGAGAACAAAGACCTAAAATGAATTTATTTGTCTACCTTGTCTTAAAAAATTTTTCATTCATTCATAGTTAATTTTTCTGCTGTTTGCAAAATCCTATAAAGAATGTTTCAATACAATTATAAGCAAACAAATAATAATTCATTTTTAAACATGCATAGAGTATATAGGCTCCAATACTAGTTAGCTAATAGATAGGTGAGGTTGTTTTTATCAGTCAATGTCAAATATAATCATTTCACACTTATTCATAGAAATTGTCTTGGTTTTGCATGAAACATCTTTATGAATGGCTTTATGTCTTTCTGATGAGCTCCAGAATAAGGGCGAAAAACGTTTCAAAGGCTAAGCATTTCCAAACAGAATGATAGATTTCATGAAAATGTAATCCATTGGAATGAAAAATTTTTTAAGACAAGGTAGATAAATAAATTCATTTTAGGTCTTTGTTCTCATTTTTAACTGAATCTTCATAATCGTAGGGGGTTATGTGGATACTAGTTTAATCTGCATGGCCGTAGGGGACTGTGTGGATGCTAGTGTTAGAATGAGAATTGTCAAATAAGAAATTAGACAAATTCATTTTAGGATTTTAATTTGCTAGCATAACCAGAATTCAGGTTATCGAAAGAATGCAAAGATTTCATTAATATTTCTACACAAAGTTTTTCTTTTATAGATAGTTAATTTTTCTGCTGGTTGCTAAATCCTATAAAGAATGTTTCAATACAATTATAAGCAAACAAATAATAATTCATTTTTAAACATGCATAGAGTATATAGGCTCCAATACTAGTTAGCTAATAGATAGGTGAGGTTGTTTTTATCAGTCAATGTCAAATATAATCATTTCACACTTATTCATAGAAATTGTCTTGGTTTTGCATGAAACATCTTTATGAATGGCTTTATGTCTTTCTGATGAGCTCCAGAATAAGGGCGAAAAACGTTTCAAAGGCTAAGCATTTCCAAACAGAATGATAGATTTCATGAAAATGTAATCCATTGGAATGAAAAATTTTTTAAGACAAGGTAGATAAATAAATTCATTTTAGGTCTTTGTTCTCATTTTTAACTGAATCTTCATAATCGTAGGGGGTTATGTGGATACTAGTTTAATCTGCATGGCCGTAGGGGACTGTGTGGATGCTAGTGTTAGAATGAGAATTGTCAAATAAGAAATTAGACAAATTCATTTTAGGATTTTAATTTGCTAGCATAACCAGAATTCAGGTTATCGAAAGAATGCAAAGATTTCATTAATATTTCTACACAAAGTTTTTCTTTTATAGATAGTTAATTTTTCTGCTGTTTGCAAAATCCTATAAAGAATGTTTCAATACAATTATAAGCAAACAAATAATAATTCATTTTTAAACATTGTTTATTTATTTGCCTTTTACTTGCCTTGCGCTAATGAGAGCCAACAGCTCGAAACTGCAGTCTGTAAATAGATTGGAATGGCTAATACGGAAGCACACAATGTGTATATATTATACTCAATCCGCTAGAGCTGTAACTTGTAATCCAGTGTTCGGCGAGAGGCACAGAGCACGGAGAATAGCTGTTGGTTGCAATCTGGTTTTATATTTATTCAAGCAAGGAAATTGTACAGATTCTGGACGGAAATAATTGCTATTATAAATATTCCTCTCCACTATAAATACAAAAGCCTTCCATGTCAATTAATTTATATGTAAATATTAAAGACAAGGTACCAATATTAACCATAGGCATGAAATTCTTAAGTCAATATGTAACACAGTAAAAATTAATGAGTAACATGTATGCAGACGTACGCACAATCATCTTACAATAATAAGTAAAATTGGATACTCAATATTTCTTTTTGTTCAATGAATTATTTGGTTGCAAACTTTATTGTCGAAGAATGGACATTTTCCGTCTCTCATGTTCCTATTTTTTTACAAATCTGAACTCAAAATTCGCTTCTCAGCTATCTAGGGACTAAGGACCACTGACAGTTAGTTGGTCAAGAGGTAATTTAAAGTCTGTCTCAGCGATTATGGTGTGTGCGTCTTGAGAAGCATATGGTCTAAGATGAATTGAAGCGAGGTACAAACAGTGTCGGATCAACCAGTCAAAACGCATTGAACGGCTATGTTAATTGAGTGAGCACAAACGTTGTCCCATTATCGAGTTTAACCACATGAAAGAATGAAAGATATGAACATGTAATTCTAGAAGTTTTATGGGTGGAGAGTCGTAGGTTTAGAATAGCTTATCGTTTGATATGTGTAGGAGTGAGAACAAATTTTAAAAGCAAGGCTTAGCTCGAGTCGTACGCACGCCATACAGGCCGAGACAGACTATACCGGGTGAGTCACGAATTGCGCTCGCCCCGATTTTTCCTAAAATATTTGGAATAGAAAATTGAAATTTGGAGGCCTTATTACACGACTAAAATGTCATCTTTACAATAAAAAATCAATTTTGGTGCACATCCGGTTTGACCGGAAATGCTCACAACTTTCGATTTTTAAATTAACATTAACAATTTTATTAAAAAATCTATTTCTGAATCCAGAGTGCTGTGGTGCCCAAAATATATTTTAATTTGTGTCCTACGTTACTAGAAAAATAAAAAGAGCAATATGATTGCATTACTTAATTCTCTAGAGGCGTTTAAAATTTTTAAATGTGATTTTTACCCACTAACTCGGTTTTTTTAAATGGGAATTTAATCGTTCGCCAACATTTTTAAATACCTCATTTTCATACGAATCTAGTGATACCAAAATTTTGAAAATCCGCTCAGAAATATTTGAGATTTCAGCCAAAATACAATGCAACCAAGCTTTTAGAAACATGCGGCTAATAGATAATAGATTAGTGGGCTTTGGAAACTAAAATGGCACATTTCTGTGTAAATCTGGTAATCTAATAACATTGGAAAAATCATAGTAGCCATTGAATGTAATAAAACAATATCAGCTGTCAGACAGATACAAAATAAAGCGTTGCGGAAATCTCTTTGAGTAAAAATTAAAGAAAATGAATAATTTTAGTAGAAATGAAAAGGTCGATATGTTACTGATATATGGAGAGCGTCTCAAAAATTCAACTGCAGCTGCAGAACTGTATCAGCAACGATATCCCAACAGACGTCATCCAAGCAGACACTTGTTTGTCAGAGTGGAACAAGAATTAAGAAACGAACCCAATAAACAAGATGCCCATCAAACATTTATTGTAAGTGAGGACAAAGAAATTAATGTATTAGGGTTGGTGATGGTACATCCAACAACATCAACAAGGGAATTGTCAATGGAATGCGACATTAGTCAGTCTTCGGTTTGCAGAATTTTAAAGAAACATAAGTTTCGGTCTTATAAATACCAAATACACCAACATCTTTATGGAGATGATAACGACAGGAGGCTAGTATATTGTAACTGGTTCTTAAATGCAGTACAACAAAACCCAGGTTTTCCTTTTCATATTTCATATTCAGATGAAAGCAGATTTACGAACCAAGGTATGTTTAACAGAAATAATACTAGGTACTGGACTCAAGAAAAGCCGAGGTTGGTAGGGCGGGGGAATATTCAGGAAAGATTTGGGTTTAACTGTTGGCTTGGAGTACTTGGAGATCGAATAATTGGACCCATATTTTTTTATGGAACACTTACTGGCGAACGATATTTATTCTTTTTACAAAACCAGACAGCAGAATTTCTTGACTTACTTCCTCTTGCCTATTTACAAAATCTGTTTTTCCAACAAGATGGTGCTCCCCCACATAATTCCAGAAGAGTGATGAAATATTTAAACAACTTGCATGGTGAATGCCTTATCGCAAATCGAGGTCATATCAGGTGGCCTCCAAGGTCACCTGACTTAACACCCCTCGAGTGTTATGTATGGGGCACTCTCAAAAATAAAGTTTATAAAACTTCTTCAAATACCCGTGAAGAGCTGCAAAATAAAGTTGTACGGGCTCTTAAAGAAATAACGCTGGCTGAATTGCGTAGAGCCATTCAAACAACTGTACGCAGAGCCGAATTGTGTATAGAAAAAAATGGTGGACATTTTGAACAATATCTATAAATGTCAATTTATGGTTTAATTATATTAATTATTTTAAAGATACCTACTGTTACCTAGTTTAAGTTTAATTGTTCAAACGGAATTGATTTTTATTTATTTATAGTCCCGATACTTATGTTCATTTAAATAAAACTCTGAAAACCGAACTGATGTCGCATTCTATTGCAAATGTTCTTGTGGATGTAATTGTGTTTACCTCCACATACCTATGCTAAACTTAATTGTAACGTTCTTTGCGCTCACAGTTATTAAATGTTTGATAGCTCAAGATTGCCTATAACTACACGAGTCTGTCTGACAGCTGATATTGTTTTATTACATTCAATGGCTACTATGATTTTTCCAGTGTTATTAGGTTACCAGATTTACACAGAAATGTGCCATTTTAGTACCCAAAGCCAACTAATCTATTATCTATTAGCCGCATGTTTCTAAAAGCTTGGTTGCATTGTATTTTGGCTGAAATCTCAAATATTTCTGAGCGGATTTTCAAAATTTTGGTATCATTAGATTCGTATGAAAATGAGGTATTTAAAAATGTTGGTGAACGATTAAATTCCCATCTAAAAAAACCGAGTTAGTGGGTAAAAATCACATTTAAAAATTTTAAACGCCTCTATAAAATTAAGTAATGCAATCATATTGCTCTCTTTATTTTTATAGTAACGTAGCATACAAACTAAAATATATTTTGGGCACCACAGCACTCTGGATTCAGAAATAGATTTTTTAATAAAATTTTTAATGTTTATCAAAAAGTGACCAAAATGGATGTATTGTATTCAAAATTTCCTCTAGATTTCAAAAATGTAAAAATATATAGGGCGTTCCATTTAAAAATCGAAAGTTGTGGGCATTTCCGGTCAAACTGGATGTGCACCAAACTTGATTTTTTATTGAGAAGATGGCATTTTAGTCGTGTAATAAGGACTCCAAATTTCAATTTTCTATTCCAAATATTTTAGGAAATATCGGGGCGAGCGCAATTCGTGACTCACCCGGTATAACTGACTTTATTATCAATATAAAACTTCAATATAATCAACGATTACAATTTCCCTAAGAAAATAATCCTGCAAAGAAAATAAGCATATTGCTTGGTTATTTTTATTATTATTAATATGAGATGTGTGGATTTCCATTTTAAAGAGGAATATTTACTGCTTACTTAGCGTTACGCTGAGGAATGCAGCTTTTCTAAGGGCTCGTTTTTGTGTCTTTTTGGTCACACCTGACGCTGATGATATATCTAACAGCTTAGAGTTCAGAATTCAACAAAGGACCGTGGAGACTCCTGCTTCAAAACTTTTCTTAAATAAGCAGTGTTCCCAATAGTGTAATGTTCTGCATCTCTTTCATGATCAGGTGACCACGCAGTTGTTGTAGAATTCTGTTGGCTCCTAAAATTACTGTCGCGACTATGATCTTTGCACTCCACAATATATCCCATTTCTATCTGGAGATCTTTGTACTTATTCTACTTCTCAGTTTCCTTGAGCACCACGTTGACTCCATTCTCCATGGAGACATCAATCAGCAAATAGAATGTATCCTTTCTATCAAGTACAACAAGTCTTACCGATTTGGATGAGTTTGCCTGCGGGTTATAATCGAGACATCCCACATAAATCTGATATTATTGGTGTTGGCAATTCTTTCAAACGTATATTTATAGAACTTCGTGGTACAGGCACATGGCATATGAAGACATGAACCAATAGAGACATCTGACCACTTTGTTGCACCCATGAGTCTACTCCGATTGGGCCATAGTAGTATATTCCGCCACCATGTCACCAACATGTTGTCGGCCTGATCGCACATTATTAATATTATTATAATTATTATGAGAAATAGTAAGAACAACATAACGAAAAACAACGTTATCATCACTAATATTATTTATGTAGAGTATAATTATTTTGATTGTGTAGAATACTTCATAAGTAAATTCTATTATCGAGCTAGCTTATCATAGAACTAAAAAATAAAACGCTGCCTAAGGACTCACTACTTCCACATCCAGATTTCCCATCCAAGTCTTAATGGGGTGGAGTGGTGGTGGTGATGGTGGATCATCATAAAAGAGACCTTAGCCTCTATTATATATATCAAACCCCATGTTTCTGGACTCTTATCAGCTTGCGCTACTTATTTTCCCTATTTACTTCCTCACTTTTCAACGGTATTGTTTCAAAATATAATGTAGTTCCATATGCGGTTATAATACAGATGTGTACTAAGTCTCAAGTGAATATCTCCATTATATTTTATTAAATTCTTTCATAGTAGAGTGTGGGTGATGATGGGGTGGCAAATGTTATAAAAATTTGAAGCTTTAGTTTCTAGTATATACATCAAGTTTCTGACCTCGTACCAACTTGATTTAATTATCCAATTTACCTCCTATTTAACCCCCAACCCATCACTGGAGTACTCTCAAAATATAATCCAGTTCCAGATCTCGTTATAATACATATGCGTACTAAATTTCAAGTCATTCCACAGAAAACGTGCGTACAAAAGAAAAGTTACAGAGAGATACACACACAGAGCGAACGACCGACAGAAGTATTTTTCGATATAACTCAAAATCTGATGATATTCCAAACCTATTTCAGCAGGAGAAAACTAAATCTATCTTAGGATTAACATACTTCCACCCTACTTGGATGTGGAAGTAATTGCGCATAAAATATTTGAATCAATTACCTCTCGTTCTGCAAGAAAGGTGTTAATGGCGTTAAATGATTATAATTTTATTTAATTTATGTTTATTACTAATTGAATGTGCTAATGAGGAGTGAGTAAACTACACGAATGGCTGTTAAAGTAGCTACCTTGACTATTTAGCTCATAAATACACTAATATAAACCACTGTTAAGTACAATGAACCAGATATGATTAGACAAGTTTATCTGATGGGTTGATCAAATATAATTTTGGATTCCAAATCATGCGATAAATGTTCGTTACAGATATTTACATTAATCAATTTCTGTCTGCATGTGTGATTATAAGTTGAGTAGCTTTTGTTACTGGTAAAATCTGATTTCACGACACAAAATAGCGTAATAGACCCTGTATTGAAAACCGGTGCCAGATTTTCCATCCAAGTCTCTTTTTTTAATTTTAATAATATTTGAAGCAGATATCTTAAAAAAATTGGAGGCGTTGGTTTCTAACATATACGCATAAAATGAAGTGTCTCCCAATTTGCACCACTTCCTCCCAACCCTCTAAATGGAATCATCTCAATTAGATGCCATTACAGTACATTTCAAGTGAATATCTCAGTTTTATTTTATTAGCCAATTTAATAATGAAGTGCGGGTGGTGGAGGGGTTGAAAAGTGTTATAAAAAATCTGAAGCCCTGGCTTCTAATATAACAGCGTGTCCCCGGATGGACCTAATTATACTTGTAATTTTTCTTATTTCGCATTTTAAGAAAAAAAATCATGCTTCATAAAAAGTTGTGCTTATCGTGAAACGTCATTCGCCATACTCAGACTTTCAAGATAATATACAGGGTGGTTAGCAAATAAGGAAAAGTGAATTTGTTCCAAGAGTAAAGTATTAGTTTTTTGAGAGGAATATAAAAATGTTACTGAAAGAAGTTGTTTCTAATGTTAACCGTAGTCCAGATATGAAATTTGGACATCGTATCTCAAAGTTAATATTTTTGTGAATATTATGTTTAGAACGATTTTAGGAATTTAAAAATATCAACTTTGAGATACGACGTCCAAATTTCACGACAAGCAAAACTTTTTTGAAGAATGACTTTTCCTCTTAAAATTCGAAATTAGGAAAATTACAAGTATAGTTATGTTAGGTTGGGTTAAATTAGGAAAATTACAAGTATAGTTAGGTCCATCCGGGGACACACTATATACACCAAACCCAAAGTTTCTGTACTCTTGCCAGCTTGCTTTACTTATGTTTCCCTATTTACCTCCCATTAAACCCCCTACCCTTCAATGGAATCATTTCAGAATATAATCTAATTATAGACATCATTACTCTACCAAACTTCAAGTGAAAATATCGATTTTATTTTATCAACCCTTTCAGTAATGAAGTGGGGGTGGTGGAGGGAGTTGAAAGATACTATTAAAAAATCTGAGGTCGTGGCTTCTAGCATGTACACCCAATTCCAAGTTTCTGTACTCTTACCAGCTTGCTTAACTGGGTTTCTCATATTTGTCCCTATTTAACCCCCAACCCTTCAACGGTATCATATGAAAATATAATCTAGTTCCAGGTGTCGTTATATTATATATGTGTACCAAATTTCAAGTGAATACTTCAACCATTTTAATAATGGAGTAGGGGTGGTGGGGGCGATGGTAAGTATTATAAAAATATAAAAGGTCTTGTCTTCTAGTATGTACAGCAAATTCCAAATGTTTGTACTCTTACTAGCTTGCTTTATTTATCTTCCACTATTTACCCCTATTTACCCCCAACCCTTCGCCTCATAAGTTGAAAAATCAATACAATTTTCGATTTCATTGTAATACAAACGTGTATAAAATTTCCAGTCAATATCTTAAACCGCTCCAGAAAAAACGTGCTCACAAAAAAGTTGCAGACAGACAGACCCACATACACAAATTTTTTTCTTCTCAAATTTAAAATCTCGACGTTCTATACCATCTTAAGCCTATTTTAGCAAAAAAAAATATTTTTCCAATACTCTACGTGGACGAAACATATTCTTTATAAGATACTGCAAATAGCGGAAAAAAACTATCTATAAGAACTAAAAGAAAAACCTGATAACCTGACTTCTGGTTATGCTAGCAAGTGAATATACTAAAATAAATTTGTCAAATTCCTTATTTGACATTTTCATTATAACACTAGCATCCAACATAGTACCCTACGGCTATGCAGATTAAATTAGTATCTGCATGACCCCCTACGGTTTAAAGATTCACTTAAAAATGAGAACAAAGGCCTAAAATGAATTTATCTACCTACCTTGTCTTAAAACATTTTTTATTTTAATGGATTACATTTTTATAAAACCTCTCATTCAGTTTCTTGGAAATGCTTAGCCTTTGAAACGTTTTTCGCCCTTATTCTGAACTCATCAGAAAGGCACAAAGCCACTCATAACGATGTTTCATGCATTTATTTTAGGATTTCACTTGCTAGCATAACCAGAAGTCAGGTTATCGAAAGAATGCAAAGATTTCGTTAATATTTTTACATAGTTTCTCTTCTAGTTCTCATAGATAGTTTTTTTCCGCTGCTTGCAAAATCCTGTAAAGAATATATTTCATTACCATAAGCAGACAAATAATAAATAATTAACAAACACTACGTGGATGTGGACGCAATTAGGACGCGTCTCATGCTCGTTAATTTATAACATTGTGAAAATAAAACATAAACCGTTTTAATATATCATATACAGAAATTACATATTGCGAAAATTTATTATCTTTTTGGTAGAAAACTATTTTAAAGATAAATGTTATAAAATATGTCATGCATAATAGAGCAAACATGAATACACGGCACGAATTCTGTAGTCCCAAAGTATAACTTGAATCAAAATTCCCAAATTAAAATAAAGGATGTTAAGAAAAACCTATTGTAATTTTAATAGTTGAAGACAGACTCTTATGGTAAGAAGCTATTATAGCATAGGACATAAAAATAACAATTTTCTGAAGAACATCTAGAAGTTCTTGTGCTATTTGACAACAACACAGTGAGCAATTTGTTTACAATTTAGTTTTAATTTATTTTCCGTAAAAGTTTGTTTATTACTATTAAAATTTGAATACTTTATAAAAATTTAAATTAGTCGCCTCATTTTAGCATGAAAAAAGGTACAGGGTCAATTTACTTTATTTTTGTTGCAAAGAGTTCAGAAAGGCATTTAGAAACAGTACCTTTTATTTTTTGGCGGAAATGTTTGGTTTCAATTTTTTTCCGATTACTGGCCAATATTAATGGCCAATTTAACGAAATTAATTGAAAAATTTGTTATTAAACACAATATGCCATAAAATTAGACGAAAATGGTTACTCAGGGGTTTTTGAGGTCGCTGATCACCAATCTGAAGTCCAGTTTGGGAAATTTAAAATGGCTGACCGGAAATCGAGTCATTTTCCATAAGGAATGAGAACGAATATCTTGGCTTTGAAACTCTGTGCTCAGGGATTTTCGAGGTCGCCGATTACAAATCCAAGGTCTGATTTACTAAATTCAAAATGGGGGACCGGAAGTAGAGTCAACTTATCAGGAGAGACTCGTATTTTTTTCGTTCTTGGGCTGAAAATATGTATTCGGGGGTTGTTGAGCTCGTTCATTACGAATCAGACGTCCAGTTTACGAAATTCAAAATAGCGAATCGGAAGAACAGTCAATCTCTCCGGAAAACCTCGTATTTCTTACTTTTTTGGGCTGAAAGTATGAAAAATACTAGTATTTCCTGAAAAATATACTACTTCCGGTCTGCCATTTTAAATTCTTCCTATTTGGACATCAAATTCGTTATTAGCGATAACGAGAACCCCCGAGTTCCCACTTTTTCGTCTAATTCCACGGCATATTGTGTATGATGACAAATTTTTTAATTAATTTAATTAAATTGGCCATTAGTATTGTCCAATTATTAGCCCAAAAATTAAACCAAACATTTCCGCCAAAAAATGAAAGGTACTGTTTATTCTAAATGCCTTTCTGAACTTTTTAAAAAATGAAATCAATTGACCTTGTACCTTTTTTTAGAAGTAAAATGCCAAAGTGACTCGACTAAATACCGAATTTAATAAAATATGCTTACTTGTGTGTAATTTTTGTGTTTATTTCACTAGCAAAAAAGGCTGCGGTGCAGTCAATAATAAAGGACTAATTTTTAAAAAGACGACGTTTCGACTTTATTTTAAGATATCCCTAGAGCTTTTAAATATAGGGTTTCATCGTACAACTAAATGTTAGACTTTAAATATACATAATAACAAGCTAATCAGAATATTATTCTCCGAATTACAGCACTTTTTATATAATTGTTGCACATTCTATAGAATACTCTCGACTAAATACCGAATTTAATAAAATATGCTTACTTGTGTGTAATTTTTGTGTTTATTTCACTAGCAAAAAAGGCTGCGGTGCAGTCAATAATAAAGGACTAATTTTTAAAAAAACGACACTTCGACTTTATTTTAAGACATCCCTAGAGCTTTTAAATATTGTTGCACATTCTATAGAATACTCTTCGCAATTTTTTTTGTAAATAATATTAATTTCACATAAATAAAATATATGTTTCCTTAATTTAAATATTTAATAACTTTTTTATTTATTGATTGGACGGACGGACGGACGGACGGACGGACCGACCGACAGACAGGCAGACATATAAGCAGGCATACAGAAAGACATAGAGGCAGACAGACAGACAGACGGACATTTCGAGAGTTGTTCCGAATTTGATCTTCAGCACAGTGATATTGAATTTTTTTCTCTTCGAGCGATATTACTGGTTTTAGAAATGTGCCGATTAAAAGCAATATACTCTTCGTTTTGTATTTGCGAAAAGTATAACAACGAATACGTTATAAGCTACTAACTGACATTATTCAGTATCCTCTAACTTAAAGTCGTCCAAAGTGAGAGTTGTCGCATTTGACGATTATTGACAGTATATTGACTAGTCCAATGATATTAGTAGGATACTAGGAGAGAGAGAATAACTTTCCCAAAGAAGATATTTTACATACGCATAGTAATAGTATCCCTAATAACAGATCAAGAGTCAACATTCGTAGATGTTGTGCTGTGGTTATTGACAGTAGCTGTCCTTGACGCACTTATGGTATTTTTCCAATAATGACAATATCTGTAGTTAAACAAATAATGTACCCTCCCACCTAACCGAAAACTATTAATCCGTAGTCCAACAATAAATTTATACAAAAAGAAATAGTCAGTGCTTCGAGTCGGTGAATATAAATTATCCGTTCATTTTTAATGGTTTATTTTCTGTGTCGGGGTTTCTAAATTTATTGATTTAACTTTTATTCTAATAATTGGAGCTGGTGGTGTTGAAGTAAGGGTATTGCAAAAGTTTATTACATACCAGTGGTAAGGGCTTAGGTTTTCTAATATGTATTCCACCAACTTCAATAAAATTTGGTACCAAAGGCCTTGGTCTGTTTAAAGTGAAGTGGGTATTAGTTAGTAACAAACTTGTATTATACATAATGTCTCCTCCTTCATGCACATCTTCACCTAGGTATTTCTTAGAATATCCATTCCCTGGATTATCTATGTAGTATTTGTATATCAGTTTATTGGATATAAGCTGCAATGTATTTTCAACACGTTCCAAAAATGTCATTTGATCTGAGTAGTCCATGAAGGGATTGGGAATGTAAGATGGATTATCTGGGTTTCCAAACCAGTCTGACATCCAAGTGAGCGGCGCACATGTTGATAAACCTAGGATTGGTTAATTGCTTACAAAATGCGAACACCAAGATAACACTTGGTTACGATATATGTATGTATCTTTGACAATAAATATTTCCAACAGGGTAATTTAAAAAGTTGTTTACCTATCTTATACCGAGGTACTAATCAAGAGTTGGTCACAATTTGACAAGAATTACTAAAATCAGTGATAGCAATGTGATTAATCAGTATATTTTACGTTATGATGATTTGTTTTTTCAACGTATTGCAGAAATAATGATCCTCTTTCAAGTTTATAAACATGTACTAAGTTGTAGCCAGTATTCTCTGGATTAAATTAGAGCTTACTTAGATTTCGGATAATACATTTCATTTTTTGACCTATCTTAATAAAATACATTATACACGTGCGATGCATCAGATCAATTCGGTTATATAATATTTTATGCTAAGTTATTTATTTAAAAATATATATGATGTTAATTTATACAATTTTACCTATCACGGGAGCTTTATATTTTTTTGTCACACCCATAAAGCAGCTGGTTTCAAAGAATTCAACTATGATCAAATCAAATTTATTCTTCTCTCTCAAGAAATTTTGCAAGTTGCTGTTTTCTAAACCGCTCTTGCAGCGTTCTGTTTTTGAAACTTTATATGCAGTAGCATATTGTTGTAGCCTTGAATTAAGAAAGTCATTAATTCGCTTTGTTCCTATCCCACCAGTTTCATTGCCGTTTGATAAACTTATATCCCTGTAATTCGGAATCAGTTTCTCCTGGGGAAAGTAACTGATTACTGTGAGGTTGTGACCCTTGTGAGCCAGTGCCTTTAGCATCGGCTCAAAAACAAAAAAGTGACTCTTTCCATAATGAGAAAGAATCACCAGGATATCATAACCAACACAAAAATTCACTAACACTGACATTAAAACTAAAAATGTTCCTAATTTCATTCTGGCTTATAATAATTTCACAAAACTAAAAATAAATAAAACTTATTGTCTCCAATTCACTTTTAATTATTATCAAATTAGGTCTTATATAAATCCACACTGTCACGTACTACAGTCTTGATCATTGCATGCTGTTGTAGCGTTACTGTCATATCATCTGGCGGGTTATATATGTATCTTGTAAACAATTTTTTATCAGTAAAATAGTTAAGATACACAATAATCAATTTAATGACACTAATCAGTAACAGAAACGAATTTGTACAGCAGTCGTCTCATTATTACATCGGGTGGGAAAAAACACGCATGATGCCAATAATCTTGTAAACAGAAAAATGACGCTGATCATAGAAACATGTTCATTAGGATGGAGCTAAAAAATCAATGTTTATATTTTTAGTTCTAATAGAGAAAAAAAGTTGTTACTATTGCTCAGTTATTACCTTGATTTTTTTAAAGAAATCCGATATCTTCTGCCTTCTACGCAGCTATAAATTAGATGTGTAACCTGAGAAAAATTAAATGGCACCAACCGATGTGAAATGAGGTCAAAAAGCAGCTGTTTGTTTGAAAGATTGAGGTAGAAATAATAAATCCAGAACTCACCATGAGGAGGTGGCCATGACTTCAATCCCACCCACCCCCTAACCACTTCAAGTTTCTATTGAGTAGTATTTCTTCGTGTTAAAGACTGGCATCGCTGCTTGGATTTAAGACTATAGTTTATCTCACTTTAAAGCAGTGCATGTAAAGATAGGGAACATGTGTCCTTGTCTCTGAATGGTACATATTTAAACCAAGTTTACTCAGAATTAGTAAATCAGAACAGATTTGGTGCATTTTATTCTTACTGCAATAAAATAAGAACATTTATATTGTAATTAAAATGAAATAAATTTAATGTATTTCTAGGATCGCCAAATGCCAAATGAAAGTGAATTTAAACCGTTAATTTTTATTTTGTGTACCAACGGCTTTGAGCCGGCCTCGATGGCGATTCCATTTACTTGGGAATTCCCATGCCTGTGTAAGCTGTGCTCCAGTCAAAACGTAAACAATTGCATTCTAATCTGAGAGATACTATAACTCTAATAAATCCATTTCGGGCTTCGGAACCGGTTTGTGAAGCTTCAGTCACTCACTCGACACAAATTTCCGGTGCCTTGGTATGGCAAAAAGAGAATGATATCTACCAACTTTTCACTATTGATTGATCTTTTAAGTTCTCCATCGCTAAGGTCATTCAGAAATAGGTCAGGTTATTGTTTTGGTAGTTTACCAATCGGTAAGGTCGATATAATCGCTTGGCTCTAAATTTATTCTAGTAATGATGAACGTTCTTTTTGAGGTTCTCCCCATGTCACAAATCATTTTTGCCTTTGGTATACAGTGTGATGCTAGTTCTTAGACAAGTGTTCTGTCATTTGCAAGAACACTTATTAATGGGTTTTTGAAGTGAATGAAAAAGCATTGTGTGGTATTATTGGATCAACAATATTTCTTTGTTATGACTTCCAGCAGTATTTTCTGGTTTCGGTGTAAACACATAAATCATCTGCATACTGCACAATGGTGATATTGTTATTTAAACTGTGGAAATCTGCTGTATAGATATTAAACAGTAAGGGACTCAGGACTGATCCCTGAGGCAGGCCTGAACATATATATCGTGGTCCAGTTTTGCTATTGTCAGGTAATAGTAGGTAAACCGTTCTGTTAAAAAATAAATTTATAATAGTTTGAGCCACGTTTGGGGGTATTGTTAATTGTGTAAGTTTATTGCTGAGAATCATTAGATCTACTGAGTCATAAGCGCCCTTTATGTCTAAAAAAACAGCCCCTAGGTAATCATTCTTAGAATAACAGTTTTGTACGTCTGTTACTATGCTTGATATTGCATCTACTGTGCCATATCCTTTTTTAAAACCATACTGGTTAGTAGGAAGGAGTGAATTGTTGTCAATCCATCATTCTAGCCTATATTTGAGAATTCTTTCAAATGTTTTCAGAATGCAAGATAATAGAGATATGGGCCGATATGAATCTGATAGGTTAGGATCTTTGTTAGGTTTCAATATAGGTATCACTGTAATGTTTTTCCAATTTTCTATCGACTTGCCTTGTAACCATACGTCATTGAAGATTTCCACAAGAAATATTTTAGCATTGAAAGGTAGATTGTATAACATTCTGTAACTTATTTCATCGATACCCGGTGCTGTATTGTTTACGTTTTTTAGAACATATTCTAATTCAAAAAATTGTAATGGGTGCTGTGAAAATCTTATTAAGATTATTTTCATTGAATGCGTTAACTGGATGGGATGGGTTATTGGAGGCATGCAAATTAAACTAGTATTTACATAACCCCCTACGATTATGAAGATTCAGTTAAAAATCAGAGGAAAGGCTTAAAATGAATTTTTATCTTACTTGTCTTAAAAATTTTTCATTCTAATGGATTACATTTACAGATTTTATGAAAATGTATTTCATAAAATCTATCATTTTGTTTCTTGGAAATGTTTAGCATTTGAAATGTTTTTCGCCCTTATTCTGGAGCTCATCAGAAAGACATAAAGTCACTCATAAAGATGTTTCATGCAAAACTAAGACAATTTCTATGAATATTTGCAAACAGCAGAAAAAAATAACTATTTATAACTCAAAGAAAAACCATGTGTAAAAACATTAATGAAATATTTGCATTCTTTCGATAACCTGAATTCTGGTTATGCCAGCAAATTAAAATCCTAAAATGAATTTGTCTCATTTCTTATTTGATAATTCTCATTCTAACACTAACATCCACATAGTCCCCTATGGTCATGCATAGAGTATATAGGCTCTAATACTAGTTAGCTAATAGATAGGTGAAGATCTGTTGTTATTGTCAGTCAATGTCAAATATAATTATTTCACACTTGTTCATAGAAACTGTCTTGGTTTTTCCTGAAACATCTTTATGAGTGGCTTTATGTCTTTCTGATGAGTTCCATAATAAGGGGATAAACATTTCAAAGGCAAAGCATTTCCAAGAAACAGAATGATAGATTTCATTAAAATGTAATCCATTAGAATGAAAAATTTTTAAGGCAAGGTAGATAAATAAATTAATTTTATGCCTCTGCTCTCATTTTTAACTGAATCTTCATAATCGTAGGGGATTTTGTAGACACTAGTTTAATCTGCAAGGCCGTAGGGGACTGTGTGGATGCTAGTGTTAGAATGAGAATTGTCAAATAAGAAATTAGACAAATTCATTTCAGGATTTTAATTTGCTAGCATAACCAGAATTCAGGTAATCGAAGGAATGCAAAGATTTCATTAATATTTTTACACACAGTTTTTCTTTTAGTTATAAATTGTTATTTTTTTCTGCTGTTTGCAAAATCCTATAAAGAATATGTTTCAGTATTTTTACATATTTCGAAACTTCACAAAACTGTAGCTAGGCTTGTATGTATGTTAATATCTTATCGGCCATTATCCATTGAGATATTTAATATTTTTGGGACATTGATTATAACTAATATTTAATTAACTAACAACACATGGTTTAGAAAATGTTCCAAGATAAAATTATGAGTAATTTATAAACGGCATTAGTAGCCCAGGCGGGAGTTAATTTTATCTATAAATCTCAAACATGTGCGGAGGAAGAAGATTTATTTTTTTATGAGTTTCCTGAAGTGTACTTAATAAGATCATTTAAAGTTTGCATGATTTTCAGATCGGCAACATAAAAAAAATTATAAACTTTTTTCGGTATATTTTCAAAATTTTTTACATAAGTCGATGTATGGGAAAATAATAAATATTTTCAGAAAGATTTCTAAGTAAAACATGTCCTACAGAATTTTTTATTTAAGTCTCAGGTTTTCCGTAAAAAATTATTGAAATAGGAGTAATGGAGCAAGTCAAGTGCGAATCTGAGTCGTGCTGCATTCACAAAATATTACCCCCGGTACGAAATATGTCATGAACATTTCACTATTAAGCAATATTTCGTGGAGGAAATAATAGGAAATAATAATTATAAATGATATTTATTCTATAAAAGTCATACATTCATAATAGCAGCAGTAAAACCGGGTTCGAGCGAAGCTGACGTTACTGCGCCGGTACCTGAATACAGTGCTTTATATTATATACAGATGTGTCATTCCACTATATTCTATGTATATGTGATACTTTTGTCTATTTATTCTATAAGTATCAGAATGTATACTATAATTCTTAGCGAACTACAATTTAGAGACTGAAAATATCGGTATATTTGATTATCACGTGATGCATTGAAGCTTCAGAAAAACATGTGGAATTATATTATGTTTTATTGACTATTTGAAGAGCTGGTATCTTTTATTTGATAACTAAATTTGTTTTATTTATCGATTAATTTTCTTCTCGTGTTCTGGTAACATGTATATCTATTTGTTGGACAAATTTTGAAATTAAGAAATTATAATAATTTCAAAAGTAGTGTTTATTTAAACTACATTAACTTAAACAAATGAGGTTCAAACTCACACATTTTTGGAAAGTTTCTCGTAGACTAACCTACGAATTATCATACAGTATACAAAAATTAGGTAATTTTTGAAGTATAATATATATACAGAGTGTCTCGGAATTGACTTCCCGAACGGGAACCTGTGATTCCTGAGTTCATATTGGGCCCATATAATCCAACTTATCTTAGTCCAAATATGCATCCCTGGGGAGATACACTCTTCTAAACTGAGACAGAAAATAGTTTTTTTCCAATAATATTCGTTAAATTGGAGACAAAGTTTTCAAAAGTTGATGGGAGCTGTATTACTATAGTACTCTATGTGAACTTGATAACAACCAAATATATCTTGTTTCCAATTTTTTTTCACAATAGTTAATATTTAACTGGCTGTAATTTTTTAATAAAAAATTATGGAATACTTTAACATTTTTATTGAACATTGAAAGGGCTGCAAAAAAGCTACTCTTAAAAATTTTTGTAGTATCAACCAAAATACAAGAAATTATCGTATTTCCTCCCTTTGTATTTAACATTTATTTACAGTTCTAGAATAAAATGCTCCACATGACGTCCACCTGTTTCAGTACACGAATTAATACTTTTAAAATTTTGTGCAATATTAACGAAAAATCAAGAATAATCATTCTTCCTTCCGTAGGTCATAGATGCTAGTAAAACATGGAACCTCTCGCGTTTAAGAAACAAAAGATATAACGGAAATTATCGGAGAACTTTTTTTTGTCTCACTTTAAGAGAATATTCTTCCTCGGGGATGCATTTTTAGGCAAAAGTAAGTTGGATTATGTGGGCCCCATATGAACTCAGCACAGCTTACCGCCCGGGAACTCAATTCTGGGACACCCTGTATATTATATATTGATGATTAGCATCTATATATTAGCCTTCTATATATTAAAATAAAATTTTATTGGAAGCATTTTGTACCCCTGAAACAGACTCTGTTAGTATCTAAGTTAAGTCTTCATGAATTTTCCTTTACATGGCGAAGATCATTATAATTTTTTCATGATTCATTTTGTTAGCGTACCTTTTGTAAATTGTATTAGAACTATAGATTCTAAATAGTTTTTCAAACTACTAAACATCCACATAGGTTAACGACGTTGCACCAAAATTTATACCAACTGATGTCCTAGTTTACTAGAGTCAACAATTTAAATATATTCTGATCATGAGTGTTGAAATATTACTAAAATTCTGACGATGGGCTTGTTAGGCATTTCATAAATCGAAAGTGCAAGTATAAAATAATGGATCCGCAAAAAATCAGAATTTTTTTCGCACGTTTAGTGTCTTAAAAACAGTTACAAACATCCACCTCGCGAAAATGGGGCGTAGCCAGGCTCTACGTCACTATACGCATAGACTCGGCGACCTCAGTCGACTCGATGCTGTTTAGTTGTTATATTATCTACATACCTATTGTGTTGATATGCGCCCGTCTAAAATTGCGGCTCGGATCTATCAAAGCCGTTTTCGTGGGAGCTGTTTTTTGTGAAGCGGCCGGTGTCATTCAATTCGGGAATTAATTCTACATTGTCTAGGATACATTCGGAGGCGTTGTTTTTAATGGTTTTTGAGTAATTAGCTAGCAAATGTCGGCTATCTCTCTCGACTCTTAAATTTAGGAACAGGCAGTCGAGGGATTGTAGGGGAACATATGATTTGGCGAAATGTTACCAAATGTCAAAATATGACGGCCGAATTTTCGATTTTTAAGAAAATAGCAATTTCTTTCCCACAGACCTAGCCGAAAATCCGATTTCCACTGTGACACTTAAGATGTCGATAAAATGCCAATCGTCTTTTTTAAATAGAGACCAATATCGATCCTCCACTACAAGTATTAATTTACATATGAGCGTTTAAAGATTTGATGTTCTTGACTTTTTTAGGTTACGTTTTAATACTTCTAAAAAAGGCATTATTTGCTCGCTATTGCAGAGCCGAATTTCCGACTTTCCCTACACAATTTGATATAAGAAGAAAGGGCCAACCTTGTTCTTTCCATAGAGACCTAGAACGGACTTCCATTCCACGTATTTACTTAGTTATGAATTTTTGAAAATTCAATGTTTTCCAATTTTTAACAGAAAAGCCATCTTTCGTTCGCACGTCCCAAGCCGGATTTCAGGCTTTGCCCCACCACTTTGGTATAAGAACAAAGCGCCACTCTTTCTCTTTCCATAGACATCTAAATCGGCCTTCAACTCCACGTATTTACTTACTACTGAACGGCTGTTAGTAGTCATGGTAGATTACCTAGTTCAAAGTTGGGTATAGTGACGTTATAAACAGGCGCACTGTTTTTGCAACTATTACTAGTTTCAACGCCATATATCTCGAGAACGGAAAAATTTAATATAAAATTTTAAGTACATAATTAGAATGTTGAGTACTATATAAAAACGTATAAAAACCATATAAAGTTAATATCGTGGAACAAGCCCATTGGCAATGCTAGAATTTCACCCATTTTGAAATAACTGGTTACTAGTGACTCTGGCCTCTGCAAGCTAAAGTGCTTATTAATTAAAGACAATCTTGAACGTGATTTATAAAAAAATCGAAGTTGGTGACATTCAAGGGCAAGTATTACAAAGAAAATTATTACGTACCAGCGGTAAAGGCTTAGGTTCTCCAACATGTATTCCACCAATCTCAATATAATTAGGCACTAAGGGTCGTGGCCTATTTAAGGTAAAGTGGGTATTAGTTAGAAACAAACTTATATTATACATAACATCTCCTCCTTCATGCAAATCTTCACCTAGGTATTTCTTAGAGTGTTCATTTCCTGGATTATCTATAAAGTATTTATAAACCAGTTTACTGACTACAAGCATTACAGTATTTTCAACTCGTTCCAAAAATGTCATTTGGTCTGAGTAGTCCATGAAAGAATTGGGAATATAGGCTGGATTATCTGTGCCTCCAAACCAGTCTGGCATCCAAGGAAAGGGAGCACATGATGATAAACCTAGGAATAAATACACCATACATAGTAGACAACTTTAAAACCCGAAGTCGAAGCTATCCGGAAGGGGGTCACATATTTACAAAAAATTCAGACAACATCCACTACCCACCGACATTACCAGTGTCGGAGCTGGGGATCGAACACAGAACATGATAAACAGTGCGAAATAGCGCGCTCGCCGGTAAGACGCTTTGGCCCGCTGTGCTGCAGTGCCGGTCGGAATAGTTAATTCCTTGCACAATACGGACACAAAAATAACGCTTGATTATATTTCATATTTGTATCTTTGACAATAAATATTTCCAGAAAATTGTACAAAATTTGACACAACAGACTTTAAAATAGGCCAAATGGAGCCCAAAAGAGGCAAATTGTTTACAAATGTATTATCATTCTTATATGCGCGACAAGCTTCGTGTGTGAGATACACGGTAATGAAAGGCTTTGAGATAAATAACGTTTGGATAAGAAACGGTTTCCTTAATATCTGCGATATATGACAGAATTGATTACATGTATTGATATAATAAATTAACGTATGATGTTTTTGTAAAACTCTTATGTGGGTGGAGAGATAAGGTTAAAATTCTTACTGTAGTGTCGTCTGGGTTCGGAAACACATTTTTGTCGTTTTCTTTTAAATGATGCACATGGACCATTTAGTTCGAGAGTACTTTTTTCTGTATTTATTAGTTTTCTTTTGTAATATATCAGTTTTTTGAAAATTAGTATCCCTTTATTCATCATTATCTCTCCGCGCTCATAAAAGATGTGGAAATAATGATATGTCAAATCATTAAACCCTCAATGCAGAAAATGCCGAAATAAGAAAAAGAAAGTGAATTAGGTAACAACAGAATAGTCGATGAATTCTTGTTGAATCTGGACATAAAATCTGAAAATTTGAGATAGTTAAAAACAGGACAATTGTAGTGAGATGTTTGTTGCATTCAGAGTATCTGAATATTTCATGAGATGAAACATAATAATTATACGAGAATTGAAGAAAATAGGAAGAATAAAAGTTACAGTTGACACTGAGCTAGAAATATTTTCAGAAAGTATGGAATTTTTTTTGGGATTAGTGACTTTACCTTCGATAACAATAGTTCTACTAATATGAAGTAGATTTGATATGCTTTACCTATATCGTCAAACTCCTTCGAAGCTAGAAAAATGTTAATCAAGATGTGTACACAATTTGCAAAAAAATGTTAAAGCCAATGATGAAAATGGCATTAACACATTACTATGTTACCGGTTTAAGCAAGTTAATTTTCTGTACTTTCTTTTATATCTCTAATGTTTACATCAAAAGAATTTAACTAGGTTTTGTTGAGAATTGTATTTTGTATTTGTATAATTCATCAGATAAATAAATTAATAATGACTAACTCAAGAACAAAAGATTAGGTGAAATGACGAAACTTCACTTCATTTCTATGACACTGATTTTCGTACTACTGCAGAATTTTGCAGAAATAATGGTCTTATTTCTCGTCTCCAAATATTAGTCGAGTCAGTGAAGGTTTTTACTTCGGAATCCACAAGAACAGAACCGTCTTTGGTGAAACTTATTTAAAATGGTTTTTATATTATATTATTTGAAATCAGAAACATTCTGGCTGTCGGACTCAAACATTTATATTGTTTAAACAATTACAAAAAACCACTGCCTAAGGAATCACTACTTCCACGCCCACATTTCACACCTCTTTAGAGTAAAATATCTGAACTATATTTGCAGTCTAGTATGTGGAAATAATTGGTCATAAAATTTTACTACCACTTTAGGCAGATATCATAAAAAAATTGGCTTCTAGTATATACACCAAATCCCAAATATTTGTACTTTTGCTAGCTTGCTTTACTTCACCGAATAAATTCAAAGTACAATCCAGTTCTAGATCTCGTTACAATAACTACATACACAAAATTTCAAGGCAATATCTTAAAACATTCCAGATGAAAACGTGGTGTAAAAAGTTACAGACCGACAGACAGACAGTTAGAACATTTATTTCCCTGTTCAAATTTAAAATCTCAACATTTCATGATATTCTAAACCACAGGTCTACAAAAAAATTGTCTGTCTTGCAAAAAAAAAATTTTTGCCACGTTAATTTTTCTCTACACCCCCATATAACCCCCATAAAGTTTTGTAGATGAGGTTCTTTGAACGAAAATTCTTTAATTATTTTTTATTACCTTTGTATGAGTTTCTTGAGTCACTGATCGTTAATATAAAGTCAAGAATAAATTTCGACCTAATGGCAACGGTCAACAAGCTGTGAAGTATCACCAAGATGTAAAAAGTTGATATTAAATGTATATTATTAAGCTTTTTGAGTTACTGATTACGATTATGAAGTCAGAAATGAATTTTGACACGATCAGAGCTGTCAATAAGCTGTCAACAAGCTGTCAAGTATCACCAAGATGTGAAAAGTTGATATTAAATGTATATTATTAAGTGTTGATTACGATTCTGAAATCAAAAAAGAATTTTGACGTGATGACAGCTGTGATGTGAAAAGTTGATATTAAATTTATATCCATCAGTTTTTTAGGTCGCTCAATACAAATCCGAAGATGATGAAGTTGATTTCAAAATGTCGCATTTTATATATGGTATGGCATTGGCATATGATTTCCTCATGTCAACAAAATCTGAATACAAATTTGATATATCATCGCCTATGGCATACTCCGCAGTACTGATACAAAAGGTCTTTTGTGAGCAAGAAACTGCGGATGTCACTTGATTCTCTCATGTCAACATCCTATGTGAAGAAAACTAGAGCTTAGATGTAACGTGTTTGTATCTTCTCATTGGCTAAGTGAGCATTTATCTTCCATAAAACCTACAAGAATTATGGAACATTGCAGTTTTAGAGACATTTTTTATTAAAGAAATTTGTGCAGTTTCATACGTTCGTCAATTTTCACATACTAACTTAATTTTTCTTGAGGTTCGCCTTTTCTTTTTCTTTTTTTTTTCTTAGTGGGCTCTCTTGTTCTCTGAATGATTTGAAATGGGATTTTCATCTATGATTCCTATTTTGCTCCTCATTCTTCAATGACCAGCAATTCAAAATCAAATGCCAATGCCATACCATTTTATAGAATGCGACATTTTAAGATCAACTTCGGATTTATATTGAGCGATTTAAAAAACTTATGATTATGCATTTAATATCAACTTTTCATATCTTGGTGATACTTGACAGCTTATTGACAGATGTCATCATGTCAACCTTCATTTTTGACCTCAGAATCGTAATGAGCAACCCAAAAAACTTATTAATATACATTTAATATCAACTTTTTACACCTTGATGAAATTTGACAGCTTGTTGACAGCTGCCATCAAGTCGAAATTTATTTTTGACTTCAGATTTGTGATCAGCGACCCAAAGAACCCATACCAAGGTCATAAAAAATAAATAAAGAATTTTTTTCAAAGGTACTCCTCTATAAAAGTTTATGGGAGTTATATTGGGGTGTAGAGAAAAATTGACGAGGTAAAAAAATTTTTTTTGATAAGCGCATCAAAATACTTAGGAAATGATGGGTCTGATTGCAAAGGCAGACAATTTTTTTTTGTAGACCTGTGTTAATATACTTCCACATCCACGTAGTGGAAATTTACTATAATTCTTTTAAGATATGTAATGTAATCATTATGGAGAATTCAGTATAAGAAATGGTATTTGTGTGAAAAAGCAACAAAATTTTCGTTGAAAAATGTTAATTAACGATGAAAAAGGTAATTATGTGTGATTTCATTAGTGTGTTTTCTTACTGTTCATTGGTTATTTTGTCACTGAAAAATATTTAAAAATTTAATGAAAACTATCTCTGCTCCAAATGGATCAGACATAGGAAGCTTCTTGAATGCTTGACGGTTACAAAATGTCTCACACTTAAAATATGTAAATTAGAATAAGGTTATAAGATAAAAACTGAAAATTAGAGTGAAAAAATGTAATCCGACTGCCGCGTCGGAACTGATGTCAAGTAATGTAGTAATGATAAAAAGGTTTAACAAAAGGTTTATTTGAAATTAGTCCTATTCTTGTGGATTTAAAAAAATTCACAATACTTTAGTTTCTTTGACTAGCCTATATGTACCAAATCGTAGACAATAATCTTTGGATTAAATCTACATAATCAAGTTCAAGGTTCTTGACTTATCATTATAAACCACGCGTGTGTGTAAAGTATCAAATCTGTTGCGTTATCTAATTATTAGTTGACGCTATTAAAGCATACTCATTAATATTGAAGTGGTTTCCTCCGGGTGTTGCCGTAGTCGTCGAATTTTTATTTGACGTGTTGATCATGCGTCAGCTTCAGCAAAAAACTTTGTCTTTTTGAGTATTTATTATTTCCCAATATATTATTAGAAAATAATCTCTACGCCTGTGACTTTTAGGTCAAAGGATCAGTTAGAAGTTGCATTTTTTGACAAACGACACAAACAAATATGTAATATAAAAATGAACTATTTCGCCGACGTTTCGGAAATCTATTCTGTTTCCTTTTTCAAGGCTTGTTCGAGAAATCCTTTGTGCTGTGTATGACAAATACATAGCTCTAAAAATCTTTCGTTTCTATGTTTTGATATTAACTTGTGCCATTTGTCAAAAAAAAGAATAACTTCTAATTGATACTTTGACGTAAAAGTCACAGACGTAAAGGTTATTTTACAGATTCCTCGAACGTCATTTAGAAGTAAAAATACATGTGACTGGAGACCCCAAAAAGAAAAGTAGAAGGCAATATCTATTTTAGAAAAATTCTAAAGACTGAAGTTGTTGTATTCTTCTTCTCTTGACGCTTGGCAAAGCCACTCTTCATGTGTTACTCAGTGAATACTCATCTTCTCTATTAAAATTCTCTCCGTTTTTCAAAACTTCTAATAATTCTCTAATTAATTTTGGACAATTAGAGAATTGTTAGAGGAAGCGCAACGAATGAGCAGCGAGGCAAAGCTGCGTCAAGGTATATAATGAAGAACAAAACACAACAACTTTGTAACAAAAGTCGAATTAGGGGTAGTCAAGTACGGCCCTGTCGTATACAAAACAACAGCTATTTTGACATTTCAGGCCGCGATAATATTGCAAGGGTGATAGTCCATTAAAGTAAAATACTAGTCGTAAATAAATATCTAAATTATGTTATCTAATTTCGAGGGTAGGCACTTAAAAAAACCCATGGAGAGAATAAAGAACTATCTAAATTATTTTATACCTGAACAATTTGTTTTGCTGCAAGTCCTTCTAGGGACCTAGAATATTCAGACAATTGTTTTCACAGCCCGGTTGATATCATAATATACGGCGAAGGCGCGTCGCGTCGTAGGGCCAAGGTAGATTTTCAGGACTAAGGTAATTTTAGTATTAAAACTAGTTCCGCCACTAAGGCAGGTTTTTCCCGTATAAAAGCAAAGTAATTGACAAATGGGTTTTTCTTATCCGCCTTACTGGTATAAATGTTAGATAGGGCAAATTAGGATATAATGAAAAATTAATGACTAATTACAGCAATATGTGATGCACCTAAAGTAATTTTTCGTAAATCACATTGTCCGTCAGGCAACCTCAAATTTGAGTACAGTTTAACGTGTGGAACATTTTAATTAGTAGCGGTGTAACAAAAGTCAAATTAAGGGAGCCAAGTCCGGCCCTGTGTCATAGAGCCACCGTATTTTCTTACTTCTGATTTCAGTAATATCTTCAGAGTCGAGATTTTAGTACAATAAAATACTGATCATAGAAACATCTGTTTTATGTTGCAAACTGATTTACTTTAGAGCCCAGCAAACATGCTTTGTTAACTCTACTCTTTATTAGGTAGTCGACGTTAGCCACTTGGAAACAATAAATAACCATCCAAATTATTTTATGTCCAATTCGCTTTCCTTACTTGAAGTTATGGACACTTGTTAAATACGGCCTCACCGGGAGGTCTAGGGAGATTTTCAAGACTAAAGCAGTTGATAGAGGATTCCAGGAACATATGTAATAGACTAAGATAGACAGACCAATTACGGCAATTTTTTCCCCTATACAAAGGCAAAGTAAGGAACAAAAGGGGTTTTTTTCCATCTGCTGGACTGGTATTAAAATGTTAACTTAGGCCATATGATAAATACCATGGTCCGTTAGGTAATTTCAAATGGGTACGGTTTAAAGTAAAGAACATCCTAATTGGTCGAGGGTTTAAAGTTTACGGCCCACTTTTGAAACGTCTTATCTCGATTGAGAGGATATCGGGACCCTTGGCTTAACGTCTGAACGGTCAACATCTACCTATAGGGTATAGTAAATTCTCGTTTTGCGAACCTTTTTCAATTCTAAAGTTTAAGTACATTTATTCAGTATTTTGCCGGTTATGATAAGCATAAATTAATGTGTTATAATTGAACTAAGAGCATTCGGTCGCATTTCAGCTCCCGATTTGAACTTGCCGCGGACCAATTCATTTCTTGATATAGTGTAATTACTGTTTGTTAATTTATTTAATCGTTAAATGCTTGTGATTCATTCTCATTTGTTTTCATTTTTTTCTGTAAATATAGTGGTTTAAGTGTTTTGAGAAATCACGTGTTTTATTTCCTTGTTATGCAATTGAGTTCATTTATATTCAGTAAAGTTTGTTTGTGAAGTAACCTGGTTGAGGACACCAAAAAGGATATAATCACCTGGAAGAAAAAGGGTAAGCACAGTTTTCCTTTCGATGGATATACTATAATGTCGACGGAGTCTACAAAAGTAATTGGGACACTCCGTACTATACCAATGATAATGTCTGATTAATCATGTAATTAGGGGAATAAAACCCCAGTTATTACAGAAGTTTCATGGTGTACCACCCACTTTTGAGAAACCTTATTTCGCGGTGGTAAAATTGGCACTTCTGGTTTAGCGTCTCTTCGGTCAACATCTACAGGGGTAAAATAAATTCTTGTGTCGCGAACCCCTTTCAGTTTTAGAGTTTATGTAAATTTCATGCGTATTTTGTCGGTTATAATGTAAATTCATGTGATGAAATTAAGCTAAAGTATTCGGCCCGCAATTCAGCTCAAGATTTGAAGTTGCTGCGGATCACATCATTTTTCTGTATTGCGTAATTATTATTTGTTAATTTACTTCATTGTTAAATGAATGTTTTTTTGTTTAATTTGTTTTCATCTTCATTGAAAATATAATGATTAATTGTGTTGAGAAACCATGTGCTTTATTACTTGGTACGTAGAGAAGTTCAATCTAGAGCTCAGATAGATTCAATTGTGAAATATACTGTTTGTGATGTACAGGGAAAAGGAAACAACCATATAGAAAGGAGGAGGGTATGCATAGTCTCGATTTTGATTAATGTACTATAATATCGACGGAGTCGGCAAAGAAATTGAAACACTCCATACTATACCAATGGTAATGTCTAATTTAATTCATATAATTGAGGGAATAAAACCCAAGTTATTACAACTTCAGCCTTAAGATTGCCTCTGAAGAAGCTGACAGCATGATAAGCGAAACCTCAAATTAATTTCGACGACCACGGCAACACCTGGAAGATACCACTTTATTGGACAATGGCCGTGGAAGCTTGCATTCATTAATATTCTTTTGACTGTTACTATTAAATTATACAATGTTACCTATCACTGGAGCTTTATATTTCTTAGCTAGACCCATAAAACAGTTGGTATCGAAAAACTCAATTATAATCAAATCAAACTTATTATCCTCTCTCAAGAAATTTTGAAAATCGCTATTTTCAAAATTGCTCTCGCAGTGTGCTGTTCTTGAAACTCGATATGCAGTGACATGTTGGCGCAGTCTTGATTCAAAAAAGTCGTCAAATTGCATCGATTCCACCCCAAGAGTTTCAGTGACATTTGACAAATTTATATCCCTGTAATTCGGAATCGGTTCCTTCTGAGGAAAGTAACTGATGACTGTTAGGTTATGTCCCTTGTGCGCTAATGTCTTTAGCATCGATTCAAAAACAAAAAAGTGACTCTTCCCGTCATGAGAGAGAATAACCAGGATGTTATAACCAACACAAAATTTCACTAACACTGAGAACAAAACTAAGAATTTTACTAATTCCATTGTGGCTTATACTATTTCCGCAAAACTAAAACTGGTTATAACCCGTTGTCTCCAAATTAACTTTAACTATAGAATTGTTTCGTATTAACCCACAAAGTCATTAATATACTACAATTAATTTTGATCACCGATTTCCACGCGAATATAACGTTACTGTCATGCCATTTAGCGGATTATATATGTATCTTACAAACCATTTTCTTATCAGTGAAATAATTAAGATACAAAGTAATCAATTTAATGAGATTACTAAGTGCCGGACCCGAATTCGCACAGCGATTTAATTGTTATATAGGCTAGGAAAATTAACACGAATAACGCTATTAAAGTTGTAAATGCAAAAATGACACTGACGATAAAAATTTTTTCAAAATGACCACGTTCTAGCTTTTAGAGTTTCCTTTTTGATTTGACCGCATGTCCTGCATTTTCTTCGTTCAAATATTGATTTATGCTATTCCGTACACGATTGAAAATTGTTTAATTTCTTCTGTCATACTACAAATATTTTAAAACTTTATGATTGTTGAGAAGAACAACTATTAAATTTAAGTAGAGTTGAATGCCTATTAGTACAGTCACTTGGTGACGGTAAATTCAAATAATTTTAGATAGTTTAATGCAAAATGGGCCAAATATGAAATAATTAAAAGGAATGAGGGTACGTTTTCGTAGGGGGTGAGTTTCACCCCAACTTAGAGGTTTCGAAAAAAAGTAACTATTGGAAGGCGTAGATCGTCGAATTCTACTCCAAAAAAACCCAATACTTTTAATTTAATTTTAATACTCGCCGAGTTACAGGGGGTTGAGAACGTTGATTTTTAAGCAAAGAGCACTGGTTTTTCAAAGATTTTAAGCAAATTGCTCAGAGAGGAGCACATTTTCAAAAAACGTTGTCGTAACGAAAAAGTTTACTTATGAAATAACAAAAATAATCCGTGAACTAAGCATTTGCTCGTCATTGCCGGTTAATGTTTGGTGCATTTAAACATAGCCCTGAAAATGTTATACTCTTTAAATTGTTATAACTCTGGTTTAACCTATTATAGCCCACTGTTGCCATATGGCAACGATAAACAGGTTTCTTTTAACAACGGTTTACAAATGTACTTACGCTATTGTAAGGGGTCAAGGTGGCGGTTGCCGCAGCTGGTTTTCCAGAAGAGCGGCTAACGGCTGCCCTGACCGACAGTTTGCAAGAAGCCCTCGATACTCGGATGGATGGGCTCCCCGCAGGGGGGCCTCTCCCCGAGTTCGACGGATTCAGGCTAACTGAGCAAGGAGTGGTGCAGCTGTTCTGCGGGAACGAGATGTCGCTGTCATGGCTTAGATCGGCCATAGGCGGCATCTCTTTCGTTGACGGCGTGTCACTCCAGCTCCTGGAAGGGGACAAGCTCCCCAAATACAAGAAGATGGTGGCTACGGTCCCAGGCAAACCCATGGACCAAGCAACTATCTTCAGTAGGCTGACGCGGCATAACCCGGAGCTCCGAACAGAGCTGTGGAAGGTCCACGGCACTCAGGTTGTCGAGGCCAAGGGGCTTCGACTCATTCTGGGCGTCGATGAGGCCTCCGCAGCGAAGATTGCGGGCCTGGGTTACCGCGCTCAGGCGGGGGTGATTAAGGTGTCCTTTTGGGACCCAAAACATCCCCGGAGGGAAGTAGCAGAGGCCGGCCCAAGCGGCGGCAACAACGTGCCTCCGAGCACGACGGACACAGCGATGGAGGGGCTGTCGGGCTCGGAGGAAAAGTAGAGTAGGAGTAGTTAAAGAAAAAAAAAAAAAAAAAAAAAAATGGAAATACTCCAAATCAATCTGCAACACAGTGAGCCGTCCTCCGCCTTGATAGGACGACAGGCCGCTGCGGGACAGATACACATTGCCCTGATTCAGGAGCCTTGGGTTCGCCATGGCTCCATTCGAGGTTTAGACAGGCGGCACGGAGCCATTTTCTCCTCCGCACACAACATACCTAGAGCATGCATATATGTCTCGAAGGAGATAAAAGCAACAACAATTCCCGAACTTTGTTCCAGGGACGCGGTTGCTATTAAGGTGAGCCTTAGGCAGGAAACCGACGGAGCAGAAATCGTGTTCGGCTCTGTCTACCTTCCCTACGACTCGCCAACACCGCCACCTTCAACCGAACTGGAGAAGATGGTTCAATTCTGTACTGATAGACGACTGCCTCTTATCATAGGATGTGACGCCAATGCTCACCATATCTGCTGGGGCAGCACAGGGGTCAATCCTAGGGGCAGTAGTCTATTACAGTACCTGTACACTACCGATTTAGAGATAATAAATCGGGGCAACACTCCCACCTTCGTTACCCAACGGAGGCAGGAGGTCATCGACGTCACACTGGGATCCAGACTAGCGGTCCCCCTGTTCAAAAATTGGTACGTATCAACGGAACCCTCATTGTCGGATCACCGACACATCAGGTTCAAACTGGACTGCGCTCCCTCCTCAGAGGAGAGCTGGTACAGGAACCCCAGAGACACCGACTGGGACGCCTATAGACGAGCCCTCTCGGACAAAATAAACAGGGTCATCATACCCAGAAACACAGATAGAATCCTCCGCCAAACTTCTCAATGGAGCGATCACTGCCTCATACGAGAGCAGCTGTCCTCTAAAAAGAAGCAAGGGAAAGAATAAAGTTCCCTGGTGGAACAGGGAACTTGTGAACCTACGCAAGGAGACACGCAGGCTCCTTAACAGGGCTATGCGCACTCAACTCCCGGAGGACTGGGACGACTACAAACGATCCCAATGCCTCTACAAAAGCCACATTCGTAGCAATAAGAGGGCAGCCTGGAGGAAATTCTGCGAGAGCATTGAAGATCTTCCAGAAGCCGCTAGGCTCTGCAAAGCCCTTAAGAAAGATAGACCTTCACAGCTGGAGGACTTGAGGCTTCCTTCCGGTAGACTAACGGCTACCAATGAGGAGCGCCTCAAGCACCTACTAGCAACTCATTTCCCCGAATCCGTAGTGGAGACGGAGGAAGCACCACCCCCTCGGCCCCCCCGCGTTGCGGTCACGGCAGCGGATTGGAGGACAGCCTCGAGGGTGGTAACAGTGGAAAGGGTCAGGTGGGCTATTTCCACGTTTGAGCCTTTCAAAAGCCCAGGACCGGATGGAGTGTTTCCGGCACTTCTGCAAGAGGGGACAGAGACACTCATCCGTCCAGTCTATCATTTGTTGAGAACCTGCCTGGCCACGGGGTATATTCCTATACCCTGGAGGGCCGTCAAGGTGGTTTTCATACCTAAAGCAGGACGTACGTCGTACGACACTGCCAACTCCTACAGAGCTATCAGCCTAACATCCTTCCTTCTCAAAACTTTAGAGAGGTTGGTTGAAAGGTACGTCAAAGACGGAGCACTGACCTCAGTACCTCTGCATCCGTCACAACATGCTTACCAGGCCGGTAAGTCAGTGGAAACGGCCCTTCATCCGATCGTTTTGAGGATCGAGAAGGCGCTGCACCACAAAGAACTTGCGGCCGGAGCCTTCTTAGATATCGAAGGAGCCTTTGACCATACCTCCTTCGATTCAATCTGCGCCGCCGCTGCCTATCATGGCATCGAAGACACCATCATTAGATGGTTGAGGGCCATGTTGGCGGGAAGGCAAATAACAGCTGCCAATGAGGATACGGCAGTTAAAGTTTCAGTAAGGAGAGGCTGCCCACAAGGGGGCGTCCTATCTCCTCTGCAATGGAACCTCGTTCTCGATGGCCTACTACAGGAACTCGAGAACGAGGATCTTTTTGCGCAAGGTTACGCAGATGACCTTGCTATCATCATCTCGGGAAAATTCCCAAATACGGTCAGCGGACTCTTACAAAGGGCCTTGCAGATCGTACAAAGATGGTGCAATGACCAGGGCCTTAGAGTCAATCCCTCAAAGGCGCAAATGGTTATCTTTACTAGGAGACGCAGGCTAGACGGCTTCGTCGAACCCGTACTCTACAACACTACTCTAACGATCTCAAGGACAGTGAAGTATCTGGGGGTCATCCTGGACTCTAAGCTGACCTGGAGAGATCATATAGAGAGACAAGTACAAAGGGCCACTACAACCCTATGGGTATGTAGAAGAACCTTTGGCAAAACATGGGGGCTAAACCCCAGAGTGGCTATGTGGTACTATACTGTCATAGTTAGACCAATGATTACGTATGCCTCTGTTGTCTGGTGGCCTGCCACAACCAGGTCAACCATACGACAGAAGCTAACACAACTCCAAAGATTTGCCTGCTTAGGAGTCACAGGAGCAATACGCACGACCCCCACAGCAGCTCTGGAGGTCCTTCTGGACCTTGCGCCCCTTCACCTAGTGATTGTGGCCGAGGCTCGGAAAGCGGCTTACAGACTGGAATGCGGAGGTCAGTGGAAGAAAGGAGGAGAACAATCAGGTCACACAAGGGCCCTAGCTGATGCGATAGGAGCCCACTCACTTCTGGAGGCCAGGAGTGACGACGTGATACCTTCCTTCTCCTTCGCACAACCCTTCGAGGTAGTCTTCCCGAAAAGGGAAGACTGGACACAACTCGAGGACATACTAAGGCCTGCAGATATTGTCTGGTTCACAGACGGATCGAGGCTAGAGGAAAGTACCGGAGCGGGTATATTTGGGGAAAGGCCCAGGGCTGAGCTTTCCTATGCCCTGGGCAAATTCGCCACGGTATTCCAGACCGAGATCTTCGCTATTTTGGTCTGCGCACAGGAGAACATCCGAAGGGAATACTCCAATAAACACATATATATATGTAGCGATAGCCAAGCGGCCCTCAAGGCTCTTGCATCGAATCGGACCAAGTCAAAACTGGTCCAAAACTGTAAACAGGCCCTCTGCGAACTTGGCTCATCAAACTGGGTCAGGCTTCTCTGGGTGCCTGGACACAGCAACATTGAGGGTAACGAGCGGGCCGATGCTCTGGCCAGAAGGGGCTCTAGTGAACCTCTGCTCGGTCCGGAGCCGGCTCTCGGCTACCCTAGATCCCAAGCCAAGAGGTTGATAGATAACTGGACTCGCTCCCAGTTCATTGACCTCTGGGATTCCTATCCAGGACTCCGGCAAGCGAAGCTCCTAATCTCAGGACCCTTGCCGGAGAGAACAAAGCAACTTCTGCGTCTAAGCAGAAAGCAAATTAGAGCCGTAACAGGTCTCCTGACCGGACATGGCTCTTTTAGGAAACACCTACACACAATGGGGGTGGTTGACCACCCCGATTGCAGGTTCTGTGAGGACGAGGAGGAGACTTCCATCCACGTTCTCACTTCTTGCCCAGGACTGATGAACCTGAGGCACAAGCACTTCGGCACTGGCTTTCCAGTGCTGGAGGAAATAAGGAGTTCTCCCGTGGGAAGGATTTCAGCCTTTGGGCTGGAATCCGGTCTGTACGGGGGAGCTCCTTAATTTGTTAGCGGTAGCACAATGGGCCACAAGGCCTGAGTGCGGCGACCTCCAGGCGCCCCGCTAAAAGAAGAAGAAGAAGAAGAACACAGATAGCTGTGAATTTTACTAACTAAATACCTAAATAAACACCTGTTTTGTAGTAACAGGTTACAGTAGTTTATCTGTGTGCGAAGTTTTTTTGAACTCGGTATAAATTTATTCATTCTGTGCAAATGAACATTCGTTTCGTATAAGCAGAACTATCCAATAATTAATTCAGATTTTTTCTTGTGTGTTCAGTAGTATATTGCGTAAGGTTGCATAGTTTCAAAGGCTATTAGGTTTTACACTTCCCTCTTTATTTGGGCCGTCCACAATACATTGATTTTCAGTGTTGCCATATGGCAGCTTCATAGAGAATTCTGATATACAAATATTGTATTTTATTTCAGAGAGGGGGTGACTCTACAAGAAGCGTCTGTGCTGATGATATGGATGTAGATCAAGCACATACAGAACCACCGAAGGCTAAGGTCTTAACAGACGAAGAATCCGGTGATGATGAACATTAGTGCGATATAAATAGACTCTCTGGAGACAACTATCGGCTAGTGCAGAAATAGTATTGAGTAATAGTGGATGGATAGGTGATGACGACCATGAAGGTGATCAAATTGAAGAAGGAGAAATTTGTCCAGGAACCTCTTCAGATCATAAACATATTCGTGTTTCTTTTGATAAACATTATTTCCAGATACAGGGAGATTTTGAACAGCAAAAGGAAGTATTTCCCACTCCTGACTACATAGCTTATGCAGATATAAGCCAAGTTGATTTGTTTGAACTATTTTCGATTCTGACAATGAGAGAAAACAGAGTCCTCTACTAGATAAGAAAATTATTGCATAAACAGGAAAGAGAAGAGATCATATATGTGGTTACAGTTGCATCAAACTGTTACGGCAAGTCTCCTATGAGTCAAGTAAAGTGATATTCCAAAAAAGATAAAAAGCACATCCAAGTAGCCAGATCTTTTGTCACTGAGGAGTACAATAGTGGAATGGGAGGGACAGATCCGATGGACAGAGGTGCAAACTGCTATAGAATTGGGATTTGTTCAAATAAATGGTGATGGTGCATTGTCACGTGGCTTCTTGATGTTGTATTGTAAATGCTTGGATCCTTAAGCGCAAAACTGGTAATGCGATGTAACAACTAGATTTTAAGCGTGAAACAGTGAATGTTTATCTATCTCGATATTACAGAACTGCAATTTAATGAAATAGATCTGTATTGTAGCAGTTGCAACAGAATAATTTCTTGGACGTCTAAAACAAATATTAATAGACACATTTTCTTACAAAAGCATATTGGTGCTAGTGGCTCTACTGATAGTGACAGTTAACGCAGTTATAATTTAGATTTAGTGGAAGTGATGGTAGGATGTAGCATACCGTGGTCAAAACCAGATAATCCACTTTTTTGGAAAAGTGTATTAGTGGCAAATATAACAATGTTCAGGTGCCATCGGAAACGAAGAAAATATTTACTAACGAGTGTGATAATGTTAGATACAAAATTTGTTCTAAGCTTATCGGGAAATACATCTGGGTTAGTGTAGACGACACCACCAATGCTTGTGGTGAGAAGGTAGCGAATGTTTTAGCGAGTGCATTGGACGAAAATCTTTCAGTCCTTGGACACTTTATCGCTTCTAAAGTTGTAAAAACGGCAAATTGTCGCATTATAGTGAAGGCAGTGAATTCAAGTCTACAAGGGTTATGGGGTGACAAATATGTAGAAAATACGGGCAAGGTCTTACTATTTCTTACTGATGAAGAGAATTATATGAAAGCTGCAGGACGAATAATGAACGAAACATATCGCAATATACTGCATGAAACATGTCCAGCACATGTACTCCATAGAATTGCTGAAACTATTAGAGGGTGCTACGCTAATGCTAATAACTCAATATCTAGTGTAAAGAAAGTTTTCCTGAAAGCTCCATATCGTGTACAGTTATTTAAAGAAATACTTGCATATACACCATTACCTCCAGCGCCCATTATAATACGACGGGGAACTTGACTAGAGGCGACATCATAGTATTTTTGCAATTTTGAATATGTCAAACTAGTAGGACTGCAATCGAATCCAGATGACGCATGTTATTTCACAGGCTTAACCGGCATTTATGGATCCAACTGTTCAAGAAGATCTGAAGACCAAGGGCAGAAGTTTCTCACGAATTCCTCTAGCCATACCGGACCTTCAACATATGCCAACAACTTCAACATTTACTGCAGTTGATGCAATAAACATCGTTGTTCGACTTCCGGCTTCAAACAAAATTCCAAAGAGTTTTAAAAACAAATCCCGGATTTTGTCATCTGTAGTAGACCTCTTAGACGGTAAAGAAATATACATTTCTACACCAGACGTTAATAGGGCGACTTTAAGAAATTTCACATAATTTAAGTATGCCCCGATGAGATCTGTTGACGTTGAGCGGTCTTTTTCTCATTATAAATGGATTTTTAATCAAAAGCGGCGAAAGGTTAACTTCAGAACATTTAGAACAAATGTTAATAATATACTTTTATATTCGCTATAATAGGTCGTAAAAAAGTACATAAGTGTGTTTTACTTTAAGGTAGTCAAAAATACACACTTGTGTTTTAATTCAATGTTATATCTACCAATACCTCCTCCTCATGTGAGTGCTTATAATAAACTGACCATATTAACTTTTGATATGACGGAATTCTCTAAAAAGGTACAAGGTAAGATAAATTGTATCATACTTGCATAAAAATCTTTCCGCACAGACAAAGCCAACCCTTACAGTAACTTAAAATTGTCTTCTGAGGAATTTTGATATCTGCATAATTCAAAATGATACAAGCAAAATAAAGGCAAAGTTTTGATGTCTAACACAGAAAAGTTCTCGTTTTTTGGTTCCAGTCAATTCCAAATTAAGAAAAATATTCAAAATTATGTTTTTTATTAGTCCTAACTATTATGTATATGCCCAAATTCTTATGATCGTGATGGAAGCATTATCAAAAAAAAAAAATTATACTTGTATGTATTTTAAAAATTTTTTAAGGAATGAAATTTTTTCGTTTAAGGTTAAATAACATAGCAGAGAACCATTTTAGCTGAATGTTAGTAGAGACACAAAATTATGGCAGTAAACTGTGGAAAATGCTGCTTTTTTACTTTTTTGATCAAAGTAATAGCTTAGGAGATGGAAGTGTTTGAGTTTAGCTCTTAACATGTTTTATCTTTAAATTGACGAATTTAAGATGAATATAACAAAACTGATAACCTCTGTTGTGTTTTGACCTACCTGACTTTAAAGAGGACTATCGACCTTCAAAATGATTTTTTTAATGATAGCATTAATTGTGATATGACCGAAATAAGGACCGCCTTTCATTCTAGCAAATTACTCAATTGGCGGTAAAATCTCACAGTATCTTCAACTGTAAAGGGATAATCATAGTTTTTATACTTTGCTACTATTCACGCACATTTACTAAGTCGCTAGGCAACGCATGAACGTATGTACCTGTGTAAATATGTATATTAAAAGCCGCTATAGAATTTGTTCGAAGTTTGGGTAATTCTTAGTACCAGGTGACTGTACTATATTTGTTTATCAAGTAGTAAGAACGTTCAGTTAACATTATACGAAATGCTCATAGAATTAGCATCTCTTATAATGTTAACTTTCTAGACCTCTGATTAAGTGATAAGTGGTTCTTAAGGAAATTATAGCCTCTTTAATATCCGAACTATATTTAGGTTTTTAGACACAACAGTTTCAATAAATATATGTCATTAAATATGTTAGAATGCAAGAGGCAAACTATTAAATACATCTGGTTATTTTTAGCTAAGGTGCATGTATTGTTATATTTTGTTCCTCTATCTATAAGCATGTTTCATATATGTTATTTATGTTCTTTAACATTAAAAATGAAATGCGACTTTCTATACAAATAAAAATAATATTTCAAACAAGGATAAAAATAATAAACTTTTCATATAAAACAAATAATTTTGTGGAATGAAATAAAGAGTCTGTAGTACGTAAACTTGTTTATTAGAAACTTATTATTTCTTGAAACAAAAGTACATATTTTATATCTATCAAAAATTAATTTATTCACATGAAGAAAATTATTTTTCACTCAAACATTTATTTTACCTGTGTATTAATAATTCAAATTATCTAACGATGATTCCCGATACTTTTATACAACATAGGATGTTGATTTATTAGAATCGGGTCTATATGGATAATGTATTATGAGACTTGAAATATTACTGAAATACTTGGCAATTGGTTATGCTCAATAGTAATTATATCACCAGATTTACAACTTAGCTATCGTTAACCATTCGATGTTCCGACATGAACATTTTCCCCACCTTAAGATGATACAATATTAGAGAATCTGTAAGCTGAGGTGCCAATTCGAAACAAAACTGTAATGTATTGTCCATTAGTACCTCATTATTCAAATAATGGTGACATTAAGTACAGGTAGCATCAAAATAGACACTGATGGTTTAAGACTCTGCAAGCTGAAGTGTATATTACTTACAGACAAACTGATATTGTACATAATATCACATTACCACATAGTATAAATTGGCGACGTTCAAGTAGAGGCATTACTAAAAAAATATTACGTACCAGCGGTAAGGGCTTAAGTTTTCCGACATGTATTCCACCAACTTCAATGAAACTTGGTACTAAAGGTCTTGGTCTATTTAAGCTGAAGTGGGTATTAGATAGAAATAAACTTGTATTATACATAATATCTCCTCCTTCATGCAAATCTTCACTCAGGTATTTTTTAGAAAGTTTATTTCCTGGATTATCGATGAAGTATTTGTAAACTAGTTTATTATATAGAAGCATTACGGTATTCTCAACACGTTCCAAATATGTCATTTGGTCTGAGTAATCCATGAATATGACTGGAATATAAGATGGGTTATCTGGGGTTCCAAACCAGTCAGGTACCCACGGAGGTGGAGCACATGTTGTTAAACCTAGGATTAGTTAATTGAAATAGTTTGACGTTAAATTATAAGAGGTTTAGAAAATAATGAAAAGAAGTCGAATAATTATTAATATAAAACAAGAAAATTATTAGTAATAAATAAAGTTATAACGTATCCTGTACTGGAAAATATTATCTAATTCTGCAAGAATTTTTGCTTCAGTCACATTATTGTACTTTTCGCAAATACAAAACGAAGAGTAAGAGTATATTGCATTCGATCGGCACATTTCTAAGACCAATACTATCACTGGTAGAGAGAAAAATGTCATATCACTGCGTTGGTGATCGAATTCTGAACAACTTTCAAAATGTCCGCTGTCTGTCTGACTGTCCTTCTCTATGTCCGTTACGTTTCTTGTAAGCTAGATATCTGAAGAACGAAAAGTTTGAAATTGAAATTTAGACATTTGTCTTAGCTAGAAGAAGAACCCTACTGCTTTTGAACAAAATTGATGAATAAACAAAAAAGTTATTAATTATTTAAATTTAAACAAAATTAATTTATTTTAATGTATTGTAATTAAACAAAAACTGTCTAAAACTAACATAATTTACAAAAAAAACTACGAAAAGTATTATATAGAATGTGCAACAGTTATACAGATTCAGCAAATTTAGTTTTAGGTACGTAAACTTGTTTCTGCGCAGATAAACCGCGCCTTGTCGTAGAACAATGCAGGGCATTGGTCCGTCGCTTGACCGCCACGAGTTGAGAACAGCGCGAGCGCACCCATTCTGCTTTTAATAGCGTAGCTGTTTAGACGTGTGGGAATAAAATAAATTAATCTCAATTTCGTTATTAAAATGGTGTGTTTATACAACTGCAGAAAATGCAAATTGTGAAGTGGACTTCGGGGGCCATTCCACTGATGACACAATAAATTTATTTACTGTGGCATATCAAAACACACCAATCCCCTCAGCTGGCATAATTTCTTACATTATTAAAAAAATTGAGAATTTCGGGTATTAAATTCGCGAAACTAATGTCTGTGCACTTGTTGAAACTAGTGAACCTTGTTCTAGCAGACAAATTGTTGATGAAGTTGACATGAAGGAAAGAACTGTAAGAAATGTTTTGAAAAGGAATGAGTACAGTTGTTTAAAAGTTCAAACAACGCAAGAAATATTTCCCGAATACAATTTCAAACGGATGGAATTTTGTGAAATCATGATAAATAAAGTGAATGAGAATGAAAACGTCTCAAAGAATATATTGTTTACAGATGAATCATCCTTTTCATTACATAGGAAACACAATCCATCCGTAGTACGATACTGGTCTCGAAAAAATAAACTTTGTGTAGTGTGAGTGTTGTTGTGCGAACTCAGTATCCACAAAAGTTGAATGTTTGAACGGGAATTTTAGACAATCATATTATAGGCCCACTGCTAATCGATGGCAATTTAAATGGCAATAAATATTTAGAGCTTTTACAAAACCAAATAATTCCCGCAGTTCAAAATCTTCCTGTCAACTTTGGCGCCATTTGGTTTCAACAAGACGGCTGCCCAAGTCACAATACCTTAACTGTTATTAATTTCCTGGAAAGAATATTTCCCAGTTGTTTAATAGCTACGAGGGGAATGATAAAATGGCCCCCCAGGTCACCTGGTCTAGCACCCTATGATTTCTTTCTGTGGGGCTTTTTAAAGGAAACCGCATACAAACATTCGTTTGAACGAGCCAATAATTTAGTTGAATTACGGGAAAAACTTATCCAAATTTGTGCAAGCATTACTCCAAATCAACTCAATGATATGAGAGGTTCACTGTATTATCGGTTTGGCTATTGTTTGGCACAAGAAGGTGGTTTGTTTGAATCCTTACTTCACTAATTTATTGTTTGATAATTATTAGTTGATTTTAGTTTCTGAGGGTTATTCAATTTTATTTTAATGTTCTATTTTTGTAATTTAATAAGAATAATTTATTTTTTTAATAATTATTAGTGGATTTTAGTTTCCGAGTTATTTAATTGTATTTTAATGTTCTATTTTCATTTCGGTTTTAATAAGAATTATTATTTTATTCCCATAGTATTTACTGCTAAAAAAGAAACTGCAGAAATGCTTTCAATAGAAGAAATTATTTGTCAAAAATGTGACAAATAGCTTCTTCGCTTTTGACGAAGAGATATTTTCTCGTTTCGTATAGAAATTATTACCTACGTCCGCGTCCATCCTTAGTTCATGCCGTACTAAATTCAATTCATTGTGTGCCTCTGCTTTCACGAACTAGCGGGGCGTGGTCAATTACATCGTTATTCCTATACCCTAAACTGCATTTTCCGAATCTGCATAAAAAGTGCAGTAAATATGCTAAGAGTATGATGGTTAGCTTGTTGTTTTTCACAGTGGTTGTATAATTTGTTTCGATACGTCACAGATTAAATTTCTGACGATAGAAAAACATCAGACAAGATTTGTGCAGAGTTTGTAAATAATTAGTACAGCCAGTGGTAGAAATAGAATTAGCCAATAAAGGGTACCTCGTGATAAGATAGATGAAGTGCCCCTTGACACGGATTTTGGAATAAACCTGATAGGATCGTTTCTTGGGCCTAAAAATGAGATCAATAGGGTCCGTATATCAAAATTGCCCCCCTGCTCAAGAGAGAATCCACTTCAGTTTTTATTTTTTTTACAAAAACGGAATCAATTTAAATTTGTAAAAAAAATTCATGCATATAGTGATCCCAATGATCTATAGCCTCAATTTTTTGGGGCTCGATTGGGCTCCACTAAGGTCCTTAAAAATAATTTTAAATTTTTTAAAGTCGAATATTTTGGTTATGATAAAGACGTGCGGAAATTTTTATTTCATCACATTATTTGCGACCAAAAAAAGCAATTTTTAAGATAGCTCAGGCTTAAACTTACTCCCCTGGAATCAAAAGTCACCCCCTTGGGGTAAAAAGATACCCCCTGTGGCCCAGAGACCACCTTCTTTCATAAAATGTTATCCTGCTGGGGTCAAAAGTCACCTGGCATGGTTGAATAATCTCCGAGAGAGCAAAAAGGTAAGCAGTCGAAAGGCATCCCCTGGTGTCAGCGGTCATCCAAAGAAGCCTCCCCCCCGAGGTAAGAAGACCTCAAGAATTGATAAATAGTAACCCCTGGGGTCAATATTCATATAGTATGTGTATAGCAAGCAGGCTAACTTTACAATACTGTAAGTTGTATTGCCTTATTCAAACAATCCAGCATAATACTAATTATATTTTTATTTTTTTAAATATTAATTTCACATTTATGAGGAGGCAATAACTATTAGTGAATTGAAATTAAGTTCTCAATTTAAAAGATGTGTGGGAACAATTTTTATATACGAACCCTGCTGATCTTATTTTCTAGGCCCAAGGAACGATCCTATCAGGTTTATTAGAAAATCCGTGTCAAGGGGCATTTCACCTATTTTATCCCGAGTTACCCTTTTACTTTATTGTTTGTTATATTGACGAGTTTACGAAAGTTGGTGTTCTGCATTTTTTCCTAATTATTATGTAAGTACTATGTACACATTAAATTAAAATAGTACGCTCTTGTTCAGATTTCTGTGTTTGAAACTAAGAAAATAAGTAACAGTGACTAAAAGTATCTAATATGAAGTATTTTAGGACTTTAGTTTCTTTATAAATAAATCTACACTTACAAGAAGAAAGGAATAAACACAAAAATAAAATGGCGAAACTTCATCCCATTTCTATTTCGTCGGCTTTGGTAATTCTTTCGTTGTATTGCAAAAATAACTAAGACTTTCATTGTTTCTGAAAATGTTTGTAGACCATAATCTCTAGATCAAGTAGACATAAATTAGATACAGGATAAGTCAGCTATATTTATTTTCGTAAAATTTCACACATTTTTTTCTTACTTTTTATTGGGTATTTACTACTGAAAATTATTTGAAAATTTAATGAAATCTGAAGTTTTTATTTTATAACCTTGTTCCAGTTTATATAATTTTAGGTAAGAGACATTTTGCAATAATCAAGTATTCAA